>CAXKVW010000215.1:0-507130 GCA_964058825.1 Carex arenaria
GCTCAAGTTTAACAATTACAATTATGACCTAATTAAGCCCTTCTAACTCATTTTGCAATCATGCCCAGATTAAAAATCAATTGACCCCTCACTGTGCAATCAAACACTAAATAAGCATCAAAGAACCTTCTGTTGTGCAATTTAAGTCTAAACTGTGTACTCAATCTCATATTTGACCCAATTTATCCTTAATTAAAAATTGGCTTGAAACTCATGTGGCATTAATAATGAGTATACCTCATTATAATATATATTTCCTTTTCTCACAAAGTAAATTAAACAGAACCTTTACCAGTGGAGCTTTGCCTACTTTCTCATAAAAAAGTAGTTATTTCATCTCATTTTTTACTGGTAAGACAAAAACTTCAATGGCTACGAATCCAGTGGTTGATGTGAATTTGGCAGAATTTAAATTTAGATTAAAAAAATAGAAAATATAGGGAAATAATTAAATAAGTTTAGGGAAGAACTGAAGGTACAAAAACTAAAACAAAATAAGAACGGGATTTAGGATTTTCAATTTTTTGTGGAAAAAAATCGAACTTTCCCCTAAATTTATGGCCGAAGCGATAGAGTAAGCGTGTGTGAGAAATAGAGAGAAGGGACTAATAGGTGAATAGAGATGGGAATTACCAGATCGAAATGCAGAATATGATGAGGTTCTGTCAGGTCGAGCATCCTTTTGAGTATAGGGAAAGGTGAGAGAGAGGGAACCGCTGCGGCACTGCCAACTAAACCTTAGTAGAGAGAGGGCGTAGAGGGATCTCCACTGATACGCTAGGTTTTTTTCCTCAGAAAGATCTGGCAGCAGAGAGAGGGCAGCGCGTGAGAGGAGAAAAAGAGGATGCAGCGATAGTAGAGGAGAGCGGGCGGGGAGGAGGATGCGACGGAGAGGAGGCCGGAAAAAACCCTAGCGAGGGTTGGGGAAATGGTTTGGTCGGCAGAGGAGACGGTGTGGGTAACAGAGAGAGATAGAGAACGATTTCAAAAATTTTCATCCCCGTTAACTTAGAATCAGCGCCTATTTCATGCATGAATTTTAAAGCAATCCAACGTTGGAAAATACCGTAGCATATTTGAACATTAGAGACGTGTAGCACGCTAGCCAATTCCATATATATATATATATATATATATATATATATATATATATATATATATATATATATATATATATATATATATATATATATATATATATATATATATATATATATATATATATATATGAGGAGGGATCAAGTTACAACAATTTTGAGTTACCACAAAGTTACAACAATGGTTATTTTCAGTTTCAAAGTCCAAATCGTCGATCCAAACCGTTCAACATGATTATCTAAATAAAATGTGTTTCCAGATCAAATTTTACATTTTTTTGAATTTTTTTACTATTTATTAAGATGGGTACAAAAACTAGTCAAATTCAAACCATTGAATTTTGTACCCAACTTAATAAATAGTAAAAAAAATCACAAAAATGTAAAATTTGATCTGGAAGCATATTTTATTTAGATAATTATGTTGAACGGTTTGGATCGATGATTTGGACTTTAAAAATGAAAATAACTGTTGTTGTAACTTTGTGGTAACTCAAAATTGTTGTAACTTGATCCCTCCTCATATATATATATATATATATATATATATATATATATATATAGTGTGGCTAATATGCTTTTGGTAGCATAAGCACCGAAATGCATCCAACTCTTTTTTTGATTTTCGAAGTCCAAAACGTCGATCCAAACCGTTAGATGTGTTCTCTATATTAAAATGTGCTTGGAGACCAAATTTTACATTTTTTTGAATTTTTGTACTATTTATTAAGTCACTTTGAAAATCGCTGATCTAACGGTTTCACTGTTTGGTTGAGCCACTGTTGGATCAGTGATTTTCAAAGTGGCTTAATAAATAGTAAAAAAATTCCAAAAAAATTGGTCTCCAAGCACATTTCAATATAGAGAATATGTTGAGCAGTTCGAATCGGCTATTTGAACTTTGGAAATAGCGATATGAGCGCGAATTAAAACACCCCTTTTAATTCGCAATGCACAATAGCCTTACTATATATATATATAGAGAGAGAGAGAGAGAGAGAGAGTTGGGCTAACTTGCTTTGGGAAGTAAAGCGGGTTCTTTACTTCCCGCTCGTATCGACATTTTCAAAGTTCAAATGGCCGATCCGAACCGCTCAACATGTTCTCCATATTGAAATGTGCTTGGAGACCAAATTTTACATTTTTTGGAATTTTTTTACTATTTATTAAGCCACTTTGAAAATCGCTGATCCAACGGTTTCACTGTTTGAATAGTGAAACCGTTGGATCAGCGATTTTCAAAGTGACTTAATAAATAGTAAAAAGATTCCAAAAAATATAAAATTTGGTCTCCAAGCACATTTCAATATGGAGATCACATCTAACGGTTCGGATCGACTATTTGAACTTCAAAAATGGAGATACGAGCAGGAGGTAAAGAACTCTCTTTACTTCCCAAAACAAGTTAGCTCAACTCTATATATATATATATATATATATATATAGTGATGCTACCGTGCATTGCAAATTAAAAGACCTCTTTTAATTCGTATTTCAGACCATTGGATCTGCTTTAACATTCGTGCAGATCAATCCGATCAGATTCGGATTTTGTCGCTGAAATTTTGAGTTATCTCGTCTCCATTAACAGGACTCGTCCATTTCATTAAACCCTCAGACCCAACTCACCCATCTCTCTCCCGATGTATTCTACCCATCGCCCATCCAGAGCTAAACAAATCGCCCTCCTCTCCTCTGTTGGCGCCACTCAGTCCGGCGGCTCTCCGGCAACAGCAACAACAACCCCGACCCCAACCCCGTCCTCTTCACACCGACCCCAGCGCATCCAGCCGACTCTCTAGCACCCTCTCTCTCCTCCCTAGCCTCCGCCCCGACCCCGCCCAGATCGCTTTATTGCTTGGTATGTTGTCTCACCCCCTCGTATTCTCTCTCACTCTCTCTTTCGTGGCTTCAATTAGATGCAAATTGGAGATGAATTTTAGAGCTTAGTAGAATTTAATAATTTTCAGAAATTTGAGGGGCTCAATTGTAAATTTCAAATTTGTGGTGTTGACTTTGGAAATAATGATAGTTACCAGTACCTTTCGACTGTTGTGCCAGTATGTAACTAGTATCTTAGTTATTAGTTTGTACTGTACTTGTATTGTGCTGGTCCAACTTTAGTTGTTAGTATTGTGATTTTATTTATATTTATAATCTTAATAAACAACAAGCATAAAAGCATAAAAGTGTAATTTTGTTACTAATTAAACAAGAGGCTATTTGGATACTAAACCAATTAGTTAATCTTTTCTTCTCTTATTTTGTTTCAGATTCGATTGTATGCTTTTATCCTTGTTGTTTACAACCAGATTTGTATGACACTGTTAGCACTAATTAAAGACATGTTTATGCTTATTAGGTCATTTCTTTTGTAGATAAATGGAGTGATAGCTAGGTATGCACAAATTGGTAATTCATAGAAGCCAATGATGAAGAAGGATCATATGAAGGCTTGCAAAGGGACACACAAGTACACAACAGCTCTAAAGTCTTTTGTATTGTTTTTGTGCAAAATTAATTAATTAGAAAAATTGATGAAGGTGATGATGATATGTATAAGTTTGCCAAGGAATCAATCAAATTGGTGCAATGGAATTTTTTACTGCATAGAAACAGAAACTTAAATCTGCTTGACTGTGGCCAACTGATATTTTTCTTGCTTGTGATGATGACGCTGCTCGATGTGATGTTTTATTTGTTTTTATGTTCAGAAGAGTTGTAACAAAAATGGCTTATGTATAAGCCAAAAGATTATACTGTGATGTTTATGAATAGATTATAGAGGGAGTTGTAACAGAAATGGCTCATGTACTAGCTCTTCCACCTGTTACTACTTACTAGTACAGTTGGGCTGGTACCAAACGCTGTCACTGAACTGTGTGAATCCTGAGACCGAAGATTTCTGCTTGCAATAGTGCTGAACATGGCTAAGTTTTTCATATCTTTGCATTTTTTGCAGATTCAAATAAGCAAAAATGGCACATGGCAATTTGAATCAGATTAATTATACCACAATAAGTACATGGCAATTTGTTCAAAGCATGCTTTCTACCATTAATTGATACAATGTTTCACCAAAACAAAGTATCGTGAGGACACCTTAATTTTTAATTTGAGATTGTATATTTTTAACAAGAAGTAATTAACTAGTAACCTAGCATGCATTTTACTAGTAAGCAATTCACTAGTAACGGAAAATTTAAATATTGAAAATATTCATACATCGTCTAAAAACAAAACATCAAACAATACACAGATTGAAAAATAAGCAATAAACCCAATTAAAAAAATTAACAGCAGCAAATAATTACAACAATAAACCACAATAAACCACAATAGGCCAATTGAAAGACCTACTTGGCTTCTCCAAACAGTTTGCACAAAAAAAGAGGGTCGCCGGCGGCAACGGAGTAAGCGAGATAGAGGGTCAGGGAGTATACAACGGAGAGATACGAGAGCCGCTAGAGAGGAGATCGGAGAGGGAGGGGATCGGAAAGGCGAGGGCGAGGTTGTGCCGGAGGTGGTGGACGATTTCTTTTTCCTTCCAGGGAGGCAGAGGAGAAGGGTTTTTGGAAAGAGAAATATTGCGTTGAGGAGAGGGACTGGATGTCTCCAGTTAATGGATGAGAGTTTCAGCGACAAATCATTTAGATCTGAGATGCAATCTACACGTTTTTTAAAGCAGATCCAATGGTCTGAAATACGACTTAAAAGAGGTCTTTTAATTTGCAATGCACGGTAGCATCACTCTATATATATATATATTAATAAGAAACTTTTGATATTAATTATAATATTCTTTGTATTAGTAAGAAAACTTTTGATAATAATTATTATTTTGTAGTTTCAATTCTATCTAAACACAAGCCGTTTAGTGGTTAGCTCTGTATTTCCATTTTCAAGAACTAAAATGGATTCGAGCCGAACAATATTATCTAGACAGCAAAATCTTAAAATAGATGGGGGTTTTGAAAAATTTAAAGATGGTTACCATGTATATAATTACAAGAACAATAGAAATGAACCTTTATGATTAGATATATCCAAAAGTATTTGCCAGAACTTTCAATTGAACGGTTCAATTAATTAATTAGACATGATTCTACTATTAAGAAAAAAAAGACACGATTCTCAGTTCTCACACTAATTTTTTTTTTAAATAACAATGCTTGTATTCCATTCTCAAATATCCAAATAAACAGTTTACAAACTAAAAAACTATAAATTTGGCATTAGCACATATGGTATGAAGGTAAAGCATTAGCTGAACTGGTAGCGTTCGTATTTGTTTATTTTGAAATAGGGCACATAAATCAAGATCAAATTGGTCAATATTGCTTTTTATGAAATTAAACAGTCAAATTACTGAC
Source organism: Carex arenaria (assembly GCA_964058825.1). Lineage (NCBI taxonomy): Eukaryota > Viridiplantae > Streptophyta > Magnoliopsida > Poales > Cyperaceae > Carex > Carex arenaria. The sequence goes on from CAXKVW010000215.1 coordinate 5,471, forward strand.
TGGAAAATTACCACCTACCTAAGTATATAGTCATATACTAATCTTTCGCGCAAGACAAATGACACCAGAAAAGCAAATTATGGAAAGAACAATGCATCCTCATGGAACTACAAGTCAATCCAGCAAACCAGATTTTAGAAATGTGCTCCACGAAAAGCGAAGACAAATAGCAAAATCACATAAGCAAATTATGATGCGACATATAACAAACAGCACATGACATACTTGGCAAAGAGATAACTTCCTTTTGACTTGACAAGCCAATTTGGGGTCATACTAAAACAAGCAACAAATATTATGATTCAAAGACAAATTTGGGATTGCCATTCAAGAAAATAATTATTGTGCATATTAAATGCCAGATGTTTCTTGTTTCCAACTTCCAGGTAGATGTATAATCCCTAATTGTTGTGCAACGCTTACAAAAAACAGAATTTCAATCCTCATGCTAGGTCCTCCATAGAAACATACTAAATTTTACCTTCCTTGCTCATTTTATTTTAAATTTCCTTTGTATAAAAAAATTCAGAGAAATTTTTACTAATACTCTTTTCTTGAAAGAGAGACATAATTATTACTTTTATGACATACTCGAGTACTAGTACTTAATACAATATTTAGCAAACAGCGAGCATTAATATTCATATTTTGGTCTCCACATAACTCCAATTTAATCAAAACAAATTTTATCCAAGGCTAACGATTTATTTTTTATGAACATTATTCCTTATTAATTCTCAAAACAAAAAACAAAAGCAAACATGAACAAAAACAAATATTTTCAGAAGAAAGAAAGCACTAACAATGATTGCAAGTTCCATTTTAAGGCACAATCTTATAAGCCTTTAGCTTCTCAATCCAATTATTAAAGGAAGAAATGGTGTTTCTGAAACCGAGAAATCCGTGCTCCTTGCTCTTGTTCATTGTATCAAGGTGCTCGAATTCAAGCCCGAGCATAATATCTACATACCACCAATTCCCAACATCGCTAAGCTTAGTCTGCGTAAGCCCCAATTCCTCCACCATCTCCTCCCACAATTCCTCCTTCCCTTTCATCTCCTCGTCGAGCTTAAACCGGGCCTCCTCACCTTCATATCCAACCCAATCAAGCCCGAAATGCTCAGCCAGCATCGGCCATAGCTGCTTCCACTTGTAAACATCCCCATTGCTGCAATTGAATGCCTCATTCTTTGCAAACGGGTCTACTGCAGCCCAGATCTGGTGCTCAGCAATCATATCCGCATCTGATGCATCACAGAACCCAGACCATGCAACCCGACTCCCAGGAAACCTCAATTTAGTCCCTTCTTTACGACAAATTGCTGCATAGACACACAATGATCCAATTATATTCATCTTACTCTTAGGAGAGAAACCAAAAATTATCGACGGCCGATGCACCGACCAGCTAACAGCCCCATTTCTCTTTGAAACCTCTTGAAATAGAATGTCCTCCATGTCATAATAGAAATTTGGGGTGTCCAGTCGGGGCATATCCTCAGAAAAGGGCGGATCGTGGGTCTGGATCTTGCCAAGGGCATCAAACGGACCGACATAGTGCTTGCGGCCGGTAAGCAAACAGACGTGTTGCAAATTGGGGCAGGAAGGGATAACAGCTGCCAGAACATTGCGAAGCATGGCAGAGTTGACCTCGCAGTTGTCGGCCTCCGAACCGCCATTTGACCAGGCTGTGTAGAAAACATGCGTGAGGTCAACTAGAGCGGAGAGCTTAGAAAGGGTATCGGCAGGGTTAGATATGTCGCACTGGATGTGATCGACGAAGGGGGAATCGGCAATGGTAGAGGACCAGGCGGAGCGAGGGTTGCGGGAAACGGCGAAGACTTTCCAGGGGCCACCGGGGGTGTCGGTGAGGGGGAGGATGTCGACAAGGCTGGTGCCAACGAGGCCGGTGGCACCGATCACTAGAGCGAAGCTCTGGTACTTGGGTTCGGCGGAGGCGGAGACCTCATCGAGCTTTTTCTTGGTCGCGCCGATCGCACCTGCCCACCACCAGCTCATGGTTGTTTGGTTGGTTGGTTTGGAGAGAATTCGAGAGAGAAGTGCCTGAGGGGGAAGAAATTGGAAAGATACTGAAAGCTGGCTGATTGATTTGGGAATCGAGAGTACCAAGTTCCAAACCCCTGTAGTAACTCAATCTTTCAATTTGGATCTGAACCGTTCGATCAGACTTCGGACCAACCGACTTGAGGTGTAATGCAAAGATAACTTCAATATTCGTGCCAAAGAAGATCGGACGATTAAGATTCATACTTAAAATTTGAGCTACCATAGGCGAGATTTATCGGGATCCACGTGGAGATAATGGATGAGGATGCTTAGCTGAACTCGCACTTTCTGAGATATCTGAAACTTTGCGTGACTTTTTGGAATATTTCAATCGTTCAAATACATTCTGCACGAATCTATAAGCTCAAATAATACTGGCCCCCTACTGTTCCCCGAATAGGCACCGGACACGTTGGTCACGCAAAAATTGAGATATCTCAGAGAATATGCACCCTGCATAGCAGGGGCTGAGAGTTGGGACTGTTTGGAGTTCTCTTCCCGACTTCCAGTTGCGTGTCTGATTACTTGATAATTTATTGAAACCTAATTTGGGGGGTACGTGTGACGTGACGGATTCTAATTTCTAAAACTGAAATACGTAGAAAGGAGAATAAGATGACATTATCTGGACCATGCAAAAAGAATCACAAGGCACGGATCATCTATAATCCTTTTCCATTTCTGAAGAGAGATTTTAGAAATCTTGATGAAAGACGTTTTTTTTCTCGTAATTTTATTAATATCCAACATAAAAATAAAATTAATAGAAATGCCCATAATTTTTGAACAAAATATAAAAATGTTTAGGCCGTCAAATTTCTTGACGGCTAAATTCTTTTCTGAACTGTTGAAAAACTCGGCGGCTTAATAACATAATTTATTTTTGTTAGGCTTATGTCAGAAACTCCTTTTTAGACTTGTGATTTTTTATTTAATTAGAAAATTTTATGATTTTTTTTTATTTTTTAATTAAAATATAAGAAATATTTTTATATTTCTTTGAAAATAAATAGAATGCTATATAATTTAATTTATTAGAAAGACTATAATAAATAACCGGTCAACATTTTCAATCGGAATTTTTTGCAGCTATAAAAAAAATTAAAATATTTATTTGTATATTACAGAAAAGAAATAAAAATATTTTGAATCTGAGTTATTGATTCCGGTTCAAAAGTCGCTTCTAGATAAATAAAGAAATTATCGTGGTCTTTCTAATACATTGAAATTCTAAGGCACTACATCTATTTTCCTATAAACCATTTTATATTTTAAATATTTTAATATTTTCCTAAAATCACTTCTAAGAAAATGAATGTAATAACTTAGAATTTGAATGTATTATAATGACCACGATAATTTCTTTATTTACTCAGAAATGACTATTGCATCGGGATCAATAACTCAGACTAAAAACATTTTTATTTTCTTGCAGTAACACACAAATAAATATTTTAATTTTTCTTACAGTTGCAAAAAATCCTGACTAAATAATGTTGATTGGGATTATGTGTTGCAGTATTTTTAGTAAATTAAATTATATAATATTCCATTTATTTTAAAAAAATAAAAAAAATTATAATATTTAATAGAAAAAATAAAAATTTCTAATTAAATAAAAAAACATAAATCCAAAAAAGAGTTTCCGATAGAAATCTAAGAATAAAAAGATATGTTATTCGGCCATCAAGCTTCTCTGCAACTCAGAAAAAAATTCAGCCGTCGGAATTCTTAAAAAATCGGGAACATTTAAATTAATTATATTTTAACGTTGGATATGAATAAAAATTTCGGCGTTTTTTTTATTACCACGTCAGGGAAGACGATTTTTAGTGACAACATCAGCGATGACGTTTCGAAGACCGGCATTTTTATTCATAACCAAAAAAAAATATAAAATATTATTAATAACCCGACTCCCGAAAGTTTTCCACCCATGCCCAACCCGCCCCCCCATGGGGCGGTTTACCCCCCCCAACCCGCCCCCCCGTGGGGCGGTTTACTATTTTTTTTTTTTTTATTTAATACGATAGATTTATTTATGTATTTGTTTATATTTTTAATACGATGGATTTTATGATTTGTGAATAGTTTAAAACATAAGTGAACAAAATAATCAAATAACATCTGATCAACATAAAATATAGAAACGAAAACAAAGTGAATAAAATCAGCAAATAACGTCTAATCAACATAAAATATAGAAACGGAAATATAAAAATACTACTGTCAGGTCTACAATATGAAATATAAAAAACTATCAACGAGGACGACGACCGGACAATGACAGTCTGGAAGCCGGCCCGCACGCCCTCGGCGGCTGCGTGCGGGTCTTTTGTCGCTGCACACGCCTCCTCCGTGGCTGTGGAGGATCCTCGTTATGAGTCAGATCCACATGCACGTCCTCCTCGTCATCAGAATAATCCACATGCATGTCCTCCTGCATTGTGCCCGTGGATCGTCGGTATGAATCGGGCAATGGATCATACTGAGTACCCTGTGATGGATTCGTCTCCCATGGATCGAACTCCCAGTCCCCAGTATATGTGCTCGGGGGCTGTGTCCCGAACGCAGCAGTCTCCCAAGCATCAGTGGGCTGCTGTGCCCCACTGCCACTAGCCTCGTGGTCGTGCTGCCTGGGGGGTGGCATCGATGGTGTGGCTCCGGTGACATCCTCTACACCGGTGGCGGTGAGGCCAAAGTCTGCTGCAGTGAAAGTGGGTTCAGCACACCACATAGGATTTCCATCCTGCAGTTATATAATGTTAGTTTTTCTTTATGAAAATAACGAAAATTTAATTTATACAGAGACGAACCAGCTTACCTCGCCAAGCTGCACAGGCACATTAAATTTATTGTAGTAGGCGTGCCATTTTTTGTTGTCGAGCACCCAATCGTGGAACGCCCAATCCGGGTTGTCTTCTGCAACATTTCAGTTGAAATTGTTAAGAACACACTTTGTAAAACAAAATTGACGTGTATGGTAAAATAATTTAACTTATAATACCTTCGGGGGGTGGTGGTAGGTCATCGTCGTATACTAATTCCCGTTCTTGATTTGGCTGGGTCGGCGCTGGTGAGTCTTTCTTGATCTCACGCCAGTTGATGTTCTCACCAGCGTCGTGCAACATGCCAATGAGGCGTCCATCGAACTGGGAATCCTCGTGGTCGCTCACGTCGATGTCTAGTCATGCTGCATTTGAAAATATCAAGTTTAAAAATTATAACACCAATTTTCTAACAATTCTATTTAAAAATTCCTATGAGATTGTACAACTTAATTCCACTCAATTAAATTTCAACTCTGTTATTTTCTCAAATTCCCATCTAATTTTTAAACCTAATTTCAATAATAACCAATTTCTATTCACAATCAAACAATTTATAACAATTCCAATGTAACAATTTCTAACAATTCCAATTTCTAATAATTTCTAACAATTCCAATAAAATAATTTCTAACAATTCCAATCAACTAATTTCTAACAATTCCAATCAAATAATTTCTAACAATTCCAATTTCTAATAATTCCAAACAATTCCAATAAAATAATTTCTAACAATTCCAATAAAATAATTTCTAACAATTCCAATTTCTAATAATTTCTAACAATTCCAATCTAATAATTTCTAACAATTCCAATCAAATAATTTCTAACAATTCCAATCTAATAATTTCTAACAATTCCAATCAAATAATTTCTAACAATTCCAATCAACTAATTTCTAACAATTCCAATCAATTAATTTCTAACAATTCCAATAAAATAATTTCTAACAATTCCAATTTCTAATAATTTCTAACAATTCCAATTTCTAATAATTTCTAACAATTCCAATCAAATAATTTCTAACAATTCCAATCAACTAATTTCTAACAATTCCAATAAAATAATTTCTAACAATTCCAATCAAATAATTTCTAACAATTCCAATCAAATAATTTCTAACAATTCCAATCAAATAATTTCTAACAATTCCAATTTCTAACATTTCTAATTTAATAATTTCTAACAATTTCTAACAATTTGTAAAAATTTCTACCATTTTTCAAAAATTTCAAAATATTTCTAACAACCCTAAACAATTCCAATCAATTTCTACTAAATTCAATAACAACAATTTCAAGCAAATTCCGCAATTTCTAACAATTTCATATAAATCCCGTAATTTCGAATAATTTATACAAAATTCCAAATAATTTATAAAAATCTAAATAATTTATAAACAAGTTAAAGAAATAACTTCATACCCGAAAATAAATTCGGAGCGACGGCGCGGCGGTGACGGGGCGAAAAAATGAAAATGAAATGGAGAGAGAGAGAGGGTGGCGGGTAGAGAGAGGGAGAGAGGGAGAGAGGGAGAGGGCGGTAGAGAGAGAGAGAGGGGTCGGGAACGGTTGAGAGATGCGAAATGTCGCGTTCGGGACGAAAAAACGACGTTTTTGGGCCAAAACCGGTGGGTTGGGGGTGGTTTCGGGTGGGGGGCTGTGGGGGGGCGGGTAGGGTTTGGTTTGGGGAGGGAGGGTATTTAAAAAAAAAAAAAAAAAAATTTTACTAAACCGCCCCACTGGGGGGCGGGTTGGGGGGGGGATAAACCGCCCCACGGCGGGGCGGGTTGGGTATGGGTCGAAAAACTTCGGGAGTCGGGTTATTAATAATATTTTATATTTTTTTTTGGTTATGAATAAAAATGCCGGTTTCGAATACATCTAAGTTTTTTTTTCCAGGATATTTGATATTTTTTTCATAAGCAATATATTTTTCATCAGAGCTAATCTCTTTTCAATTGCTTTTATATACGGGAAGAAAACATCCAAAATATCAATTATTAAATCGCGAAGCAAAAGAAATATCAATATTTATTGAATTAAGAACTCTATAATAAATCAACATACCAATTTATATAACATTTTATAACATTTGAAAAAAGTAGATGAAAAATCAAAAGATTAGATTAGAAAAAAAATGCACCGGTATTTATTAGAGGTTAACAGAAGTTGTTAGTTTGTTAACAACAATGTAAATCAGCTTTATACAGCATAGAACTACGTGTAAACAAATGAGGATAAAAAATACAACTCTATTCAAATTTCTCTCTTTTCGCTATATCTCTATATCACTCTATCTTTTATGGTATTAGAGCATTTCTGATCCATTCTCATTCTTGTTGGATAAAAAAAACTAAATATTAAACAAGGTTGTACCACACAAATTATTTCTAAAAATAATTTTTTCAAACATCATGTATGCATACACAAAATCACAAATAAATAAAAAAAAATAGAGGAATCACATAAGACACCAAACAATAAGCAAACAAGTACAAGAAATAAGAAAAGACACAAGATTTTACTTGGAAACTTTTTCGGGAGAAAACTACGGAAGCACATGACACAAATTTACTAAATCAAAGAGTCTTACAAATACAAGATATTCGAACTCACAATAGCACTCTCTCACACACTCTCTTACAAATTTCAAGAAGTAGAGAGCAAAACCCTAGGAGTACGTTTGGATGCGCATTGGAATAGTTAGAATACTTGATAATAGTAAATAAGAATAACACTAACCTTGATGGTGTAAGAATAGTGCTAATTCAAAGTTATTCCGAATAGTAAAAAAGTTGTTTGGAATGTATATTTGGAATAGAGTTTGGAGAGAATGAATAAAGTAATAATTGTTGTGTTTTTTCCCCAACTAACTCTAATCTTTAAAAACTATTGCTTGTTGAAAATAATTGAAGCATCTTTTTATCCAATTTAATATCTCAACGTTAAGAGCAATTAAAAATAATAAATTTATTCAAGAGAAATTAAAAATATTTGAAACGTCTTTTTATTCAACATCTTTTTATCCAATTTAATATCTCCTGTCAGTTCTGTTCACACATTAAAGATAATGACCATATTTTTTTCCTTTGGTTTTTTTGCTAAATCTGTTTGGTTCTATATGGGGAAGTGTCAGGACATCAGTAGACAGTGGATGTCTATGGATGATGTTATCCAGTATGCTCTTTTTCTAGAATTGTTTTTCTGATTGTGGTAAGTGCAGTTATATGGGGCATCTGAAAACAAAACAAAGGAACGACTTGTGCTTTAGAAATGTTGTTGTTCATTCATGTAGATCTGTTATACTTACAATCATTTCTATTGTTATACACTGGACATGTACTTTGTCAGAAGAACTTCAGGTTGCTGTCAATGAATGGATCCCAAAGGACATGGATGAGGTGTCGATGCAGGTTGCTGCTCCAACTGTGGGGAGGATGCTTGACTGGATTGATTCAGAATAACCAACTTCTATAAACTATCTTACTGTAGGCTTAGTTTAAAGGGATAACCCATTGTTTTGTTCCTAGCCCTTCATGTGGCTTTATTAGTGATCTTTTAGTGCCTGAGTGCACAGCTACTGATTTGATATGCTTAGTATTGACCTTCTTTGTTATGTTTTATGTTTTATTGTAAGACTGTTGTTTTATGGCAATGAAACGAGCTTATGCATTCTTCTTTTTTAAATCATTACCCTCAATTCTTATTAGTTCCTCAATGATTTGATTGGAATAAATATTAGACATGTTCGGCAAGCCTTCTTGTGAGGTAGAAGATTAAATATTTAATTCTTGCTAAGGAGTTTGTGTTTGTCAAGAATAAAAGTCTTAGATTAGAATTAAAAAAATAAAAGTTCTACCAAAAGTATGGTGTAAAAGACCAACTTGTCCTTGAATTTTTACAACGTTGGTTTTTGTTCAATAAATTAATTATGGAAAATAATAGCAACATAATTTAGCTAATAAAAATGTATCTATTTTACTGGTACAAGAAAAAAAAATAAACAACCAATTCATCCAAAGCACTTAACCCTCCAAGAAATTTAAAAAAAAAATTGAGGTGACCTTTCGAAATCAACTACTACATTGGTACCAACTAACACTAAACATCATCTATTAAAATAAACAATGAACATCAGCATAGAATATATTATAGTAACACCAATTAAAAAAAAACACTACTAACTAACAAATATTACAAGCAGGGCCGGTCTTGAAGATATTGAGGCCCGGGATGGAAAAAAATTTTGGGCCCTTATATACACAGTTTTTTATTGATATACCCAACAAATCATACAAAATAGGAGAATTTTTTTATTAATATGCCAATAATTTATACAAAATAGGGGGACAAAACAAAAACCCCTCAAAATAAAACATATACAATAATTAACATACCCACACCATGCTCCATGGTCCTTGCTTCTTGCTTCTAGCTTCTTGATAAACCAATTATGAACTCTTGTATGTTGTACATGCATAAAAAGCACGTACAAGCCACATCTCATTTAAAATGACTCCTCCTCGCATTTTTAGAAGCAAAATCATCAATTATATGCTCAACATCAATAGTTTTCAACATAATTTTTTCAATATTTAATATTGTTAATCCATTCAACCTATCTTGAGTCATAGTTGTCCGTAAATAAGATTTTATCAACTTTAATTTTGAAAAACTCATTTCTGCAGATGCCACAGTAATAGGTACAGTTAGTAAAATTCTATAAGCAATCAAAATATTTGGAAAAATGTCCATTTTTTTTTACAAACTCCATAATTTTGATAGAGTTCCATGCATTTTCATATTGACACGCTTTAACTGGTAGCATTACCTACAATATTTGTAATTCTGAAAATAAACGCTGTGCATCAATATCACAACTCTCACCATGTGTCAAAGCATTTTCAAGTTTCAAACAAGAACTTTTCATTCCATCATCATCTAATGAAATTAACCGTGATGCATCGAACAAGAAACCAAATATAGATTCAAAAAGTTCAATTTGTTCAAATCTGATTTTCAATTGAGAAATTGCCATATCAACTAAAATAAGAAAATAATTTGTTCTAAAATTTTCTTGTGCAGATTGTTGCTCCCTATCTGTATCATGATTTTCATCAAAATATCTCTTTCTTATAACCCTACGTTTTACTTGAAACACTGGTTCAATTTCCATTTCATCGACAATCTCTTTAGCATCAATCATAGCATAATTAAACCCATTTTCTCTATATTTTTCAAAAAAAGAAACTAACTCTTTCAAACTTTCAATAGCTACATCAAGATGCATATTTTCAAATTGCAAGTTTTTGCTCACCAAATTTATTTTGAATAATATTTCATGCCAAATAACCAAACTCAAAATAAATTTGAAGTTTAACAATTCACTTGATACTAATTTATCAGTATCCCAACTTATCTTTGGATCATCCGAAACTTCAGCTAATTTTATTAAAGCCTTTTTTTATTTTGGGAGCTTGATTTTTTATTGCTTTTACACTTTCTATACGACTTTTCCATCTTGTTACACACAAAGACTTCAAAGTTAAATCATCCACATATTGAAGTAAAATATTCTATCGTTTTGTTGAATTGGCAAACACATTATACAAAGCCTGACATGCTCCAAAAAAATATTTTGCTTTTGAACAAGAATTTGCCATATTAAAAAGTACTAAATTAAGAGAATGACAACCACATGGCATATAAAAAGCTCTAAGATTTATATCAATCAATCTTTTTTGGACACCTTAATGTTTTCCTCTCATATTAGAACCATTATCATACCCTTGTCCCCTTACATCATTAATATTTAAATCAAAAGAATTAAAGGCAGCTTGTAATTCACCAAAAAGACCCAACCCAGATGTGTTTTCTACATTTAAAAATTCCAAAAAGTACTTTTCTATTTTTATTGGGCAGCTTGCAACATCAACACATCTAATTACCAAAGTCATTTGTTCTATGTGACTAGTATCAGGAGTGCAATCAAGAATTACAGAAAAGTATTTAGCTTTTTTGATTTTATTTATTATTGTATTCCTAACACTTGATGCCAACATAACAATTAATTCATTTTGTATTTTATGACTAAGATAATGATAATGAATCTCTTTATCTTGAATGAGTCGAAAATGATATTTCATTGTTTGATCAAACTTAGCAATAGATTCCAAAAAGTCCAAAAAATTTCCATTAGAATCCTCATTAATTTTTTCATTTCTTCCACGAAATGCCAAATTATTCATTGCAAGACGCTTAACAACAGAAATTATTCTAATCATATAAATTGTTTCCAATGTTCTGTATCCTTCTTGATTTGTTCTTGTAAGTCTTTGTCAATAGTTTGATTTGTTCCTAATCTAATCCTTAGTTTAGCCCAAGCTCTAAGATTGGTTAAATGTTCAGTACTATCTTCATGTAGTTTAATTTTTTTCACTTAGATGTTTCCAATCATCAACACCTATAGTTGCTATTTGACTTTTAGAACGAACATGTCTTACAACTTTACAACAAAAACAAAACACTTTATTTAAATCTTTAGAGTAAACCAACCATTATTTTCTATCAACAAGTTCTCCATTTCTTAATTTTTGATCAAAATAATATGTGGAGAACCCTCTATTGTAATTATTCTTAGGAAAATTAATATTATAATCTCTAATAGGACCGTTCTCAACAAGTAAATCTCTCAGTTTTGAATCTAAACCATCCTACACTCTAGGATCATATATATTTGTAGATAACGAAGAATCTAAGCACCTAGACACATGATTAATCTCTTCATTATTTTCACTAGTCTCAATTTCAAGCACATTTGTTATTTCTTCATTTACCTCATTTTCATTTTCAGACACATTTGTTGTTTCTTGATTTACCTCATTTTCATTTACCTCATCTTCATCTTTAGATACATTTATATTTTCTTCGTGCACCTCACTTTCAACTTGGTTTTCTAAAGATTCATTTTGCGGTTTAATTTTCTTCCAAAGCTTTTGAATAGACCTTTTTTGAGGTTTTAGTTTTTCTTCTTCCTCTCTTTTTCTGCTTCTTTTATCGCTACCTGTTGCATGTTTTCTAGGAAACATTGTTTTAAATTAAAAAAGATAAATAAAGTATAGAACCTGGGTAGAGGCACAGAGGCAGTGCTGACTTAGAACCAACTATGAGTTATCCAAATCTGATCTTCGCTGTAAAAACAAAATAAATTAACAAAGACTAAGTTAAAATTATCAGATGAAGACCGAGAGGCTTCAGCTTAATTCAAAGGTCGTGGTCGCCATCTCGCCTCAACCAATGCAGTCAAATTCATCTCTAATTTGCATCTGTGAATAAGGGAAAATGATTTCAATATTGAATTAAATGGTACAAAATTGTTGCTATGAAATTGCATATTCAATTTATACCATTTTAATGTATTTGGTAAATGGTAAGGCTATTGAAAATTAAGAAAAAATAGTACCAAATTGTTGGTATTGTCTATTGTCTATTGATTGTATGAAATAGAGGTGATTTCAACAGGTATGCTATTGTCTATTGTCTATTGATTGTATGAATTATGAAATATGGAAAAGTGAATTTTAATTTATGGTTAAAATTAAAATTACAAGATAAATTATTCAAAATTTACAAAATCAAAGACAACGAGCTGAGAGAGAACAGGGAGCTTACAGGAGCAGTGAAGAGTAACAAAAGCTTGGGAGTCGGAGCCTCGGAGGCAGAGTCACGGAGATCAAGGTTGGAGTCGCTGTCTCGCTGAAGAGAGAGTGGAGTTGTGGCCGGTGGAGGCAAGGCGAGGCGAGGCACTGCTGCCGCTGGTGCGCGCGTGCCGGCATTTCTTCGAATTTCTTGCTTCAATCTGGTGAACGTTTCTGTTTTCCCCCACTTCAGGTTTTCTCAACTGAATTTGGAATAGTGCATCTCCTTCATCACTTGGACATTTTTCATCAAATCCAGCACTTGGAATAGTGCTTCAATATATGTGGAGTCCGATTCGCGAGTTGATCGCTGGAGAATCAACAATTAAGGTGAAAAGTGGCAGTTTTTATTTTTGAGGTCTACCTAAACATGTATAGCTCGTAATTTTATTATATGTTTAAGTATAATATTATTTGAAAACCTAATTAATGCATGATTAATTAAGCGAAAGTATGTTTTCCAATACTTGTAATTATTATGGGTTTATAAAAATGAAATTTTCATTAAAGAATCAGCTGAGATTATAGTTATTCATCCATCGTCGATCCAGTACCCTAGCCGGTGACGTTTATTCTTAATTAAACCAATTAGATATTACTATTTTGTACGTTTTTTTGCTATTGAAATATAATTTAAAATAGGTTATCTCCAATATCTTCAAAGTTTCCTTCATTATTTTAAGGCAAGACTCCTCTTTGAAATAATTTTCAAATCAGGGTACTACCAATTAATTAGAAAAGATAATTATTTGTAGTATTAACATTAACAAGCTATATATTATATTAAGGTATATATGATAACCCGAAGTTACTAATAAAAAGAAATTCAACCAATTCGTACTCAACACTTGTAAAAATTTATAGTTTCCAGCTCCATGCAGCATGAAATACTCTTGTGAGAAGCTGAGAGCATGATAAATATCAAGGTTCTAAATAGCGATTATAGCGCTATAACTTTTAAGGTCTGAAAATGTTATATAGCGCAATCATAGCTAGCTATTTAGAATCATTATAAATGAAAAACGGTTAATAGCGTTATAGCTTTTGAGGTCCGAAAAGGCTATAACTAGTTATTTAGAACCCTGATAAATATACATCTCTGCACACAAATAACACTCGATCAAAAACAACTTTTCCGTACACCAATGTTCAGTTTGGTATAATTAATTAGTTAATAGAAAATGTTTAATATATTTTTTTCCATATGCACACAAATAAGCTCCACATATTTCTTTTCCCAATGGTGTATCTATAATATTTTGTGCAGGCAAGTCTAAAGTTTCAACTTAATAATCTATGAGAAAAAAAAACTGTTTACTTTTTGAAGCAAATTGTAGTACTGTACTACGGTAACATTAATATATAAGATTCTCATAACACAGATGTATATCTTTATGTCGAGTAAATTATTATTTTTTATGATTTTATCTATGCTGTTTGACTTTTTGAAGTAAATCGTATATTTTCTGTACTATGGTGACATTAATATCTAATTAAGATTATCATCATAAATGTCGAATAAATCACTATTAATCTCCATACACCGATACACGTACAGAAGAATACATAATTGTAAAAACAATAAAAAATTAATAATTGAATATGAGTTGAGCCAGCCTGGCAGAACAAATCAGGGTACGTAGACCGCAACAACGGGAGCACTAGAATTTTAGAATAGTATAACAGTCACCTCTCTATAATAACACCGCCAGGCCCATAAGTACGGCATACACCGACAGTAGGCAACTCGTTCCTGGTCTCACCGCCCATGCACCGTTCTGTTAAAAAACGAAAATGGAATCAGCATTAATTAAACATCACATGGTGTTTGTTAATAACTAATTAAATATATATAATGTGATTAGATGGGATCTGCTGTCAGACTCCACGCTGATCAATTAGTTTGGTCAAAGGGAACAGCTAACCTGAAGCAAATTATAGGTCATAAAATGCCAAGTAATTAAGAAAACGGCATTTCATTCCTGCAAACAAAATTTTGTGCCCATGATCATATGGGCATTTTTTCCCCCTCAAATATTTCTTATTTCATACGGCCGGACTCTGATTGTAGAACAGTCAATCAAATCAACACATATCTTAATTTCTTGAGATATTTTATATGTATTGCATCACAACGGCCTCAATATATATTATGTTTTATTTGAAATTAACATGGATAAAATTGCGGCCCAGTTTTATATATACTGATAGGGGTGAAAACAGAGCTGATAAAGAGCAGATAGTGATAAAATTATATCTATATATTTTTTTTTTCGGATACAGAGCGGATATCAAATATATCAAATAGATACATATACATATTCAAATCAGATCGGATATTTATTAAAATAATATAAAAAATATTAAAGTTCATAATATTTATCTAATTATAATAGTGAATAACAAAAAAAAAATCATAATATATATTAAAAATATATGGTATATATAATACGGATAATTGAAAAGTAAAACCATATCAGTATTCTTATCTACACGGGTATTCAGATATTGAATATCCACATCTAAGTTTTCGAATACGGATTCAATACGGATCGGATATTATCCATATCGTTTTCACCCCCTAGACCATGTCCCAATTAAAGGAAAAAGAAAAAGAGAAAAAAAAAATACAAACAATATGAAAAAAACAAAATAAAATAAAATTTTAGCATTTGCCATTTTTCGGCTGAAAAAATAGCCCGCTACTGTATCGTAAAGTTACCAGCGCTGTTTTTGTTGAATTAAAACTTATATAACATTGCTATCACGAACTATGTTAATTTTACTATTGAAGAAGATATATGAATTAATCATGCATGCACGTACTCGTAAAAATATCTACGAGTACGTAATTTTAGTCAACAGAGAAAAAAATATGCAAATGCAAAAAGATACAGAAAAAACTCTAATTAGTCTCACCGTAGTAACATCAGCAAAATCACCACCGGGTCCTGGTGCCTCGGCAGAGGTTGATGGCGCCTCAGATAGCGGTGCAGGCGGGCTTTTTGCTGGGGCTGGAGCTGGGGCTTTTGTCTTTTTCTTCTTTGGTGGCGGCGGTGACGGTTTCTTCTTCTTACTCGGTGCGGGCGCTGGTGCTTCCGTAGCCTTCGGAGGTGGTGCAGTCGTCGGCACCTAATTGAAATTTAGAAAATTAGTTCTCAATGTTTTTCTTTTTGTATATTTGTCATATATAAATATTATATTGAACGAATTAAAATGATAAAAATTAAACCTAGCTAGCTAGTTGTACCTGTACGTTCTCCCAATTTAATCATAGTTAATTACATTCTTTGTTTTGTTGCATGCACGCATAAGTTTCAATAAGAACCAGTTCTAGTGGAATATATAGAAATTGATCTCTGTCACAAATTCACAATTCAAAACTCAATGCATGCTAATCTTTACACCAATCTAAATACCTTTATTAACTAATTGGTTACCCGTACGTACCTCAGCAGGAGGAGGCTGAGAAGGCGCCTCAACGGGTGCAGGTGGTGCCTTTGCAGGAGGTGGTGGCGATGGAGGTGGTTGTGGTGGTGGGACTGGGGCAGTAACCTTGGGTGGAGGAGATGGTGGTGGTGCCTTGGATATGGTTGGCGCTGGGACAGGTGGAGAAACTACAGGTTTAGTAGGAGGAGTTGCCGGTGCAGCAGTTGGTGGGGCAGGAGTAGTTGGTGGTGGAGGAACCGGGGCCGTGGCAGCAGGAGTAGCTGGGACCGGCGTGTCAGTGTTTGAAGGAGATGCGGCGGGTTGAGCGTGCACAGTAATGTGCACCGTGTAGAGGAGAAATGCGAGACAGAGAATTGCTCGCCTCTCCATTGCTCCAGAGATGATTTTGCGAGAGAGGAGAAAGAGAGTGCGACTATGAAGGGGTGTGATTGCTTGCTTATAAATGAGAGAGACGGGGAGGCGCGAGGTAAAAAAATTCAGATCCTCTAAAACTATTTGTAAAGAAATTGGTGCGGCGGATTACATTGGAGAGATGTGTTATACTCATACCCACAGGCCCACTTAGGGCCTATTCGGCGACATGAAAATTTTGTGGAAATGAAAATTTTTAATAAAAGAATAGAAATTTTAATTTGTCAAAATCAAAGTTATTTTTAACCCATGGGAAATTTTAGAATATAGATGTTTGACAAATATATAAGAAATTTGTTAGGATGTTGGTTTTTTTTTTTATAGAAGATGTAATACTACAATTAAACTATATTAAGTGTATTAATACTAATCACTAATTATGATCAATATAATTGTATATATTAAGTGTATTAATACTAATCATATGTTAGACGTCAGAATATGAACTTTACTAAAAATTAGCTTAATTTATTAAAATTAAGTGTTGTTGGTTTAATTATACTTGTTTATTAATGTATGTATTATTAAATTGTGCTTGTTTAATTAATTTTAGCCTTTGTATTATTAAATTATATTTGTTTAATTGAGCGCTTGATTGTACAAATTAATGTTAGTTTAATTAATTAAACAAGTATTGATTAGTATAATTCATCTTTTAATTAATTAAACAAATACATCAAAGTTATATCATTCCAAGTAACGATTGTTCCTTTTTGAATGAATTCAAGTAATAAATGTGCTAAAGTCACGTGAAAATGAAATGAAATGTAAAGTAAAATTGAATGTTGTCATGTTTGCTTGTGACTTTTTCACCTCTACATTGAATACAATGAAACTAGACTAGGTTTTTCACGTGAAATGAAATGAAACATGACAACTCTAATTTTGATCCAACAATACAATACAATGAAACTAGACTAGGTTTCATGTCGAGCTGACGAGCTGGTTTGCTGTGTTTAGTTGGACATTGTTTTAAGAAGAAAATAAATTTTACAAATATTTTTGGACCAAGCTGAACTGAGCTGGATCAAGCTTAACAGTATAAAATACACACAAATTTATACAAATTCACAAATTTATGCCTAGCCGAGCTGGCTAACAAGCTAGGCCCTAGCTCAAACTCGTTAATTTTAGCCCGAGCTGTTAGCGAGCCAGCTCGTAACAGTTCGGTTCACTATCAAACGAGCTGTTACCGATCGAGCCAGATGCGAGTCATGAGCGAGCCATGCACGAAGTTATTAATTAACAAAAGTTATATCTAAATTTTAAACAACTTTGAATGGTCAACTTGGAGCAAAAGTTATTATATATATTTCAATTATTTTGATTCTTCACAAGAGCAAGAAGCGCACCATCTGGGAAAAAAAACGGAGCTTCAAGTGAATGTATTTTTTCCATAAAAATTGAAGAGAACAAGTACAAAATACTCATATGAAAATTCCTAATAGGAAATAAACTTGTATGCCAAACGGGTAATAGGAAATGTTCCAATAGACAATCAAATTCAAAATAAAAACTATGGGAACCGATCCACCGAACAGGTCTTTATTGTGAGTTTGCATTTCGTAATTGGGATTATTTCGGAACTCCAACTTGCACCCGTTACATAAGTGGAAGTACAGAGGCAATTTCTGATAACAAATGAGAATTAGTTGGGTTCCGTTCCGAGATGAGAGAGCGACTGTCGGGAAGGAGAACAGAGTGCACGCATCTTAAAGTAAAAGTGAAATAGACGGTGCTTGAACTCATCAAAACCAAAGTAGATCGGATGGAACGCGTATCCTCTGCATTAACTCGAAAGGGAATCTTTTGCGTTAATAAATCTCAACCGTCCAATTTGTTTCAAGATTCGTACAAACTAGATCCACACAAATATTGAAAAGTCCCTTATGTCATAGACAGAAGTCCGATTGGCTCCATTTAAAATCAAACGGTTAAGATTCAATCTTAACCCAAAAGATTCTTTTTTTGAGCTAATGCCGAGGATACGCGTTCTGGCCCTACTCTTCTCTCGTCGGGAAGAAGTCACATGTTCTGAATTACTTCAACGGTTAATAAGTAACAGTGACGAGCTCAATTGCTCTTTTTAACGATATATTTTATTTAATAAAAATATATTTTCACATTTGACTTTTTTATTTTAAATTATTGAAGTTAAAAAAAATGAAAGCATAATACATACACCAGAAATGTAGATTTTTAAATCCCCTCATTAAGTAGTAACGCTAGCTAGCTAAAGTAATCTCCAAATATTCGAGTTTAATGCTATATATTTTATTATATTTCGAAACTTATTAAACTTTTTGCTAATTTAAGTGTAAATAAAGATATTTTGGGACAAAAATAACATCGAGAATCATTATTATGATAGTTATTTTTTTTTTAATGGTCGTGACCAGTTGGCGGTAGCTGTACTTTGTTAGTAGAAATTAATTTAATGATAAGTGAACAATCTATGGCCATTTAATTTCCTATCTTCACTGTTCTCCTCCAAAGTAAATTTAAGACTAATAAATTTGTGATTTTTTTATCACGAAATTTTTTTAAATAACTCTAGAAAACTTCAAATTTCACAATACACACCTTTTTTTTTCAAAATTTTCAGAAATAACCAAACCGTTGGATTATTCAACGGAAATGGAAGACCTCTTACCGTTGGATAATCCAGCAAATTTTCTATTTTTTGTCGGGTTATCCAGCTGAAGTAGTATTTTTTATTTAATTAAATAGAATATATTATGATTTTTTAATTGAAATATTATAAATAATTATATATATTTTTTTAAAATATATGGAGTACTATAGAATTGAATTTCCTAAAAATACTGCAACAATAACCCGGATTAATAATTTTATGGAAGGATTTTCTGCAGTTGTAAAAAAATTAAAATATTTCTTGTGGTGTTCCTGGAAAAGTAAAATAAATATTTTGGATCTGAATTATTGATCCCTAATTCAAAAATCATTTCGGGATAAATAAATAAAATATCATGGTCCTTCTAGTAATTCCAAATTCTAAGGTACTTCATCTAATTGAATAGTTTTCCAAAATCATTTCTAGAGAAATAGATGGAGTACTTTAGAATTTGAATTTACTAGAAAAACCACAATATACCGAAAGTACTTTTTGAACCGGGATCAATAACTCAGATCTAATTTTTTTTTCAATAACAAAACAAGAAATCTTTTCTTTTCTTTTAACATCAACAAAAAATTCTGCTTGAGAAATGCTAATCTATAGTTCTTTGTCTAAATCTTACTAGTAAATTTAATTCTATAGTACTCCATTTATTTTTCAAGAAATATAAGAACATTTATAATATTTCAACATAAATATTAAAAAAAATCAGAATATCTTCTATATATTTAAAATAAATAATTAGAAATCATATTTTTGTTGGATAATCCAGCAAATTAGTTATTTATGAAAATTTCCAAAAATACATGTGTATTTTGTAAAATTTGAAATTTTTTATATGGTTTTTAATTAAAAATTTGGATTTTTTTTATCTATATATATAATGCTTTCTGCAATCTTTACATTTGTTTTAAGATTAGTTATTTCTCCGTGATTGTTTATTTTGTGCTTATGTAGGATGTTGTCATATTGATGTACTTAAAACTCCCTTATAATTGTAACTAATTAACGAAGTAAGAGCTCTGGATTAGCCTTTCTTTGTAACGCCTATATATGTTTTCTGTTTACTGAACATAAAAGAGGACAATGATAAGAGTGCAAATAAATCAGGATTGGATATATGAAAATATAAATATGAATTAATAATTTTTGAAAGTTCTCTAATTTATACCATTGCGGGGGAAATAATTTTGGCTAGTGATATCAATTAATTATAATACTTTTAGAAACTTTGCTGAAAATAATTTGAAATTTTATATAAATATAAGAATTTTTGTGAAATTTCAGCTTAGCTCGCTGGCTCTGGCATAGATTTTCGTGATAATTTGTCTAACAACATTTTCTTTAGTTTGTAAGATATGTGATTTGAATATCTGAATCAATGAAGTTCTTCGATTTTTCAAATGCTTATATAATCCCTGAATTATTCCCGACGTCAATTTTGCTATCTCAATGTCAGAGAAGGAAATATGTGACACGCCGTAGCATGACGTGATCAACTTTTTTTTCACGTGACGTGACCAAAATAGTGGCGGATGGTCACGTCATGCCGTGACCATACGTGACGTGATCACATGTGACGTAACGTGTCGTGACGTAAATTAATCATGTCAATTTTGTTTTATATTTTAATTTAAATTGTTGGAAATTAAAAAAAATTAAAAATATGAAAAATTCTAAAATATGTAAATAATGTTGCAAAGATTATTTTTTTTTAAAAGGCTGTTGACATTACTATAAAAATTCAAATAATAAATATTCATTAGACTAAATTAGATAAAATAAAAATCAGTACTACATGAGTACCAGTATCACTGAACGTACACTAAAAGAAAAATCTGAATACTCTATATTGGATACTCTGTGTTTCATAACGTGACGTGACGTAACGTGACCACATGACATGACTGGTTCGCGTGACGTGACATGATGTGTAATTTTTGCTCGAATGCGGTCACATCACGCAAAGGATCATGTCACGCAACATACGACTCACGTCACGTAATCGACACACGTGACGTGACGTGACTAGTCACGCCGTGACAAATTCCCTTCTCTACTCGATGTAATCAACGTGTATTTTTTTCTATTAATATAAAAAAAAAATTGGAGTGAGACTACCGTGTGTTAGGTTTACCGAGGGAACATTGTGATCTCAAATCTAAAATATATCGGGTTTTCTTCAAACAATGAATTCAAACGTTAAACTAATTTACTTCATGAGTGATGCATATATCTTGAAAATTTTGATTTTTTTTAATTCATTTAGTACAAAATCAAGTTGTAAAAAAATATGCAAGTTTAGTTATTGATCATTTGAAGTCAATCCAATCAATTTTAGAGTTAAATTCACCAAGCTCTCTTGATGAACCTAGCACACGCTAGTCTCACTCCTGTTTTATTATGAATTTTTATGTAATTAATTTGTTGGTGTTATAATAAACTACTTGCAGCTGGAAATCCATTTTTATTGCTAAATATAATTTTACTATATTAGTTTCTAATAGATTTGCTTCATTTTGGGCTAGTATTTTAGATCTTACAGAAATATTTAATATGGAAATTAATAGCACTGTAGGGAATGGTAGTGATACTTTTTTTTGGTTAAATAAATGACATAGTAATTGCGATTTATATTGTATTTTTTCCTAATCTCTTTATAATTACAATTACTCCATTTATTACTGTCTCGGCAGTCTTCTCTAATTTTCCATTTAGTTTGCAATTGAACATGTAATTAACAGGAATTATTCTCCATGAATGGAGTCAGCTTTTAGAGTTTTTTTTTTCCTTTAAATGCTTTAGATTCATCTCAACCGGGTAGTACTGGAGATGGACTTCTTCGAATCTTTTTACTATTTACTATCTTTATAAATGACTTTCATTTAGGGATATTCACAACAATATTTTCAATGTGGCTTGTAATTTATGTACTAGAGGTTGGCAAGGCAATGTGGCTTGTATATTTTATGGTGCCTCTGAGATTGTCTAACGTGTATTTTTTTTCACTTAGGCAAGATAAAATTCTTACTAAATGTAATATATGTATTAGATGTTGGTAAGACAATGTGGCTTGTATATTTTGTGGTGCCTCTGACTGTTCATCACCCTTTTGCTACTTGTTCTTTTATTTCTACTTTCTGGTTTTGAATTAGTAATCATAACAATTTTGTTTTTAACTAAACACATTTAGAGTTTCTCTTCTACTAGAGTAATTGCTATTAGTTATTGACATTAGTGATATTAGTGCTTCCTTTTTCTTGGCATGTTACATTGTTTTGTGGATTCAGTAATCGGTACTAGTTGGTAGTTGTTCCACTAGTGCGGTATAATTGGATATTCGGTGCTATGTATTATTTTGTATGAACTATGTTTCGTGATGAAATAGGTGGAATTTCATTTTTTTTTTTTAAATAAAAAACTACTTGCAGCTGAATTAGAAGAATTTTCTTTCTTTTTCTTATTATTGAAGGAAAACTAAAGCGAGAAAAGAACGCTTTCTGTATTTTTTGTATTCTTTGGAAAAAAAAGGGGTGGTTTTAACTTTGAATGGATATCATATCAAATCAAATATGGATAAATATCTGTTCGTAGTGTTTGACCTGTTTTAAATTGTGTTAGTCTGTTTGAAATTTACGGGACGGATTTTAAAAAATTATCAGCACAAGTCTTAAAATAAGTCGAACGACTCAGATGGAACATCCGACCTAATTCGTTCCATTGTTCATCAGATCACGCCAGTTTTTTCCTTTTCTTTCATTATAATTTCGGTTGGAAAATAAAGAGAGGCTAATGGCTGGAGCTGGATACTTGTGTCAAAAATATTTTATTTTAGACCGGGGCGATTGGTTGGATAACAACCGCACAGCAGCGGAAACATCGTTGTCTTGTGCTGTATCGATCCCTAAAAAAATATATATATATTTATAATTTCTGTTAGCAAGAACATGCGCTTTGTGTACATAATATGATTATCCTAATTTGAATTCCTCTCTGTTTGTTTGGACTTTGGGACTTGTTCGATCGTCGGTGGAAGCTGGAAGCATTTTTATATCACAGTTGTATTTTTCACATGATCGCGACTAATTTTCGCGGCAAACCTAAAAAACAGCGTTCATTGGTAACCGACAGTATATCATTGGCTGTACCTGTAGGATACGTTTGGATGAACTTTAGAATAGTTAGAATAGCTACTGTTTAGAATAGTAAATAATAATAGCTACTGTTTAAGAACGGTGCTATTCGGAATAGTGAAAAAGTTGTTTGGATTGCATATTTGAAATAGAGTTTGAAGAGAATGAATAAAATAATAATTTATGCGTTAGATTAAATATAATACAATATAATATTAATTTAAATATTAAATGTAATATAATATTATTTTAAATACTAAATTAGTATTAAATAAAATATTATATTAATATAATATAATATTAATTTAAATATTAAATATAATATAATATTAGGTTAAATGTTAGATGTAATATAATATTAATTTAAATATTAAATAAGTGCTAAATAAAATATTAGATTAAATGTAATATAGTATTAGTTTAAATATTAAATATAATATAATATTATTTTAAAAATTAAATTAGTATTAAGTAAAATATTAGATTAAATGTAATATAATATTAGTTTAAATATTAAATGTAATATAATACTATTTTAAAAATTAGATTAGTATTAAATAAAATATTAGATTAAATGTAATATAATATTATTTTAAATATTAGATAAGTATTAAATAAAATATTAGGTTGAATGTAATATAATATTAGTTTAAATATTAAATGTAATATAATATTATTTTAAATATTAAATTAGTATTAAATAAAATATTAGATTAAATGAAATATAATATTATTTTAAATATTATATTAGTTTTAAATATAATATTATATTAAATATAATATTATATTATATTAAATATTAAATGTAATATAATATTATTTTAAATATTAAATTAGTGTTAAATAAAATATTAGATTAAATGTAATATAATATTAGTTTAAATATCATACAGTATAATATTAATTTAATTATTAAATGTAATATAATGTTATTTTAAATATAATACACGTATTAATATTGAAAGCAACAAATGTTATTCCATGTTTTTGTAAGAATAGCGAGTAGCAGCTATTCTCGCTATTCCAAATAGCAAAAATGTCGTTTGAATGCAAATTGCTATTCCGAATAGGATCTATTCTTGAATAGCTTGCTATTCTAGCTATTCTTACACCATCCAAACATACCCGTATTGTATAGCAGTCCTAATTTCATGTAGTAATTAACCGACCGGTATATCTCAGAATTTGTAAGAACCTGATATACATGAATGTTAAAGTTGTCTTGTTCGAATTTGACGTCAATTGAACAATTCCGATCTGATATATAGACATAGTACGTTCCATGTTTACCGGACATAAACTGCAAGTTCAAGATTGGATCATGTTTGTAGATTGAAATTATGTTATCAACTGATGATTAACGGATCGTATGATGAGAGCGGCCAGGCACAACGTACGTATCAACTATAAATAACATAAATTAATAACTCACAAAAAATTAATGACAGTTTACGATCCATTTTCAATGTCGTAACAATCTGATACATTCTAATCAGGGGCGAAGTTAAGAGCATTGAGTGGCCTAGTAATTTATCTTTTATATTTTAAGCCCCCAATAAAATAAAGTAATTAAAATTACATCATATATCTTATATAGCCCTTCAATTTTATATTTCTAATTTTGTCTTTAATAAGCAATTTATTGATAGCAAATTTAATCTGAAAAATGTTTTGGTAATCGAAAAAATATAGATTTATAAATGAATTATTTTCATATTAAATCTAGCACAAATTTTAGGCAAAAATTTATTGTTCACTATGCGACGAACTGCCAGACAAGAAAATTTTAACATAAACAAATGGATTCGTGAAAACCAGTGTAATAAATCTATGTAGTTGTATATTACCGCATATTATCACATATTACTGCATATTACCATATATCACCGCATACTTATTTATATATGTATGAATTCTCATTTTAAAGTCCACATATATAAGTCGATATGTATAAAAATCAGCATATGTGGCCGCATACCGTATATGCGATATGCGGTGGCCTTCCGCATATTGTATAGAAACCGCACTTAAAAACATGAGTGAAAATTGTCATAAACTTATTTCTTAACATACTGGCGGTAATACTACTGCTTCCCGGTAAAATGGTAACTAATTGAAATAAGACTTAATAGATCATTAAACACCAGGGTCCAGGGCACAAATTAGTTTTTAATTGCAGCAGTTGGCCCATGCACTGTATTATCAATCCCAGTAATTAAAGAGCAAACTAAACAACAATGTGGGAAGATATGAATCAACATCAGGCCGAGACAAATCTAAGAGGCCCAAAAGGTAGGATCCTATAGTCCAGTTAAGCCCAAGGGCTTTAGCAATTAGCAAACCTCCTATTAGATTCCACTTATATTTCACCAATTATAGGCTTTCTGATCAATGGGTTTAATTTGGGCTAAACGATGGTTGAAAAATTATGGATAAGAACTGGACCAATTGGTCATGCTCGAGCTCGACTGTTGAATAACCACCTAAGAGGCTAAGAGTACAGATGTAAACCAGATGGTACCTGAGGTAATACCGTTTTTGAAAGAATAACACGTATATAGGAACCCAGGTTTGTTAGTTCTTACGCTTCCAGTAATAGGCAGAAGTTTCAAATAGATTTCCATGTGAAACTTGAAACAAAATAACAATATGTTCATCTACAATTAATTATAATTCATTAATAATATTACAACAAGGTCGTTGTAGTATAGTGGTGAGTATTCCCGCCTGTCACGCGGGTGACCCGGGTTCGATCCCCGGCAACGGCGTTATTTTTTTTTTTCGCTTCAGCTGTAAATTAATAATTTTGTTTAAGAACATTACACAAGGTCCGAGAAATTTATAAACCTTATCATTGCCAAAAAATAAATATTATTTCTATTGGCCGCCTACCGGGCTACCGGCTAGTTAGTAGTTACCCAAAAATAATTAAACGGTAAAAAAACATAAACCAAAAGTAAGAAAGTTGAATCGTCTTGGAACAAATCGATAAAGAAAAGATCCGATCCAAGTTGGCACCTAGCATGTCGGATAAAGAATTGGCAGTGCAACGTGTAATTCCAGACCCTACTCATTACACAACATGGCACGGTCTACGGCCGTCCCTCTACTGTTTCCAATCTACACTCATAGACCAACCTAGGATCCTCTCCAATAGGCAATACCATACGTACAAATGTTCCAATCTACATTTTTTTTTTTTTTTTTTTTTTTTATAATAAGCTATGGATTCTGAGTCTAGATTTAATTTTACTAGGCTTAATTATAATCAATTGACACGGACTGTGGTCTTTAATATTTTGGTACTAAATTTCATTAGGCTCAAATCTGTTGACCTAGTATACAAAAATTTTGTTGTTAGGTTGTTCAAGTATTATTTTGATAAGTATGAAATATTTGTCTTTCTACCAATATTTTACAAGAAATTTAACTTTTGATATGTTTGTTAGCTCAAATCCAATTTTTTTTTAAAAGTTAAAAAAAAAACATTAAAGTATTCTTTTGATCAGGTTTGATGAGCATATTTCTTTTTAACTAAAATCGCACCTGCTTTTCCCACTAAAATCAGACAATCAAGTTATGCTGAAAGTTGAAACTCATATTAATTGTTATGAAACTATTACTTAAATATCTCATTGCATGGCTTGTATATTGCAAAAAAAAAAAAAAAACACTATTTCTTAAAGTTATTAAAGTTGTATCTTGCTTGATTGTTCTAAATCTATTATCATGTAATTTTTAATCCACACAATATGCAAAGAAAAGCAAAACATAAATTTGCAAAGCTGTATGGGATACCTTTTCTTTAATTTAAAAAATACAAAATAGAAAAAGAGAATATTGCATTTTGATTTTCAAATAATTAATTGCACCACACCTATACATGAAAGAAAGAAGAGAGAATGGGATCAATTGATATTTATTTATTTATTTATATTGATGTGTGATTTTTTTATATAAGTTAAAGAGTAAAATTGCATGATATTGTAAAATTGAACTGCATTCTACGTAGAAAAATTTTATATAATTGATCTTCATACGTATTTGAAACTCATAGTTCGAAAGTTTGACTCCACCTCTAAATCAACACCAATAAGAGTGGAAAAGTATTTCACATGACGCCACTGATAAGATATAACTAATTTATGATTAGATCTCCTAACCTATCACATAAAATCTCTTAGAGTACTTCGCACCGCACCAATCATGCGGTGTAATCTTTTTTTGAATTAAACATGTATGAGCTCCTCTCTCTATTTCCCTTGAAATTGTGTATTTTGCGGCCTAGATATCAGTTCAAAATTTGGCTTCAGCACATCATAATAAGGTCTGAGACAACTATCCCCTAGTGCGATGTAATCGGTTTTTTTTCGCAAAATAGAGTGCAACCTTCTCTTTCCAATAGATCCGTATTTTTAGTATCTAAATAAAAAAATCACTATCTGATTGTGTTCATGCAATTGGAGTTGGAGAGGAACCCAACTTGAGAGAAGAGGGGTCATAAATCAAATAGAACAAGGAATAAATTGTATTTGACTATTTAAAAAGGACAGGTATCATTAACAGGTCCCCTGTATAGTAACTGTTGAGAGGATGACATGATGTTAAAAAATCGTGAAACTTTTTTTTTAAATGCTGACAGAGGCTGCAAAATCGTATTTTTCTTTTTTATAAAGCATAAATTAAAAAAAAAAAAAAGAATTTTAAGAAACCAACTGTTCCAACTTGAATGGTTGGTTTTCTACAAAACTACAAGTACTGATTCTATTTACTTTTTTTTAGTACCGAATAGTTTATTCGGCACCGAAATATAATTAATGTTTCATTTTGTATAATAATTCATTTTGAAAATTTGTGAAATTTATTGGTGCCGAATAGCCTATTCAATACTTATAGTTTTTATAAAAAACCAAGTTGACTCTCTAAAATCCGGTTTTTATTTATGGTTTATAAAAAAAAAATTATGCAAAATCATGAAAGTTAATCGTTAATTTTTTTTTTTAATTTCCATAGTGCCATTCCCCCGTGCATCCGTATCTGATTTGTTTGTCGCCTTTTTACTTTCGTAGTACAACTGCATCTTTGCTCCATTTGTTGATACATGAAATAAATCAGCTGAGATTTCAATGAAATAACAGGGTCTGATCTCAACCATTCAACTTCGTTGAAATTCGTGTATGAAAAAGTTTTTTTATTGAGATTCGTGTATGAAATTTTTTGAATAGTTAAGATCGGAGTAACAGGAAGCAGATTTATTTCCTTTGAAACAGGGGTATTTATTCATTTTTCTCTTTCTTTTTCGAGTTCTGAAATCTTTGCGTTCCGTGTTTATTTTTTTTTGGTATCATTCTTTTGGTTTTCTAAAGGCCACTATCAAGAATTCGATATCAGATATGTTTGAATCCATGTTTTCATTACCAAATTTTGAAATTATGTGACTTGAATACTTGATAGTTTAATTTATAATGTTCTAACTTCTAACTTTCTAATTAATTTTCCAAATGACACCGAATGGGTTCAAACTTAAAAAATGACTTCAATATATTGCTGATGAACCTGGCAAAATTTTGTATTAGATCCTTTAAAAATTGAAGTCTCATTTTGATGATCCCAAAAGATGCTTGCTAACATAAAAAGTAAATTATTGAATCGTATGATAAATAGAAATGCATACTCTAAAGGAGTTGGAATATTTTTCTAGATGTATATTTCAATTTGGAAAACTTTTTTGGAATTCTTGTATTAATTTAACAAAGCAGCATAGTCATAGAGAGTATGTCTTTATTATATTTGTTGTATATAGTTGAATTGTACGAGGGAAACATAAAAAGAGGATTTTTTAAGAGGGTGATGAAATACGTTAATAGGTTTTTTTTTTATTAATATTGAAGATCAATATACTTGACTATTTAATATTCACAAAGAATTTTCTCATTTAAATTTTGAACTTGTAACATTTTACATAGAGTAGTGTGTTGCTTTTGACACTGGATCAAAAAAAAAATTTGCTGAAATTTAGAATATTTATTTGGCGAATGAAATTGGTTTTCTGTTAGTATTTGGTTATTGTAAGAACTTGTATGTTTTATTTGTGTTTGTATCTTGTAGCTTGTACTGTATCAGACTTTGTATTTGCTTTCAGAAAATAGTAAAAGCTTGTAATAAGTAATAACTTGTTTTGAATTACCAACGAACGGTACTGAAATCAGTGTTTTGAAATTCGATATTCGTATATACGGTATGCGGCCGCGTATGCAGATTTTTATTCTGATTTTAAATGAGAATTCGTATATATAAACAAGCATACGGTAATATGTGGTATGACTCACTGTTAATATACTATAAACCGATATTTTTATCATTGTTAATATACTCTAAACTAGTAATATATGGTATAAATCACTGTTAATATACTTTAAACCAGTATTTTATCACTATTAATATACTCTAAGTTGGTAATATGCTCTAAACTTCATATTCGGACCGAATATAAATTTTCTATTCGAATTGCAACTGAATAAGAATATTCGGCCGAATAGACCGAATTTTAAAATACTGATTGAAATGTAACATTTGAGGAGATTGCTCTGTTTTTATTTATTTATTTACTTTTTTTAACCAACGGATTTATAATACTTAATATTGGATTTATGCTGCCTACAGGATTCTAATACAGTGATTAGGTAAAAAAAAATTATATTCATTGGATTTATGCAAAAGGCGCCACGTATGCGGGTAATGATTAGGTCAAAGCTAGAAAGCATTAAGCAGTCATATACTCATATTTGTCATTTCTAGTTTTACTGACGACGACGACGACGACGACGACGACTGTGAAAACAAAACAAAATAATCCAAGTTGACAGACTGCCTAGATTTTTTACCTGGTTACTTTCACACACTGTGAAACTATTCTAGGGATTGCGCCACAAAAAGAGCCGCACTTTATTTCTATTTTTATAGCCGAAAGATATGAAAGCTAAATAAGATATCAGCTTTTGCGGGAAACCCCACACCAGTATATGCTTTTCAGCAACAGTTATTGAAAGTTAATTTTAAACATTTATTTTAGCAAAAAAAATATATATATTGTTTTTATTTTTTGTGCTCTATATGGTTTCTTTATTTTATTTTATTTTTTAAATAAAATTTTAAAATTTATCTGTGAAAATAATATATTAAATGTGATCTATATTATTTTCTTTATATGTACATAATTATCACTTTTCAAAAACAAAATTTATATGAATTAGTAAGTTGAAGATTAACTTCGTAAATTTATCCACATCAGTGAATTTTTGTAAGTTTTTGATAACAAACAAAATAAACGTTGAAATCTCACGACTTTTTACATGTGCATAGAGGATATGATACATATTGTTTTATTTTAACATTTAAATTTTCAGTTTGATGTTATTAAAGTTTTAACATTAGAGGAATTGAAACCTCCTCTTTAATTATCTTAGTTTCAGTTCTAAATAAATTTAGTGTCTAATTTATTTATCAGATACTTAATCTTTATCAATAAATAGTTATTTTCTATAATACGGTGATTAACCAAATGTCTTCCTTAAAATAACAAATTAGTTAATAAGGGAGCCAAAAGTTATTCATTGGAGGGGCTAATGCCAAAATATAGTATTTTGTTGGATACGTATGCTTTGTTGAGTTCCATGAAGATTTAGGAACCTTTTTGAAACATCTCTACATGATTATATTTGAGGACGTATAAGCATAAAAATTAATGAGGGGGCAAAAAAAAAATTGTAGTAAATAAAAGATTTGTAGCTAAGTATTTATCGGAAACATCTGAAATTATGCATCTTTATATTTTCAGATAATTTTATATTTATCTTTTACAACTTAATCCAATTTATTTATTTACCGCTAAAACTTTAATTTATCTTTATTCACTTCTCAACTTTTACAACTCTTTCTTATTTACCCTCATATAATTATTTTCATATTAATTCTACTTAAATTATTAAAAATATTTTGCTTACCTCTAATTAAGAATTACAAAGTCAAAATATTTTTATTCTTAGCTGAAAAATGTATGACCATCGGTCCCTCCTCGACTAAAAAATAATGACCATCAGTTCTTTCTCAACTAAAAAATTATGACCATTAGTTCCTTCTCGACTAAAAAATTGGAGGTGCACCAGTTAATGCTTTTCTATTTGGATACATATCTATAAAAAAAAAAAATTAATTAAATATATTTATTAATCTTTACTGTTTATTTTTTAAGAAAATATGTATATTCTTCTTATTTAAATATAGCACCTTAAAAAAAATAGTAAATAGGGTTTTGACTTACAATTTTTTTTTCTCTGTATGAGTTATAATTCATGAATTCATTCATCATAATTTTTTATTAGTTTACATAATATGTTGCAAATTTATTGTATAAAAAAATATCGATTTTGACATGCATAATATGTTGTAAATGTATTGTTTTACTTTGAATTAGTGCATGCATAATATGTTTTTGTTCGTCATGATAGCAAATTTATTTATCAGTCTTGATAACTAACAGAGATGTTGCCAAATTCAAAGATTAAAAATTATAAATTTTCTATGATTTAGTTGATTTGTGTAAATATTTTATACAATTTAACAACTTTGTTTGTAGTCCATCAAATAATCTGAATAACGAAAGTAGATTTTGTTCGTATTTAGTGAATGACCCAACTTTTTCCTTTTGCAATTTTTAGTACCTAATATCTATTTGCATAATAAAAATCAATATCAATAATTAATTTTTTTTCTAATTTGATGATATCAACGTGGACTATATAGTTTTGAAATGACGTACTTATAATCACCGTATCCCTGTTCCCAAGTCAATTCCTTTCTATATTTGTACTGAATAAAATGAGTAGGTGCTGACACAGCGTACCGTCTCTGCTTGTAAAAGTTGTAACAGTTAGGGATGGCAAAATCGTAACTCGTGAATCCTCTGTGATTTGTCTCTGACTCAATTGCTAACAGTCCGCACGATATTGGATTGAGCAATTACCGAATCTGCTCCGTTCATTAACCAGCTAGAGAATTTTTGTCCGAGAATTAATTTTTCACTGCGTAGGTTTTAAGATTTTAGTCAAAATCACGTGCTCCGTCTCTCTTCTCTAATCTCGCTCTGGTGTTCTAGTTTTTGTTGTTCTAAAGCTCTTTTGACTTCTAATTTTTGTATTTCACTCTCGTCTTTTTATTTTATTTGCTCATTTACTGAGGTATGTATAGTCTCTAACGGTACCTAGTAGAAGTGAATGGGGAGTCTTAAAAACTCTTAGACGTTTTTGGTTGTATTCTCTAAACTAACAAGTCAAACAAACAATAAGTAAGTGTGTATCAGTAAATTAAATAAAGTAGATTTAGACAAATCTGATACGCAAGGTGATAACGGAATTCGGTGTAAAATGTCTACATCTCTGGGATAGAGCATTCTCGTAGGCACCCCTTTCCTATTACCCAAAAAAAATAATACAACTCGTGATACGTGAACCAATCAAAAGTGACAAGTCACGGCCTAACTTGTGTACAAGGTGAGCCTAGAAGCTCCAGCTGAGGAGTTCCAACAGGATCGTCACACAACTATGGATATATGTGAGCAAAAATGCTCGAGGTAGTGACTCCCTTAAACACCCTACAAGCAGGAAACGCTAGCTAGGATGGAAAGACTCTAGAACTAAATTTCAGACACTAAACTATATCTCAAAAAAGTCGAGTGAATTTAAGAATGTTGATAAGATATTAAAGTTTAAGCTTACTCGACAATGGAAGCTTTCAAGAATGCACAATAAATGTTTTTTCAATGTGGGAAGCGACTAGCTTAGTCAAATTTGAAGTGGAATAACTCCTTTTATAGTGGGGGCTCCATCTTTTCCAAAGAACGAAAGTATTCGTTCCGAACGGATTGTACGAATATTGAAATTAGAATTTTCATAATAATTAAATTAATATTAACCATTCTGAACGTCTATGTCCGTTCAAGATGGTTAGTACAATTATCCCACAAAACTTGATAAGCGTTCCTACGGATCACAACTGTCTTGGACGGAACCAAAACTGGAACTCCCTATATTTTTATGATTTAATCCATTCCATACGGTTTAGTCTGTTCCAAATGATTGCCCCAGAAATCAACAATCCTCAAATATAATTTACTTATCTATTTTATTATTACTAATCTATAACTTCGTAAAGTCTTGTCAATTTATTTGATTCTTCGAATTAGTCTTGCAATTAAGATCTTCATGAATCTTGATTCCTCATATAATAAATCTTGCAATTAAGGTCTTTAACCTACAAACTCACTCAATCATGTAAACGATTAAATTCATATATGTTTTGTAAATAATGTCAAACAAAGTACTTAGAAAATTGCATACAACCAATAGTACGTTGATTGCAAGTATGAATACACGAAGTATAATCATATTAATAAATTTTCAATTGTACCAATTCACTAGTAACAACATGACAAAAGAACTCAAACTTACACTTTTGAGTTAGAACTCACTAGCAACGAGAATTCTATTTTGGCTGACAAAACATTAGAGGTGCATGCTTAGCTTGTGAGCCAGCCCAAGCTGGCTTGTCATGATTTTAAGCTACAATTTTAGCTCGACTGCTCTAAGTACAGCTCGCTCAATAGCAACTCAGTTTAGAATTAACAAGCTGAGTTAAAACATAGCTTGAATCGAGCCAGCTCGTTACCACCCTGCTAATAGTACCTTTTGACACTAAATTAATTTAAATTTCTTATGCACCCGGCCGCTTCATAATTAATGACCCCTAGATCTAATACTGATTTAACATTGGTGGGTTTATTTAGTGACATTAAAGCTGCTTTGATTCCTCATAATGGTGAAGTGTCTACTAATGTGTTGCTTTAATCTATGAAAGATAAAGGAACAATTTTAATTAGTGCTTATAATTACTTTTCAAGTACAAAAGATTCTCCGATCTGAACTTCGTAGTAATTAATGAAGGCATTGCCAGATTGCCTCCATCTGAAGCAAAGTCTTCGCTTGGACAAAGTATTGTTGGCCTCTTTTTGTTTGTACCAGAAATATAGAAAAGTTATTTAAGCTAGAGTTTAACCTCTCTTTTTTAGCAAAAAGCAATAGTGGTGTAAACATAAGCTTATGGGCCATCTGGATAATCCTTTTCTTTGAAGTGATAATTTGTCTTTATAACTGATTACTAGTAGTTAAGCCTCTTTTTGTTTTATGAGAAGGGTTCAAATGCCTCTATTTTTTGTGTCTTTATTTTTAAAAACTATAATAACTCAAAATTAAAATAATATATATCAAAATAAAACCATTAGATGCAATCTATATTTTTTTTTTATGTGATCATAAAAAATTATCACATTTCAATTTTATTTTTATGTGAATCAATAAGTTGAAAAATCAATTTCTAGAAATTATCCACATTAGTATATTTTTTATAAACTCTTGATGGCAACCAAAATGAAGTTAAAATGTCATAATCTTTTACATATGTATAGATAAAATGATGTAGATCACATCCATTGATTTTATTTTGAATTTTAAGTTTCAAATTTTGAGTTATTTTAGTTTTTAAAGATGAAGGCATGATGGAGACACAAAAAATGGAGGCATTTGAACCCTCCTCTTGTTTTATATACATATAGTTTCAATAAGTTAACTGTTTATTACCTATTATATTTTAGAGTAGAATTAGGGTGTTCTTAAAGCTCATCAAATCTCTTAACGATCTTAACTTCAAAATATATTGGATTGATCTCAAACGATAAATCAAAATCGTCAAAATCGTTCTACTTCGTGAATGATGCTTTACATGTAAATTTTATAAATTTTTAAATAAATTAAGTTTAAAGCTAAATGGTAAAAAAAATGTTTATATTTTCATTTAATGCATTAATTTTTAAGCATGTATTGACCGCTTGATGCATCAGTTGTTCAGTAGATTAGTTTCAATGGCTTAAATTTGTTATTTGAAACTAATCCGAGATATTTTGAAGTTATGATCACCAAAAAATAATTAATAAGCTTAAGAATAACCTAGTTCTCTTATAGGCATGTTAATATTGGCACAAGCAGTGGCAAAGTCACACTCAGATAGAGATGGACACCCTGGATTTTGAAAAACAATTGCGAACCCGTATATGGAATATGGTAGGCTTGGATCTTGGTTTTGCATAATCTTGGATATAAATTTTGCCTATCCATGACTGAACCTCAACCTTTAGTGAAATCGACCGAGTCACTGAAAATTTGGCAGAGTTTTTAAATGAATGAGTCAAATTCTTTTACAAAGTAATAGCCGAACTTAAATATAAAATATAAAATTATTTTTTTGGGTTTAGTTGTTTAAAAATGGTCTGAATTTCAAACGAAGGATAATTATGTTATGTTTTAAAGTAAAATTGAATATTTTAATGATTTACATTAATTGTTTATTCAAACTTAATTTTGCAAAAAATAAAATCGAGTTTTCAATTAATATGATTTGACCGATTCCTACCAATTCTCCTTATCCGCTTCCAATTAAAATTAGGAAAAATTGGTTATTTGCCACTCCAAAACATTCAAATCTGAAAAATGTCAATCTAAACTTAGTTAATTCCTAAATTTGCCACAAATACACAATTTTTATATATTTTTTATTAAAAAATTAACTGAAAAATACAGTTTTGAGATACGTATAATGAGGGGTCTGAAAGGTATATAGGGAAATACAGAAATGTGTATCTCAAAACTGTATTTTTCAGTTAATTTTTAATAAAACAAGTATAAAAATTGTGTATTTGTGGCAAATTTAAGAATTAACTAAGTTTAGAGTGTCATTTTTCATATTTATAGTTTTGTGATGGCATTTTTCAGATTTGAAGATTTTGGAGTGGCAAATAACCAATTTTCCCTTAAAATTAATAATAAATCAAATGAACAAAATTATAATATATTCATATTTTTTTTTTGCCTATCTTCGTAAAAATCCTGACTACGTCTTTGCACACAATCTTCTTTTCATGCACATTTGGATTTGGATCTACTACAGAAACAAACCAAAAATTATATTGCAATCAATGTTCCAACTAAAAACAATCAAGGAATAAATATTGTGGTTGTGATTTACCAGGGTCCCTGTACAGAATTGCCCACATGTCTGTCTCAGCCAGGTGCAATTTCAGAGAACCCTGCCAGATCTATGTATGTCGTCCCAACAGAGACTTGACTAGCTAGCTACAAATATATAACAAGTTCATACTGAGTCCTGGTTATACAAATGGACCCAGCCTTATTAGCAGCCTAGCTCTTGGTCCCGACAGGTTTATCTTTACATAACCAGACATCACCATCCATATCCATACAACATGGATGCATGCATCTGTGCATTTAGCACTAGTTGATCTAACTCGTGCTTTTCCAGCAAATTGCAACTGTTATAGGTACATCTTTGAGCAAAAACATGTGTGCTTGTTATTTACTGTTGTTATCTTTGAATAAGCGATAAGAAGTAAGGAATGTCTCTTTACTACTCTTACACCTTGTTTGGGTGGAGAGTAGAGAAGGGGAGGGAATAGAATAGATAGAAAACTTTTTCTCGAATCATGTTTGGTTGACAAAATTATGGTGGAGGTGAGGAGTACAGGAGAAGAAAGGATTAACTTTGTATAATTATAATTAATATAAACAATTTTCCTCCCAATTTGGAGTGTAACGGATGGAAACAAATTGGGTTGTAAATATTTTTCAGAAAAAAATGACACAAATGACCCGTCCTATATCTTATTCCTATTAATTATCATTTAACTTTTTTTTTTAACACAGTCCTAGCAACCACTGTAGTTATTGAGCAGGTTAGGTTTTTTTTTTTATCGAACTTGTTTATTTTTTATACATAAAGTTTGGAGTCAAAATCATTTATCCATCAGAGTCAATCAGGTTAAGTTACTTTTTTTTTCTTTTGCAATTTGAAGTTCGTGTACTTAGCACCATTTACATCAGAGAATGAAATTCATTAAACATTCCTATTGAAGCCCATGTACCTTCATTTACCAGTAAGGTCCATGCATTGAATCGAAGCATGTACTTTTTATAGAAAAATAAATAATTTTTTTTCTTCCCGAGCATAAATTTTAATCAACTAGATGCATGTATCGTTGTCTTTTATTAGTAGAGTTTCTTTGATTTAATTATCCGATTTATACTCATATTTGCTAGTATACAATCGATAAATATTTTGAAGCCCATGTACCTCTATTTACCAGTAAACATTCCTATTGATATTTAAACTGCTATTCAATCGATATCAATCTTTCAATCTTTGAACCACCCCGTTCCTATTGATACTTAGTCGTTTATTTATTTTGTTTGTTGTATTCGTTCATTTATATATAAATTATTGTGTTCTTTTTTTATAGATTTTGTAAAATGGTCGTTTTCAGAAATTTAGAAAAGAAAAATAAGTCATTCGACCAACTCTGTCGAAGCAAGCAATAGAACAGCTACAAACAATTTATTGTGTTCTTTGTTTATTGCTTGGTCGTTTTAGTTTATGCTTAGGCTTAAATTTCTTGTTTTAAACAACTTTCTTTTTCTTTTTTTTTAGGCTCAATTGTCTGAGCCGACTTGTTTTTATTTTAGCAAGGTACAAATCTCTTGTAATCCTGATTATGATAAAAGGAGGGCTCGACCCTCGTTTCTATCTCATAAAACTTTAGCATGCCTTTTATTTTGTCTTTATTATGTCGCTATAGTAAAGGATATAATAGTTAAATATACTAAAAATATTTGATTAATCTTCTATAATTTTAATTAATCAAACAATTAAGAAACAAGACAGAAAATAAAATTAATTTTTTTTTTCTCATTAATCATCCAAACATGAAAAAAGTTAAAAATGTTAATCTTCCTTTCTATTCTATTATATTCCCTTTTATTCTTCAACCCCCCCCCCCCTCCATCTTCCTCTACTCTCCATCCAAACAAGGTGTTAGTTACGTAACATAGAAAATATTTTTGGTAATATTTCAGCATAATAAAATATCCGTTGACATTTTATATTAATATTATCGGACAATTACAATTTAATTAGAAAAATTACCGTCAAAGATATTAAAGTCATTTTAATTTTTAAAATTAATGGAGTGGATATAAATTGAATCTAGCAGATCCTAACCCGTATATTTTTAGCTCTCAATTACTCAATCCAATCTAGTAAATTCATTATAAAATGATCTGAACTGAATATTCAATTCTTAATGAAATAACCGAGATAAAATATATCATATTTTTCCTATTATAATTTGGTGTATATTAAATTAAATTTCTTATGTCTTTTTCATCCCTCCGCTTTAATTATTTCCTATATAATTATTTTAGTAAGAGTTATATACCAAATATATAGTAAAATTTATGATACAAACTTCAGTATAATATTTTTTGTTTAAAATGAAATCTTTTTAACTTTTAAATACCTAGCTACAAATTAAAATCATCTCTCGTGCAAAAAATCCCGCTCAGAATTCATACTAACTCAGTCTGAAATAAATCTAAGAATTTACGACGCATATATTTGTAACGAAAGATGATAAGTACTGTTGAGTGTATCACTGTAAAAGAAATGGCCTTAAAACTTTTCAAGTGACAAAGAGGATGTGCGTAGCATACTATTTCCCGCCAATCTCCATCCGTAAGTTCATTATTTTGGAAATTTTATTTACATGTTTTAGCGCATTGTGGACCGTCAATTTCTCTCAAGTTCATACTAAACTTTTTCTTTTTTTTTGGGCATGAAGTCCGTAGGCAAAGTTCATAACAAACTTGATCTCAAAACAACTCCCTATAAATGTAGGGCTCTTTGAGCATTAGAATCATTGAGCAAAGAAAAAAAGGATGATTAAGTGAAGACATATTTCTAGGATCAGTTTTTAATTTAGCAATAGATAACGTCATCAGTATGAAAGATCTCTTATATCAAGATAACAGTTATACAATCTTTGGTGTAGCGACCAAATTTTGCGACATTGAATTTAAAAGACTTAAAAGTTTCATTTTTTCCTCTTTTAAAAAAATGATGAAATATTTCCTTGTGGCAATTTCTATGTTGTGTTGTACTACTACCAGGACACTATGTCAATGGTTAATTTGAATCAATTATACATATATGTACTGTTAAATTGATTCACGTACTTTTAACATAGTTTTTTTTATATAATTAATTTCATTTATATTTAAATAATTTAAAAGTCTGACATTGTCCTGCACGGCTGCACCACATACCTGTTATACTGTATCTCGGCTCAAATATTATAAAATTTCTTATCACGTCAATATCAAATTCAATTGCAACGGCAACAGCTCAAATTTTTTACCTACCTCCATGACCTTAACGATAAATGTCAAGTTTTGACTTTTGAGGATCGTTGGGAGGTATTAGGTATAGAAAGGAAGGTTCCTACTTCCTAGCCAGGCACTCTATAAACAAAGAGCGCTGCGTACATAACATAACAGTTTATTTAACACGCGGTAATTTAACTAATCTGCAATCTCAGCTTGGTAAGGACTAAGGAGGATCTCTAAGTAATAAATTTTTGTTCATGCTGTCAAATTATAACCTACAAACAACCAACGCACGAGAAGGCATAAACAAACAAATCCGTAATACATTTCTTATATATTTCATCAAAACCACGCCAAGGAAAATTAAATTGCCAGTGCAACTAAAATACAGAACAAGATGACTTATAATAAGATAGGGCCTTTATACAATCAACCAAAAGTTGAAGGGCCATTGTGAAATTTCTTAGGCCTTGATTCCTTGAATATATTTTCCGTTGAAAGTTGAAACATAAAATAAAATCTTCTTTATATTTGTTTGCACTTTGCACTCAGCGCCTCATGCGTCAGCTGTAATTGCAATGATGTTCCCACTCACCCATTGCCCGAGGCCAATATACCGTCATCCATCCTCTCCAATTATTCAAACAGGAGAGATGTGAAGTGGATAAGACATAAACTTTTAAAATTATTTGATCATTTTGACAATGAAAATACAGTTGTTCAAGTAAAAATAAATTATGGCTATTTTTCATTTATAGATTTGTTATATCAAATGTTACATAGAATTATACCTAATATTTCAGTCATCAACCAATTATTTTATTTTTATAAACATTACAAATAATATATATGGACTATAAAGAACATACATAAAGCTTTACCTTTTTCAATATATTATTGTGTAAATTGTTATTTCAATTAAAATAAAATAACTTTCATGAGTACTGAATTCAATTCAGTACATCATTATATATCAAAGAAAGTGGTTGATTTAAAGATTACATTAATTCTATTATATGAGCTCACAACATATCAAATGTATTTAATTTAAAGTGTATCTGAGCTCCAATATAATTCATAACTCTACTTTTAAATTAGCTATTTTAATTGCACTTCAACAGCAATGCGATCATCGAAGAATAATAAATTTTGACAATTCATTTTTGAACATCATTTAAATATTGGAAGATTGTATATATATTGAGAAGAGAATAATTTTATGTTGTGAAGATCTAATTAATTATGAATTTCTAATTTTAGTGAATAATATTTACATCAAGTATTTAAATTAATATTACATTGGTATTATGACGAACAATGGTATATTTAATTTTAATTCGGCGGACAGCTCACTTATTTAATTAATTGGTTTTGAAATTGTGTCCTGTGTTGTACGAAATGGAGAGCATATATATAAGAGAAGAGCGGTGTTGGGGAAGAGAAGACGGTAAGAGCGTCAATGGGTCAACAAAGGTAAAGAAGGGGGACCTGAGATAAGCAGCGGGTCCCACTTCAAGCGACCAACCACGAGTCGGTCTTGTGCTACAGACGGAAAAAAGGAGATCTTTTCCCAGCATCCAATGCGTGTGTGACTGTGTGGTGTGTGCATCCAATCCAACTTCTCTAAACAAATTAAGGTAAACCATCTATGTTTCGCCATTTTGCCATCTTACAATTAATATATTCCGTACAACATAAGGTCATGTTTTATTTTATTGTGAACAGTATAAAAACGATTTTAGATCTCACTTATTTCATCAGATATATATTAATTGATCTCAAATTAAATTAAATAAGTTGATTTTTAAGTCAGCTTAAATTGATTTGAATTAACTCACTTTTCTTTATAATTTTATTAGAGTATGAGATCTAAATTTTCATTCTTTTTATTATTTTTTATTATTTTTTAAAAAAAATGTTAAATATGTCATTAATTTTTGTTTCCATTTAAATATAAAGTAACCTGTAACTTTTTCAATTATAGAATCAATATTTTTTAATCATATAATTTCCTAAATTAACAAAATATGTAATCTAGAAAATAATTAAATAAAATATATTTGAAATTATACTATAAGTAAATAATTTTTTTTCATCAACCCAACATATTTTTGACAAATAAACTGGTACACACATAAGTTCAATTAAATAAGATTCACTAAATGTGATGTGCATATCTAAGAAATAGAATTAATATGTACATAAAATACGAAGAATAATGTTATTATTGATATTACAAATTTTGTAAGACAAAAGAATTTGTAATATCAAATCATTTCTTGAGCCACCAAATTCTTATCAAATAAGAAATAACTTGAGTCAAGATATAACTCTAGGTATCAATCAAACATGAATAATTTAAAACCGCCTAAGTTGTAA
Source organism: Carex arenaria (assembly GCA_964058825.1). NCBI lineage: Eukaryota > Viridiplantae > Streptophyta > Magnoliopsida > Poales > Cyperaceae > Carex > Carex arenaria. Next base: position 47,416 of record CAXKVW010000215.1, read on the forward strand.
CAACTAAGTTGAACCTCATTAGTTTTAGTCCACAACCAAACACCATCATAGCTCCTATTAATTTTGCCACCCAAGTGATTTTAACAAATTAATAAGTATGCAACTTGGGATGTAAATGAGGGGAAAAGCAGTTCATGTTAGAATAAGTTGAGTCGGATTGAACTTGATTTTAGCAGAACTAATCATGAACCGAGCCAAAATAGTTTGTTCATAATATGAGCCATTGATAAACCAACCGATTTGGTATTGTATTTGTTTTATGATATCGCTAACAAATATATTGATAAGCAAGTTCCTGATAAGACAAATATGCTCCCTCATGGACTATACATACGGAGCCCACATTTATCTCATTTGTAATACTAATCACTAACCGCGACGGATAGAGAAATAATTAATAGTGTTGAAAATAGCTTCATTTTATTACTGCAACAAACTCTTTCAGAGTCGAGTTAGAATGATCCAAGCTATGAAACAAGTGAGATAACACGAACTGAGTTGGAACAACCTTGAACTCGTTAATGACGAATGAAACTAGAATTGAACAAACTAATTATAGCTTCTTTTGTTGAATCTCGAACAAGACATGAGCTACAATTTTTTTGTTATTCCTATATGAAATTCTATCAGAGACCAAAAAAAAAAAAAAAGTACGGATAGTGTTCAACCAGTCGCATGCATCTTTAGATTTGTTGACACCTCCCCATATAAGACATGACAAATTATCCAAATAAAAGTATTAAACATTTTATGCACCATCGAACTCTTTATCCACGATTAATTTGCTCTATAACATAATTGCTTACCAATAATTAGCCCTTGGCGTCCTGCAATCTTCGTTATTATAAAAGAGCACCTTCCCGATATTTTAGCTCCATTTAAAGTTGGGCAGTTACAATATTACAAAAATTGCAAAAGAATAATATTACAAAAATTTGAAATGGCCCCAGCGTTTTCACATTGCTTATTACTTGCTTGATATTAGTATGATAATTACATGTTAACAATTGTTAGTATTATGTATTTCATTGTAGAAAGCATACGAACTTGACCATTTGCAAATTAACCAATTAAAACTACACAATTAATTATATAATCCTAACAAGAGAAACAAAAGGAAAAAAAAGGGAGAAAATTATAAATTGCTCTCCCACCCATAACAGAATCTTAAACCCTACTAAATTCCATCTGCATTCAGAGTATAAAGGCTTTATAAACCCTTTATGCTCCTATTTACAGAAACACCCCCAAACTTTCGACATAACCCTAATCCTCTCTTAATTAAACCTAATTCTCAGACTTAGTAGGTTAGTTCTAACCACCTCAATCCTTACAATGAAAAAAATATGCCCCATATAAACAAACTACTAAACCTCCACTCTCCAAACTATTTTATCAACTGAACACGGTGCATCCTTCTCCATACCCCCAGAGGCAGCAGCCACTTTCGCCCGGTTAACAACCCTCCCTGCTCTCTCCCCATGAGGCAACTCACAGGTCTCACTAATGGATCCACATCTGATATCCGCAGGGGGGATAAAACAATCCATTGACAAGCCAGGCACATTAAATGCCACCTCATCGATCGACCACACCTCCTCCATACGTGTCTTGGTGTGGCTCATTGCCATCTCACCAAATCGAAACAAGGTCACAACCGACCGACCAGAGTGTGCAATCATGATACCTTCAATCACTCTATAATCGTCTAAGAAGGAATTAATGGTGGTTTCCCAGTACACCGCGTCACCTCCAGAAGGAGATTGGATACGGGTCAGGTGAGAATCCTCTAAGTAGACCAGAAGCCCGGTACGCTGACTGAAGTAGCCAAAGAGCACATGACGGATTATCTCAGCGGGTCCCTCACTGCGGGCTCGCAACGTTTGGGGGTCTGCGCAGAGCTTGAGAATGAAGCAGTCTTCGCCGTTGACTTTCTTCTCGCCAACACATCGAGCATTTGCAAACAAGCCCACAGTTGTTAGTGGATCTAAACCCTGCAAAAAAGATTTCAGTTTAGGGAGGTTTAGACTAGTAGAATAAGTTTAAAGGTATTGAATTTTACAGTGTTCCAAATATCCCAAAATCTTCAACTTGCTTCTAATATGAAATGCAAATACCTCTTTGATGGCATTTCTAGTTTTCTACAATGCACTTGTACATATGACACAAACATTTTTGTATCTTGTGTTTTTCTTTCCTCGATAAAATGTTATTCAGTGATATCTGAAAAAAATTACATCACTATTTCTATCCGGAACATTTCATGTTGAACATACAAGAACTCGGTATTTTGATACCCGTAAAATTTAGTGAAACAAACCTGAAGAGCCCGACGAAGGGGTCTGACGGGTCCCTTGGCAGCATGGGACCCAAGCCATGGTGTATGTCTCCATACTAGGCGGCCATTTGACCCAGCATGGACCTTGCTACCACCTACAGCAAGTTCAACATACCACATGTCAGGTGCCATCTGCCAGAGCACAAAGCCACCGGACTCAACAGCTCTGCTGGAGCCCTTGTTTTTAACCACTCGAGTCGCAGTTTCAAACTCTGATGCAACCATCCTCACTTTCCCCATTGTATAGGCATTTCTCACTGATTTTAGCAGTTTTAGCCCGCCTGAGGCCGCTATGTATTGTTGAAGGATATACTGAGCAGAAGAGGTTTCCTGTAAAAAGAGGGAATATCAGTAAGTGCAATTTCTGAAATGAAATTACCGCAAGTTAAAAGTGGTAAAAGCGTGTACAGTTTATTGTTACCAATAGGTACATACATGGATAGAGGTGGTCTCTAATAAAATCTCTATGTGGCAAAAATGAACAGAATGAATACAAACAGAATAAAAAAGGCAAGAAAAGATTGGTGAATTCCCCATATAGTATAATTATCACAATAAACAGCAGCAAGTGGACTTCCACAGAAGCCCAAACATGCCTCTAGCAATTAATGCTAATGGGCCAACCTTTATATCTCCTTTTATTGCTAAGGAAACAGATAGGCCCCTACTAAAAAAAAAACAAAAACAATTAAGTATTTAGAAATAAGATTAGGGTTTAGTTTCATACAATGGGAGTGCCTTTGATACTGAGATGTGGTAACGGATCCATGTAATTAACCCGAATTGGGGCGAGCGGGGCACCCATTACGCCCAATAAGAGTCGTAGATCAGACCGGCGGTAAGAAGAGCTCGAGGCGGTGCCACTTGCAAGTGACGGGGTCCTGCCGAGCTGGCCTCTGACCCAATGGCCCCACCTCTCTCGCCTACTCTCGTCGCCAATTTCCCCACTGAAATCCGGGTCGGGTCCCTCCATTAACGGGGCCAGCGCCTCTCCAACGGGTCTGAGACTACCTGATCTGGCAATGATCGGCTCTGACAGCTGGTCGAGAGACTGGTTGTGCTTGGAACTCTTTTTTATTCGTGGAATAATAGAGAAGCTACCATTTGAGCGGCAGGGAGAGCTGTTTCGTGCAGGGCTCTTGCCACGGGATCTGGAAGGAGAGAGGCCTCGTTTAACCTCTTCTTTTAAAGCTGAGAAGAAGCCTTGTTTCTTCTCCATTAGAGGTAATGTCTGAAGGGAGGAAGAAGCGAGAGAACAAACTATGGCTAGTGACCGAAACTCATTGCTTAAACAATGGGCTCAGAGGTCGAAGCAATGCTGAAGGAATGGTGGAGCAGCGTGTGATTTTTTTTTCCTTAAAGAGGTGGAAACAGAGGAGAAGAGAGGAGAGGGAGAAAGGGTAGAGTGGGGGGAGAAGGAGTGAAGAGGAGTGCCTTTTTGTTGCGAGGGGAGGAATGCTGGAAAAGAGCAGAAAAGAACAAAAGATAAAAGCGAAGCAGAGGAAACCGTTGTATGAGAGAGAAGAGAAGAGAGAGAGAGAGATGAAAAGAAAAAGACAGGAGGTGCGACACTGCTGCGAACGGAGATAATCCATAATTTATGCTCAAAGCCACAAAGCCAAGACGAATTCGCATCCTCTGAGATATCTCAAACTTTGCATGACTTTTTGGAATATCTCAATCGTTCAAATACGTTCTGCACGAATCTCGAAGCTCAAATTATAATGGCCCCCTGTATTCCCCCGAATAGGCACCGGACACGTAGGTCCCGCAAAACTTGAGATATCTCAGAGGATACGCACCCAGCCAAGACCGGGAAGTTGATTCGACTGATTTTCTGTATACCATCAGTGTCTCTTAGTATGTACCGAGTAACTCTACTAAACAGCAGTCAACCCACTTCGATTATATTTATATATGAGAGGATACAGGCCATTGGCCCATTAGTGGAGGGTTACGGAGACTATAACGCCGTAAGTTACTGTTACTGGCGTTAGGTGGCAACTAACGGTGGTTGCCTTTTGAAAAAAGAAATGGGACGTTGAAGCTTTTGACCGGGATTCGTTGACGGGAGGCAAACGGCGCTAGTGCGCGCGCCGAACGCGGCACGTGACTAGCTTGGCTATTTTTTTTTTCATTTGTTTATTATGCACTATTAATTCAATGCGAATTTGTACGAACTCCTCATCCATAAATTTGTTGAATTACCGTTGTAATATTTTGCGTTTTCTTTATTATTCTAATCCCAACTGGCAACTGCGTTATTCTTTCTTGCGACAGCGATTGCTTTGCTTTACTATTTTTACTATAAGCGAGGCCTAAAAATATCATATGACATGACATCTCTTTTTAGGCATGGAAAAATCGTCAAGTTTGGACAAAAGAATGTACAGACGACATTGAGCAACGGTAGGGAAAAAAAAGGATTTCACAATTTGATGATTTTCATGGACATTTCTGAAAACATATGATCTATACTTTTGTTTTCTACTATTCATTTTTTTATTGGTTGGAAGTGGGAACAAATCCGAATGGTTACAAGAGAATAGAGCTAAAAATGGACACTGACGCAATGCTGATTTGGCTGGTTATAAGTTAATTAATAAGGCTGCACAATGGGGCAGAGAGGATGCATCTTGACCGTCTGATTGTAATCGAACGGCGCTAGATATAGACGGGGATATCCGGGAGACCGGGAGTCTCGTGCCCTCTGACACCGATCCATCATCCAATTACAGAAGTAAACGAAAAGAACATCATCGGAAAAATAAAAGCTCGCTAATCCTAGCGATACTATAGGGATGTATATTTGGGAAGTCCTTCGACGCCGAGATTCGGGTCATGTACTGATTAGGGGATCCAAATTCCCTGCTTGTTAAATTGGCGAGTAGGATTCTATTTTTTTAAATCCAACTATTAAATTTTTTCATACATAAATCTCAACACAGATGATAGTTTGATTTGAAAAAACAGAATCTTACTTGCTCATTTGGCGAGCAACAGAGTTGGTTCTCTGGTTAGGTCAGATTTGTTACGTATAATATCGTGTTCAAATTTGGAAAGCAATTACAACGTATTATTTATGACATGGCTACATTTATTGTGTCGGAATATGTCTAGTCACGTTTATTATATTTAGTAATATTAAAATATTTCTTTTATAATTTAAATTAGTATATTTAAGATTTACAATTTCATCAATATCTAAACGTACTGATCACGTGTGATTCACATTACTACATGTCGTGCCGTATAAGAACTAGACCAGTCCGTGTGTTCAGTAATATCCAGTCAATTTTCTATTGAATAATCATATTGCGTGAATGATCACAGAATAAGACATGTAAATAATAACTTGACTTTTTTACAATAATAAGGAGGTATGAAAAAAGATAATAGAAGTCTTATTAACCTTCTCTTTATAATTTAATGGATGATCTAACAATACTATTTCGGGTGTAAATTTAGATATTTAAAACATGAGCAACGTCGAACATGCATTAACCATCAGATTTAATTTTTTTTCTTGTGTAGATATCATCTTTCTTTTTGTTGTGAAATAATTAAAACATTCCAAAACAAGTAGAAAAAGTTATGATAACTAATTTAAAAGTAGAACAAGAATACTAAAATATGGAAAACAATTCAAAATTAATTGAAAAAAAAAATTAATTAGAACATTCTTAAAATCTATCAAAACAAGCCACCTTAGACTCTGCTCTAAAAAAGAAGAGGAAGGGGAGAGAAAAGGAGTAGCGTAATTAAATTGTAAAAAGTTAATCTCTTCAATATTCTGCTTTGGGTTACAGAATTTTAATTGTCTATATATAGATTTCACCTCTTCTCTCTTCCATTCTCTAAAATTTAATATTTTTGAGTAAGTAAATATGATCCGGTCAAATTAGATCACGTTTTCTCTCTCCGCTCCTCCCCTCTACTCTCTTGTGGAGCACACCCTTATAGATCTTGACACATCACTGTCTATAATAAGTTTAAATTCCTACAAAAATAGTGTGATTTAAACAATATTGCTTTGAATTGAGCTATGTCAGGCGAGCACAACTATCGATGCTAAAATTAACTCAGTCTATTCTAGATAAAATTGAGTTTTCCTCATACATATTTATAAATTGCACTGACAAAAATACACCTCTAAAATACAATGTATATTTTTTTTTTACTTTTTTCCCACATTTATTCTCTCCTTCAGTTCAAACATTCTCTCCACTCCTAATCGAGCTAACATTATTTTAGAGCTTATTTGGAATTTAGGGAGACCACTTTGAGATTTGTATCAGATTAAAATGGACGATTGATATTTCATTCTGCATGATCAAGTACTACACTGGATCTGAAACTCCCGGGGTGGGGGGGGGGGGGGGGTCCACAACCTCTGAGATATCTCAAAATTTTGAATTGATCTCACAAAAATCGCAAAATACAATAATACAAGTTATTTTATTATGAATAGGTACCGAAAAAAATAATCCGGCTTTAGATAAACTGAAATTTTGAAATATCTAGTAGGATATGTGAAGAGGTTTGAGAGTTGTACAATTATAACTTCTAGTCTCTCTTTTCTTTCGTAAAATATAATGCTCACTTTATTCTTTTCCAGTTTAAATTGCATGGTCACTGCTCTTTATTTGTTTTCTATTTCGAGTAAGAAATTAAGTTTCGATGGGGCATTTTGAAAAATCAAGAGCTCTTGATAAGTCATATATCTCGCATCATATTATTTGACTCTGTGTTGACATAAAATTAGGATCATTTTTTTCCTAACTTTTACACGTTTCGGTTAGTTTACCATTCATTATCAGGTTGCGGCTATCTTTTTTGTCCTAATTTTAGGCAGAATGTGAAATTTTTCATTGAAATTGATCTTTAAAAATCACGAATATCTTACTAAAATTAAGTACAATGCTCAGACGAGCCAAGACGCTGACAAAACCTTAGGATCGATCGTGGACAAACCACCGATGTAACTCGCATCTACCTCAAATCCAGTAAATGATAAGAACTCCTTATCTATAGAACATTTTGTCTGTAGAAAATATTACAAAAGAATTAAAAAAAAAAGTATCAACAGATTATTCATGTGTAGAAAAAGACCGTAATTTTTATTAATATTCAAAATTACATATAAATAGTCAAACATGCTCAAGAAAGCTGCGAATTCATAAAAATGCCTAAAACGGTCAATTATTGGCTGGTCCTTATTTTTTTTTATAAAAACCGGCCAATCTTTTTTTTTTTGAGATAGTTATTATATTAATTTTCGAGTTTATGTTAAGACTATTTTTTTATATTATTTGTTGTACATGCATTGACTAATTAGTAAATATAAAGTTTCAACAATGTCTGATAAGTAATAAATGACTTCATTTAAGTTTTGAGAATATCTTATACTATATAATTTAATTTATTAGAAATATTGTTAATTTTTATATTTTATTTATTTGAAATAAATATTATATTGCAAAGACTACCGAGAAAATATATTCTTCATAATTTTCTTTTATTTTTAAGTTATTGTGTGTCATCTTTCAAGAATCATAAAAAATAGTAAAAATTGGTATTCTATAAGTTCATTATATAACCAATTTACTGAGCTACTTAGATCAAAAAATAAGAATGAAAATCTTAATCGGAAACTTTAACTCAAGTTTTGAAGCACTTCCCTTTGTTTTTTTGGCAATTTTGAATTTTGAAAAACATCATAGTGGTCATTGACGCGTGTGTATTTTCGCAAGCTTTCCGAAAAGTGGTCATTTGCTAAAATCGGCCACTCGAGCGTCGTTTTATGGCCATTTGAAGTTTTGTCATCGTTTTACACCTCATAGCCTTAGCTATTTACGAGATATCTCTTAGATAAATAGATGTACAACATACAAGTGCTTTAGAAATGAGAGAAACGACTTAAAAAAATTTAAACAGATGCATTATAACAGAAAGACACATATCAAATTTGTTAGAGCACTAATAAACATCTGCCTGAAAGAGATATTATATTAATTTCAAATAAATCATATGTAAATATCGAGAGTCTTTCTAATTAATTAAACTATATAGTATCAGGTATTTTCAAAGCTTATGAAGTCATTTATTACCTATTGGATATTTTCAGAGCTTGATATTTACTAATTAGTCAATGCATGTACAACAAATAATATAAAAAAATTTAGTGATAATATAAACTCGACAATTAATATAACTATCTCAAAAAAAAAAAAAAACCGACCAATAATTGGCCGATTTGGGCACTTTTATTAATATCCAGCTTCTCTAGACAGATTTGGCAATTTATATTTAATTTTGGATATTAATAAAAATCACAAGTGGAAAGATCGGTAGAATTCCTACCAATCCAAATCAATTATTCTTTTATTTTCTCTATTAAAATGTATTTTTTTTAAGAAAATAGATGGAGTCATTCTAGTATATATAAATTCTCAGATACTTAATTTATTTTTCTAAAATATATGATATTTTAATAGAGAAAATAAAAGTAAAAAACAGTTTGGATTGGTACAATCTTACACCCATAAAAACATTTTGGTACCCTTTTTGTTTCTCATAATTTTTTTTTATATTTTCAAAAAATAAAAAAATCTCACAAATGATGAAGAATGACTAAGACTGAAGAATGAAATCACGGCCCACAGGCGTTAAAAACAAGGATTTTACAAAATTTAATTGTATTTCTTTTAAAGTTTGTATATAGATCAGTTCTCTCATAAAATACCACATGTATGTTTTTAGTGTAGTGTTTATAATTTTAATTCGAGCTTACAGAAATTTGAATTCAAATTCCAGTGAAATATTGTGCATTTTAAATTTTAAGTCCTTCCTCCCAAATTAATATTTTCTAGTCCCGCTTCTGCATGGGACATGAACATCACTTGGAGCACGAAATGTTTGTAGGTTGATGGAATTAGGGGTGAAAAATAAATTTTTTAATATTATAGATATATTTAACTGGTTCCTACCGAGCAAAATAATATATATATACTTTATAATTCATTTTAATCATGTTATCATTTAATTTAATAATTTGATTATTAAGTTTATCTGAATAATTAATATATATCATGAACTGATTCGTTTTAGTGCTAACGTTAAAGACATGCATAAATATTTCTCTAAATAATAGAATTCAGCTTAATACTAATTGTTTTTCCATGATGTTAATTATTAAGTAGATAATTATAAGCTAGCTAGGGGAATGGGGGATTAACCGGTGACGTGTTAGTTAGCACTTAGCACTTAGCATTCGGTGAAATAAATGCATCTGAGAGGGAGGCTAGGAACTAGGAAGTTTTACTCCTTGCAAATATAATACATGCAAACTTAATTAGGAATTAAGAATCAAGTCATAAACTAACAGAACTAAGTGCTGTCTTAATTAGTAATCTTTGAAAATACTAATTCTCGAAGCAAGAGAACCAGTACAAGTCAAGTAATCCCAAATTTACACTGCAATTAATCTGCAGTCATTATTCGACGGAATGGACGCTAACTAACTAACTTGAATTTGACACCCTCACCCACCCACCCACCCACACACACACAGAATATACTAATGTAATATATTAACACACACAAAAATATATTCTTAAAATTTTAACAATCATAGCAAAAATTAATTTATAAATACAACAACTAGAATATTATACACATCATCGATCATACACATAAAATAATTAAATTTGATGCAAATTTCATTGTTCGGCAAATAACTTTAATATTGCAAAAGTCCATATTAATTTAACAATAGATAAATTGTCCAGTGATTTTTAAATTACACAAAAATGGATACATGATTGATCCATGAGACAAAACAACATCACATAAAAATTTCTTTATTTTTAACTTCTTTTACTTAATTTAAGAAAATGTTATTAAGATTATTGAGTTAATTTATTGCCAATAAATCTCCAGTATACATATTAATTGCGCCCTGTTATGATGGTGTTATTCCAATGGAATAACATGAACCTGTTTTTCTGGTCCCTACTAATCAAATTTCTTTCATATGCAAATCTCAATAAAAATAATTTCATGTACAAATCTCAACAAAAATCAATAATTAGAATCGGAATAACAAATTCCTATTATTCTGTCGGAATAACAGCAGATTTATTTCCTGTTTAATGGGCAGCCTCCAGTAATCCAGTATATCAATTATTGCCTCATTTTACAGCACGTATTTGTAATATGCTTACAATGAAATGATATTACCCGTAAAGAAATTGCAAAATACTGATGTGGCACGTGCACTTGTGATAGTATCTTCGTTTCATTTGTAGAAAAAAAAACTGATGTGACATGTACCGTTTCAATCGTAGTAACGTGGCTTCCCCTCAAAAAAAAAAAAAAAAAAAGTAACGTGGCACACTTGCTACTTTAGCATCCATTTTAAAATATCAGAGAGTGCCACATAAGTATTTGTATTTACTTTTTAATTACTGATTATGAAAATTATTTTATTGTCATGTCAGCGAAATTTAAACTCCAGAGATTAAAACATTCCGAAATTAATGTGAAAAAAAATACAACATTGGTAATATAACAATAAATTAAATTTTTATAATTATTTGAAGGAAGATGTTATAATTTTTTTTGTTGTGGACGAGAGGAGAAAGCATGATTCTCAATTACTCAGAAATCAGTTCATATATATCCGCCTAACTGCTTTCGCAGAAGTTCGAACCGAGTTAAAAAAATGCTTTATCTCCATTCGTATTTATATTAAGCATATAGATATTCTGATTTGTTAATGACAGTAATTAAAAGATAAAATTTCGAATTGAATATCAGTCATCTAATCAAATAGTCTGCCTTCTTTTGATTTTATACATCTTTTTGATATTTTTTTACGTGTATAAGTCAAAATTTATTTAGACACGTGCTTATCACATGCAAATTGTGTCATCTTTTTTACCAATACTCATTTCCTTCCGTTTTTTAAATATAATTTAAAGAATTATTATATTAATTGATAATTAATTGAATATATCTTCATTTCTTTCATTTTTTTATAACACTTAGAAAAATACTATTTGTCATTTAATATGTTATTTTATATGAGATTTTTGTATAAAATAAGTCTATCAATAAGAAAATAATGTACGACATTTATTGAAATATGTCACCTAAAGAAAATTATTTACGTGCAGATGTTATTTAATATATCATTTAGTAATGTTATTTGTTATTTAGTATATTTTTGTGTGAGAAAATATATCATTTTGTATAAAAAAATTTATTTTTTCTCTTATAATATGTCCTCGTTGTAATGCACATGAACAATACTGGTTTATATTTAAATACCAACAGCTTATACATATAATATTGTACGATATCTTAGTATTCAATGTTAAGAGATGTGATACGGCCTATCTGGCGTGGATAGCCCGTATGCTGAAAGTTGACTGACTGGGCTGAATCTCTCCCTATCTCGGTCGATAGGTCGAGATGGAGATGAAAACTGGGTCTCTCCTTATCTCGCTAAGTAAGTCAAGACGATGTTGATGTTGGCTTACTGCGGGATGCAAGACAGCTCAATGAAGGAATCGGGATGAGGATGCGAGATATTCTAACTCTTCCCTATCGATATCTCTCTTGGTGTAGGTTTTTGTGCCTAGAAAATTCCCTCCCTTCTCAGGAAATCTGAGGCTTTTTATACTCTGATCTCTAACCGTCCCTCTGCGGTTCTCTCAGAGAACGTGGGAGCGGTTATGGAGATCGTGTGCAAGGGTTATGGAGATCATGGAGATTATCCTGTGCATATTGGGCCATGCCGGCATGTCGGCATGCTGGACTTAATTATGGATTTCGGCTTGTACTTAGTTGGGCTTGTTTTCACATATTCTGGGTTGGCCTGCTAATCGCAAGGTCCGAATCCCAGATGTTATTTAAGCCTAAATGTAATTTAGGGCCTGTGTAACATGGCCCTATCATTAGCCCCCGAAGTCGGAATGCATCGTGTCGATGCTTTCGACTTGTGCTTATCGGGAACTGAAATAAAATATGAAATAACATGCATGGTTGTGTTTTACTGAAAACAAGAACGGCATTACCACAATATTCAACAATATCAAGTAGTAGTAATAATAGTAAAAAAAAAGAAATAAGTAATTATTTATCAGGATTCCTTGCAATAACGGTACGACATTAGTTTTGCATCATGAAAAATTAGTTGAGAACACATGAATTTTGCACTTAATATATATATGAAAATCGGTATACACATTTGCATTTTTTTTTTTTTTTTTTTTTTACAACAAGGGAAAGTCATAACTATTGCATGGTGGTTGAGTTAGCAAGGCGTTAATTATGTCAGTAATAACGCGACATGTTAGATAGTTAGTAATGATGTGACATAATAGTCAATCTAAATGTAAAAGATCAAATATTTCAAATACCATGAAATTTCTTATAATAAACGTTCATAATCGACATATCCGTAACTTCTTCGGAGTACGCACCTTAACCTAATACATAAGAAAGCTACATATATTATTCTACTCTTGTTCCGTTCTGGAAATGAGATAGCATTATTTATGTCGTACTGATGTTGTCTATTTCTTGTAATAGGACATGACTAATCATGCTTTTCTGGTCTTGTCCATTTCTTGTAATAGGACATGACTAGTTGATGGCGCTTCTGGGCATCACCAATTCGCCATCACGGATGCCGTAGCTCATAAATAATCTAATATGAGAGCCATCAATTGGACAAGTCCAAGGATCAGATGGAGGATTAGGAGTTGGGAGACATGATTCATGATAGCAGTAGTAGCATTTACCGTAATTAATACAATAGAAATGATCTTTCTAATCTAGGTAAATAAGTATGTCGTTTTGCATAAGAACTCAGTATAACGCATGTCGTCTGGGCTGCTAGGCAACTATCCGGTAACACATTTGGGATGGAATGACTCTTCATAACCGTCACGAGTAAACATTTACGTAGCCAACCTGCGCTTCAAGCAACAGGGACATTTGTTCCATGCTAGTGGGTCCGCATGTTGACTATCACCCAATGCCGGCGGAATAGGAGGATTTGATTTACTCCTAAGGTCAAAAATTTCAACGGCCTCAGGCGTACTCAGGTAATGAAGTACAGCCCTGCGCATGTCGATATTAGGTTTGGATGTGGCATCGCTTTTAAGGCTAGACGTGCTCATGTCGAGATATGGGAGATAATATAAAAAGAAATTCAGTATTATTCTTCTTTGAGCTGTGTTATATAAAGTCATGTCGACATCAATTGACGACATACCGAGCTTAGATATGAACTTTGACATTGACATCATCATATCGACATCAATTGACAACATGCCGACGCTTTCGTCTTGAGCATGTCGGAGACAAAGTTGGAGCACATAATAATGTGCATATAGATATATTTTGCTTGGGTCAAAATGCGACATATCAGTATAATATCATAAAACGGGAAAGGGTGATATATGAGAAAGTCGACATAAACAAATTAGTTGTTCAAACGATATCTAATAATGTATTTAATACTATAACGACATATGAGCAAGTGGACATATATAAGTTAGTTGTTCATTGAATTAGTAAAATGACAATGCGACTGGAGTCATGATAGTAATGTTAGTCGTTAATCTGACATAAGCAATATTGTTATAACTAATATTCACGAATGGTGTTAGTCGAGTTAATAATATTGCGGTATATAACATAGAACAAAAAACAATATAATTTATATTTAGCAATATCGAGATTATCATGTCCAACATTCAAGTGAGTGCATAATAATGCGCATGTGAGGGTATGTCGCAAAAGTCAAGTGCGACATTGCTTCGAATACCGACATCCGAAATCAACATAAGAAAGTAGTGTTTGTTACAAAATATAATGACATTATTTTTACGACGAATACCGACATCCGAATGTCATTGTTTTTCGTAAATTATGGCAAGATGCATGTAGTCGCATTTTTATTATTTTTTATTTGCGACTTGAATATAATTATGTCATTTCCCTCCCTTTTTTTATATATCGACATATATCGACATTTATTTGGGAGTATTGATAGAGCGCGTATTCGTTTCCTCAAAGATTTTCGCTTTGCTTTTGTTCTGAAGTCGTTCGGTCCTTGTGTCAAGACACCGAACGTTTTATGTTTGTCTGTCGACATAATTTTTCGTTGCCGTGTAGGCTTTCAATCTTTGTATGATGTTGCTTTCGCGACATGAGTGAATATTCGTTGCCGTGTAGGCTTTCGATTTTTGTATGATATCGCTGTCGCGACATGAGTTATTATTCGTTTGATACGAAGCGTATGTTCAGACCTTGGGTAAAGGCACCTGATATTGTATATGTATCTTTCAATATTATGTCTATCGACATTGTCTTTTCATTTTAGCCCTTGTGTAAAGGTATTTGATATGATGTACATGTCTGTCGACATGGTGTCTGTCGACATCGTCTTTATGTTTGGTCCTTGTGTAAAGGTACCTTATTGTATGTACATGTCTGTCGACATGGTGTCTGTCGACATCGTCTTTATGTTTCAGAATGGGGGCATATTGAAGGCTTCCCCCCTGGGGTGGGATCTCGAATCCCAATGGTGGAGTGTTGTGCGTCTGAGAAAGATCCATCTAGTTCCGTAGTATACAAGCTAGGTGGCCCCACGGTGGTTGATACGGCCTATCTGGCGTGGATAGCCCGTATGCTGAAAGTTGACTGACTGGGCTGAATCTCTCCCTATCTCGGTCGATAGGTCGAGATGGAGATGAAAACTGGGTCTCTCCTTATCTCGCTAAGTAAGTCAAGACGATGTTGATGTTGGCTTACTGCGGAATGCAAGACAGCTCAATGAAGGAATCGGGATGAGGATGCGAGATATTCTAACTCTTCCCTATCGATATCTCTCTTGGTGTAGGTTTTTGTGCCTAGAAAATTCCCTCCCTTCTCAGGAAATCTGAGGCTTTTTATACTCTGATCTCTAACCGTCCCTCTGCGGTTCTCTCAGAGAACGTGGGAGCGGTTATGGAGATCGTGTGCAAGGGTTATGGAGATCATGGAGATTATCCTGTGCATATTGGGCCATGCCGGCATGTCGGCATGCTGGACTTAATTATGGATTTCGGCTTGTACTTAGTTGGGCTTGTTTTCACATATTCTGGGTTGGCCTGCTAATCGCAAGGTCCGAATCCCAGATGTTATTTAAGCCTAAATGTAATTTAGGGCCTGTGTAACATGGCCCTATCAAGATGTATCTTCAAAAGCCTTTAATTTTCTACTATTTTTTTTCATATGGTTCGACCACATAAATTTTCCAATCTGCACTTTCCGTTCATTTTTTTTTTGTCTTTTCTAAAGCAATTAAAGGTCAACTGGTTCTAACCCAATAATGCAAGCAAGACATATCCAACATCAAATTAATGCCGGGTTAGCTCTTTAATTGCTTTAGAAAAGAAAGATATAATACAAAAATTAAGATACCTTAACGTGAATCATGCATAGCGACGACCAAGATCAACGCATATATTGTTCAATTATGGTGTTAGACTGGATGTACCGATTGTCGCTAGAATAATATTAAGCAAACAATCTGTCGGCGAACAGGAACAGCAATTGAAAGGTTAGTTTCTTCTCCAATTGCGCAAATTTGCATCCAGGATTCCAAAACATATCTGGACCGTCTGATTAAGATTGGATCAATTGGATGAATCTGATCTGAATATAATCCAGATCGATCTATCAGCCTCGTTTTAAGTAATCAGGTGAGGCACGATGGGCATCATTTTCAGATTATCAAGACCGTTCGCTCCGTATTAAGATTCATACAAACCAACTAGACACTAATATGTTTGTTTTGATGGATGTTCCATGCCGTTCGATCCATGTCAAGATTCATGCAGATGGCTTTAAAATTGGTACGGATCAAGTGGCCATCAAAACGAATTCGGTCTAGTGCCCATTAGACACATAAAGTAACCCAAATTTTGTGTTTTGATCCGGACCGTCTGAGCTGCTTTGACACTAATAGTAAAGGTCCCCGTGCGTTCCACCGGGAGCCGAATTGGTCCGAATTTTTGATTGGACGGTCCGGATCAAAACTACAAAATTGGGTTACTTTGGGAATACGGACTCCCCACTCCATGCTTTAATCATATATGGGCGTCCAGTATAGATCTAACGGTCCAGATCTGTCTGTAGAATTATTCATTGGGAGAGGCACAGGAATCAGGAATCAGGAATCACAGAGCAGCGGCACTTGCGCTCAATGCCTGTCTCTCCGTGTCTAAGCCGGCTGACACGGCACACAGTTCCCAACAGCCACTGTTCCATCTACACACGTGTACTGTCTACGATTTATTAATTAATAATACACAGTAAAATAATTTATGTATAGTGTATAAAATTCATTCATTCATTCATTCATTCATTCATTCATTAATACTTATGCCGTATTTAGACTACTGGCCCTGCACGTGTGTGCACTGCTTAACAAGTCTTTCCCCATGCTAAAAAGAAATTATATATTACTTGCATTTAAGACCCATTTACGAATTGTTTTTCTTTTAGGTGCTACTACCGTGCTACTATAATTAAACTGTGTTCACGTTCACACATTTTTTTTGTTTTTTATTTTATTAGTTTCAGGTTTTTTAATTGCTGAGTACATTGATGTGCTAACTGCAATTTAATGACTTTAAACTTCTCCGTAACTTGTACATCTGATTGGTAAAAATAAAGATGCAACTCTACTGGCGCATGACAGATTATGCTCATCACTCATGTATTAATTAGTAAAGTAGCTTGGAGCCTTGGACTTTTGGGGAGGTAAACACACACATTTTACTATTTGTTTATAAACTCTGTACATAATTTACCCTAATATTAATTAAAAAGTGTACCAGTAGAGTTAATTTTTTAGGATAGAAAAATCAAATTTAATATCAATTTGAGAATTTTTTTTATGAAAGAAAAAGTTCTTCTGTCAGGAAATTTTAATCATCTCTCAATTTGTACATTCAATGGAAAATATTTTTAAAATCTCCCGGTCACTTTCTTAATGAAGTAATAAAATTATGATATGTTTTATTTTAAAACGAGCAAAATAAAAGAAGGATTTAAAATATTTAATGCAATACTATTGGCTTGCAACAGTACAAAAAGGCACAAGTCATAACCCAAACTCCAATCTAGCTGAGGCGAATAAGGTCTGGGTCTTATTTAATTTGGGCTTGTAACTGGGCAATAATAGCAGAGTAGGTCGTGTTGTAACTTGTAACATGAAAGAAAAAGGGTAAGCTTTGATAGTAGTAGCTTTGTAGGCACCATTCCGATTTAATGCAATCGCTTTTGCTTCATGTGGCACCGTGGCCTCGTATTTTCAAGGAAATTGGCCCCTATAATTAAGGTATGATTTAGACAATTCGCCAGGCCGCCTTAGCATAACATGATGCATGTCAATTTCATAACATGTCATTAATGTACATAGTCGTATTGTTACTCATGTTATGTTTATTTAAGTCTCAAGAGAATAATTTTATATATGAAAATATATATTTTTTATTACAAGGTTCTAAATTTGTAATATAAGAGCTCTTATTAATTTCAGTATTTATTTATTTTTTAGAAAAATTGGAGATCGAACTTTCATCTTTACGGTAAAATTAGTGTACATGCACCTAATTATTTTTTAAGATAAAAGTGGCAAGTAACTTCCACACTTTTAATTAAATATCTATAAAGTAATAAGGTGCTCTCGATCTGGATTTCTAACATTAGACTACTCGTGAGAAAGGGGAGGTAGCACAGTTCGCTAGGAGAAAAGTCCTAAGATTGTTGGTTGCCCAAAGATCGAGAGTTCGATTTCTCCTCACAACTTCGCAGCTTCTACGAAGATTTAAAAAAAAAAAACATTAGACTACTCGTACAAAGTCTGGCAGAGAACATTGTCTTTATCGACTACATGTAAATTTGGTTCTCATTTTGACATCTATTTCTTTTCAAATAGTATTTATAAAAATTGAATATATATTTCTTCGTTGAGCGACGGGATATATCATCGGTCTAGAACTTTTGAATCAAATTTTTCTTCATATTTAAAGGATACAATAATAAGATCTTACGAAATATTTCACTCAAATATAAAAAAAAAAACTTACGAAATATAAATCAGTTTTTTTTACAAAATTTTAATAGGTAGATCTGATTTAGAAGTTCGATCGACCATTTAAATTTCAAAACTGAAAATTTAAAACAGTAACACCAGCTGATCGGGCATCATTCCTAAAAGGAAAATATTTATCAAAGGAACAAAATTAAATTTTGAAAACAAAATGTATGAAAAAAACTTATATTCAGAAAAGTTGGAACACAAATATTAACAATATAAGTTGCGCAAAAATTGCTGTAAAGTGTAAACGAACGCAAAAAGAGTTACATTATTATATATATTTTTGTTGCAGTCTTTGTCCAATTTGATCCATTGAATTTGAGAAAAGAAAAAATAAATCTTGTGCATTTGTGAAGATCCGATCGTTTAAGTCTTTGCACGACCTGGTATAGATTGAGCAGACTAAAATCGCCATTTCAATACTGAAGATGATCTAGTGAGTGCATGACGCGTCAAATTTATTTAAATTCAAATTCTGAAATGACTTTATAATACCTAACTAAAATTTAAGAGAGGGTTCAAATACTTTTATTTTTTATTTTTTGTGCTTTCATCGTGTTTTCATTTTAAAAAACTTTAATAACTCAAAATTTAAAACTTAAAAGTCAAAATAAGGCCGTTAAATATGATCTGCATCATTTTATTTATGGACATGTAAGAAATTATGACATTTCAACTTTGTTTTAGTTGTCAAAAAACTTATAAAAACGCACTAATGTGGATAATTTATAGACGTTGATTTTTCGACTTATTGATTCACATAAAAACAAAATCAAAATATGATAATTTTTTGTGAGCGCATAGAGAAAATATCATAGATAATATCTAATTGTTTTATTTGATATTTATAATTTTAATTTTAATTTATTAATGTTTTAAAATAGAATCATGGCGGAGGCGTAAAAAAAATAATGACATTTGAACCGTCAAATTTTAATAATGTATAGTTATTTATTTAACAAGATTTGTCATTCGTTTGAGAAACAAAAATCTTCGTCAATAATGATAGCTAACAGATACGTATACACGTCAAGAGCAATGATGACCGTACATGTCAAATTTGTACAACCACGTATAGACTCGAATTTGTAGGTTTGTACATTTCAAATTTGTACCTGGTCAGGTGGTTTCTTTAAGCACTAGACTCTAAATTATGTTTTTTACTTCTGTGTTTTTTAAGAATTTTTTGGTAGTCTTTGGGATTGAGAATCTACGAGTGAAAACAGAGCCGATAGTGATACCATATTGTATTTTTTTTATTTTACAGACGGATCCAATCAAATATTTATTAAAATGAATTAAAAATACTATTAAAAAATAAAGTTCATAATATTTATTTAATTATAATGGTGAATAAAATAATTTTTTATAATATATATTAAACTGTACGGTATATATTTACTATTTTGATACAGATAATTGAAATATATATCTGTATTTATATCCACATAGATATTCAGATATTGAATACCCACATTTAATTTTTCAAATACATAATGAATTTTATCCACATCGTTTCAACCCTAGTTGAGATCGATACTGCAATTACAAGCTTACTGTAGCGCTCGTTGTGCAGTGCGGTTTACCAGTTCCCATCTGGTATTCTGGTTGATTGTGTAATGACGTACGTTTTATTTAATTCAATCCTTTGACAGGTTCTGCCAAAATTTAAAAAAAAAAAAAAAAACCGGTAAGAGGCGTCTCAAAATTAATTTATACGCCAACTCCATTAATTGGAAGAAATGTGGAAGAAAAAATGGATCAATTGTTTCTCACCGTAGCCGACAGAATTTTGCAGCCAAGTTACTTGTCCTGCTGCCTCTTTTGCGAGATTTATGTGAAAAATTATTGTTGACGATGATGCCAAGATTGCGACCAGGGTACGAATATTAATCGTTAGACATTAGTACAATGCAAAATAAAAAAGTGAATGGTCTTAGTGTTAGACAAGTGGACTATACTGTACAGTGCGTAAGCTTTGTTTGACCCGAATTAATATTAATCGTTAGTGATCCGCTTAATTAATAATTAAAGGCGCCGCGCACGACGGCACCAGGCAGGGAAAGCATCAGTACAGTTGCTAATATCGAACCACACAAAAAGCTGTATTGTACATTTGTACTGGGTGTTTTGTTGATGGAGAGGGACCTTGCATTGGTTCCCTTGTGTTTTTTGCTTTAGTTTCGGCGTGGATGGAGGGAAATGCTTCCCATATTGCGCCTATCCATTCCTTTCCTTGCTCCATTGAATTAAATTGTATGGCAATGGATAACCATAATCTCAAAAGGACAGCTTGCCATTTTTCGGTGTGGATATATACATCTAGTTTACGGGTAAAGATATATATTAAGAGTTTTGTTTTGGTTTTATGCGGCATACAAGTTATATGTTTTTTCGTTTTGATTTTATTGTTTATACTCCTAATGAAATTAGGGATCTAAATACGTGTAATGTTATGATTAGTCACGTCATGACTTGAAACGCGTGCCATACTGTGATTAAATTGGGATAAACAGTCACAGTATGTGAATGATTACAACATATTAATTAGTCACACCATAACCACATGTGTTGTGTGCGAACATGATTAGTTATGTTTGCCACATTTGGTCACATTTTACAATTATTTTGGTAATCTAAGTTAGTTTATTCAGAATTAACCATTATATCAAGATCTAACGATCCCGATCAGACATGACTCGTGTGACCATGTGTTGTGCCAAATTTTCAAAGAATAGTCTCGTCACGCGGATAATAATGATACAAAGTTACAAACACGAGTCATGAAACATATACCATGTTGTTCCTAGTGGCGTAGCTAAGATTTTCACCAGGGGTACGCAAAAAAATTATTCCGAAGCTGCAGTGCAACTAATTAGTTTTTCAATTTTTAAAGTTCAAATTGTCGATCCAAACCGTTAGATGCGATCTCTAAATTAAAATGTGCTTGGAGACCAAATTTTACATTTTTTTTTGGATTTTTTTTACTATTTATTAAGTCAGTTATAATATCGTTGATTTTAATAAACACTGAAAAATTTCTGAATTATTGAAAACAACGATTTTAAAACTGATTTAGTAAATAATAAAAAAATAAAAAAAATGTAAAATTTGGTCTCCAAGTACATTTTATTATAGATTGAAAGTTAAAAGGTTTGGACTTTGAAAATATAAAAAACTGAAGCGTTTGTTCCACGGCCTAGGAACAAACGCTTATATATATATATATAGAGAGAGAGAGAGAGAGAGAGAGAGAGGAGGGTTCAAATGCACCATTTTTTGTGCTCCAATATGCTCCAATATACTCCATATCGTTTATCTTTGTTTTTAAAGTCCGAACAGTCGATTCGAACTGCTTAACATGATATTCATAATAAATTATGCTCGGAGACCGTATTTTATATTTTTTTTAGAATATTTTTACTATTTTTTTCATAGGTACAAAATTATTGTTTTAAGGATATTCTGGACCATCCGATAAAGTGATATTGTACCTATGAAAAAAAATAGTAATTTTTTTTAAAAAAATATAAAATTTGGTCTCCAAGCATATTTTATTATGAAGAACATGTTTAGCAGTTCAAACTTTGAAAACAGAGATAAACAATATGGAATATATTGGAGCACACAAAAAATGGTGCATTTGAACCCTCCTCATATATATATATATGTATATGTATATAGAGAGAGAGAGAGAGGAGGGTTCCAATGCACCTAAAATTCTATGCTCTCATTTGCACCCAATCTTTTTCTCCTTTATCTTCATTTTCAAAGTCTGAATAGTCGATCCGAACCGCTCAACATGATCTTCATAATAAAATATGTCTGGAGATCAAATTTATATTTTTTTCAATTTTTTTAACTATTTTTTAAGATAGATACAAAATCATTGTTTTAAGGAGATTCTGGACCATCCGATAATAAAGTGATTTTGTACCTATCTTAAAAATTAGTAAAAAAATTCTAAAAAATATAAAATTTGGTCTCCAGGCATATTTTATTATGAACGTCATGTTTATCGGTTCGGATCAACTGTTCAGACTTTAAAAATGAAGATAAATGATTGGGTACAAATGTGAGTATAGTATTTTGGGTGCATTGGAACCCTCCTCATACACACACACAGTAAGGCTACCATGCTTTGCAAATTAAAGTGGATGTTTTAATTTGTACTCATATTTCTATTTTCAAAGTTCAAATAGTCAATCCGAAGCGCTCAACATGATCTCCATATTG
This sequence comes from Carex arenaria, assembly GCA_964058825.1. Lineage (NCBI taxonomy): Eukaryota > Viridiplantae > Streptophyta > Magnoliopsida > Poales > Cyperaceae > Carex > Carex arenaria. The sequence continues at coordinate 70,158 of CAXKVW010000215.1, forward strand.
AAATGTGCTTGGAGACCAAATATTACATTTTTTGGAATTTTTTTACTATATATTAAGCCACTTTGAAAATCGCTGATCCAGTGGTCCAGAAATTTTTACTGTTTACCCGGTTTTTCAGATTTTCAAAGTGGTTTAATAAATAGTAAAAAAATTGCAAAAATGTAAAATTTGGTATCCAAATACATTTCAATATGAAAAACATGTTGAGAAGTTCGGATTGACTATTTGAACTTTAAAAATAGAAATATGAGCACAAATTAAAACCGAATCAATCATACTAGTTCTCTAAAATTGATTTTTGTATTTATAGTGTATAAAAAAAATTCGACATTCTACTCTCTGTTATCCCAAAAGGGAATCTTTTACAATTAGTGGATCCGGACCGTTCTTTTAAATTTGGAACGAATATCAAAGCCCAATAATAAAGCAGCTGGGATTTAATCTCAAAAAGTAAGAAAATTGTTTACAATACTGTAGAGGATACGGATCTATCTTATAAAGCACACTCCGTTTTATTGAGTAACTGTCAACTGCATGCACATTCTGTAATTATAATAAAGTACAAATTTTATTTTTATCAAAGTTACTTAAACTATACATTACGCAGATTAAAAAGCTGGAACTCATTTATATGCTAATATTAGTATTTTTATCAAATTCATTTATATGCTTAAACTATATATTACCAGTTTGTACCAGCAAAAGACTGCTGTAATTAATCAAGTTTCCAACAAAATGATATGCTAACATAATTAATATGCTAAATTTTACTTTTATTTTTAATCGGTAAAAATATTTGTTATAATATCTGAATTAAAAATTCAAATTATATCTATATTCATTTTCGATTAATATCTAATCCATATTCGTATCCGATTAATATTCAAAATACAATTATGATTTTATTACTGTGTGATCCGTATTCAATCCGTTTTCACCCCTAAAATGAACACACTCCCGCCCAAGAGTGAACACACTCCCAGTGAATTCACATCCCAAGAAAGATATTTCTACCCTTTGACGATTGTGTATCTGTGAGATATCTCACTACGTGTGTGAGTGTGACTGATGTATTGTAGACGATACCTATTTGGGAGTAGTGTGGGGGCAGTATTATTTGTGTTTTGAGGTTCATGGAGGAGATTTTTTAAAAAACCATAAATAGAAAAATCAAATTTAAGGTTCCAGCATGATTGTTTCGGTTTTTATAAAAACCACAAAGAACTAGTTAGTAATCCGTTCCCCACATTTTATTTTTTCCAGAGAACGAACTGCCAACTCGTTCTTGTGAAATTTTCCAAATTTCACACGAAATGGGTGTGGCCTCCATGTTGCCCCTGGTGAAATGGTTTGGCATTCTGTTCTCCATGGAAAATGGTTTGACAATTAGTTTTCCATGGAGAACTTTTTTTTTTTTTTGTGTGTGTTTGATGGGTTATAAAAAAGTTAATCATCGAGGGATGAAAAAAAACAATTATATTTTCCGTTCTCTATTTTTTTTTTATTTCTGTTGGAGAATGGTTTGCCAAACTATTCTTTGTTTGTTTGTTTTTTTTTTTTTGCACTGGAAACGGTTTGGCAAACTATTCTTGGTTTTTTTTTTTTGCGCTGGAGAACGATTTGGGAGTCCGTTCTGGGGTTTTATCGGATATTATGTGATGCTCACAATTGAAACTTGGGAAATTTCACAAGAACGAGTTGGCAGTCCGTTCTCTGGAGAAAAAAAATGTGGGGAACAGATTGCCAACTCGTTCTTTATGGTTTTTATAAAAACCGAAGCAATCATGCTGGAACTCTAAATTTAATTTTTCTATTTATGGTTTTTGAAAAAAACTCTTCATGGAGAACGTATTTGAAAGAGTGATATTAAAGTAACTCAATTTATGGGTTTTGAATCGGGATTGTCCGATTCGAATTTGTTGTTTGGAATCGTTTCGGAATTCAAATTCATCGCTCAAGATGTATGCGCTTCACTTTTAGATAAATTGCCGCGGATTCAAATCGAACGGTCCGATCTAAAACTAAAAAAATTAGTTACTTCAATGGATCTGAATTCGTAAAACCTGCGGCACACAGATGATCAAAGTACAGATAATAAAGGATAAAGGTGCTCCAATCAAAGGCGAGCACGCTGGAATCTGCTTTATGAGTATATATGATCAAAGATAGGGGTAAATTGGTAAATTGATACCTCCAGTCTCTTGGGTCTTGGCGAGTCGCACCAATCACACAACCGGTTTTGACATGCCAAAACATTGCAACAAGGAAACTTCTCTTTTTCCATTTTTGCCATCTGATATGTTGTCTGTTGAGTCCTTGTACATTTAAATCAAGATGCTGGTGTAACTATACTATGCCATACCTGATCAGCTGATATCACTACACTATTACTGTTACTGTTACTGTTACTGTTACTACCGTACAGTCCCCAACTCACAATATTTAAGGACTGTTGTGAATTTAATTTTAAAATTTCCTTTCAGAGATCAATGTTAATTTTTCATGTTTGATAAGGTTTTCCTGTGCTGATTGGATCTTACATGGCAGCACTCTTCGGATACTTGACTAGTGATTAAAAAGTGACCAACCGAGTAAGTAGGATGGTGGGGTCCTCGTCCTCTTCAACGTGGGGATTTAATGCGCTCAATATTACATGTTTAAAATTAGCTGACCAATACTGCACGGAGTTAAATTTAAAAAGAGTAGCTTTAAGGTAAATTATTCTTTTATGATACATGTGATAATTTAATAGTATTATTTAAACTTAAAAAATAAAAATATATGTGTTTTTTTATAATTTAATTAGTATTTCTATCAAATTTAAATGAATTAATTGCCATTTAGCTTTTCAGTAAATAAAGTTTCATATTAGTATGTAAATGGTATGCGATGATGATCATGATTCAATGCCTTCAATTTGGAATTTTGGATACCTCCATTATCCCTTCATTTTTTTTAATATCTTAAAATTCAAAATTCAAATCAGAGATATGGTATACATCATTTTATGTATCCACATATGAAGATTATGATAATCATAATTTATTTAATTGACATCAAGAGCTTACAAAGTTTATCGATTTGGATAATTTTCAGATGTTTATTTTTCAAGTTATTAATTTCCAATTTTCCACAAGAACAAAGTTAAAATATTGTAGTTTTTTTTATATGCTTGCAGAAAAAGTAACATAGATCATGTCAAGCTGTTTTTCCTTCTTTCAGTACTGAACATTCATTGTTAATTTTTGTTTTTTTTTTTTAAATGTATGACAAAATAAAGACAATTAAACCGTTCTCTTAAATGACAAATGATACATCTAATTTCATTTTTTATTTTATTTTGGACAATTTCAATCAGACCATAAATTACTTGACACTAGAACTACCTAAATGGCTAAATCAATTATCAATACAACGTTTGACAACCCATTAACCTAGCCTCTACGGCAGGTTGTCTTAAATATAGAAGCACAATGAGCTTATCTTGGTAGAATTTATGTAGTTGTAGTACCATTGTACCAACGATGACTGTTTTCACATTTGGGCCCAATAAACTATCATCTTAGAAATGGCTTAACATATATTGATGCGGTACAGGGGCAGGGCGGGCTATATAAGCCTTCAATAAAATAAACTAATGTTTAGAAACCAATCAGTTTGACCCTTACTGTATAAGAAATGCCATTGGAGGCCTTATATCTACGTCCTTATTGGACTGGGCTAAATGTGCATTATACGTCATGGAATATATACAGATTTCAGGGCCTATGAGGTAATGTTGACTTGACTGGAAGGCTGGCAGCAGTTGGTTTTGGTTTATATGTTTCTGGCACAAGTTTTTATGCTCCAGAACGAAGCGTACAAATAGAATTAATGGAAGGAGAGGCGGAGAGGTCACATTTTATACATCCCAATTGGGAGGGCGAGTATCGATGAGAAAAATTACTGAAGTTGTACAACAATTTCACCTCTGTTCTCTTCCCCTTCCAGGCTTCCATCCATTTTCCTTTCGTTTCTATTGTTCTAGAGCAACAGTAATGAAGTACTATCAGAGTCGGTCTTCCATAAACTCTCTTTCTTTCCTCTTGCATAATCCCTTATGAAGCAGATTCTTAGGTGCCTTTGAGTGCTTCTTTTGCTACAATTTTCATATCTTTTGACTAATATATATATATTCACACCAGTGGGCAGTGGCATATGTAGCCTTTTAACTTTTAAGGAATGATCTTGCCCTTACTTCCCCCGAATTTTTTTTTTTGACACTCGGATAAATCATTTTAAATTAAATGACATCCGGACTAGTGTTTTGTTGAAATTGACACTCCCACATAATGATTTCGCACACCAGCCAAACTAAGTCCGCACAAGGCTTTTGAGCACCTCTTGGTCCGCACAATAATTCGGCGCACCTAGTCCGCACAAGCCTTTTGAGCACCAATTGGGTTCGCACAAGCCTTTTGCGCACCCATAACAGCCGCACTCTTTGACTTTTGAAAATATATATAGTCACAATTCAGGACCATTCGATTGCATCAAGATCCGTGCAAAGTATGTGCGAACCCTTTGGTGCGCAAAATTGTTGCGCTGACCCGGTGCGCCAAACCATGGTGCGGACCAAGAGGTGCGCCAAAGCACCGTGCGGATCCGTTTTGGCTGGTGCGCGAAACCATGGTGCGAGAGTGATATTTTTTTACAAAAACCGGTCCGAGTGCTTTTTAATTAATAACGAAAAAAAAAAATTTGGGTTACTTCCCTGTCATGTGGCTTTTGGACATTTTCGGCCCAAAGATAGTATAGTACTGGAAGACAAGGAGAATTAATTTCTCTTTGTTTATATTGGGTCATGCAGTTTTATTTCCAAGCCTCTCCAAATTTCTAACAGATTTTCATTGGGCCAACATCTATTGAAGGTTTTCTTTTTTAACAGAAAGCCCAAACTTCCTAGCTACTCCTATCTGCATTGAAGATTTTCTTTTTTCGCCTTGGTATAAAAATAGAATTCATATTAACTTAAAATCTGAGTTTCTGCATAACGAATGCAAACTGTCCAATTTGTATTTGTACAACTGTACAAGTATTAAAAAGACGTTGTGCATTTACAGCCGCGGAGCGGACCGTATTAGCTGGAATTTTGATGAGAGGGTCGCGATTCCAAACTTAAAATCTAAGATAATACGGAGGATATGGACTCGTAAAAATATTCTATTCTTAGACATCCATTCCAAAAATATTGTATATGCCAGGTACAGCTCTTTGGTCAAATAACACCTGAATGTTAAAGGGTTCAACGGCACCCTTTTATCCAACGTTTATACAATCTGTGCTGTATCTAATAAGGCGGGTACAAAAATGAATAAAGAATTTTTTTTCATTATTTTTTCTGATATGAATAAAGTCTATTTCGTATCTGTTACCTAAACGTCTATCAGATTCTTACCGCACCTATTGGCACCCCGAGACGTCGATACAATATGAATCAAGTGGAAGTATTTTTGTATCCGTATCTATTACAAATTGATCTTATTTGTACTTTAATTTATTAATTATTATGATTATCAGCTAATAAAATAATAATAGACAAAACTCATGTCTATCATGTTTTCTCGACTTCACACTATTTATTTTCGTTTTGAAAGTTTAAATCGTTGATGAGAGCCGCCCAAATTTTATATGTATTTTTAAATTGCTTACAACTTTTTAAATAAATACAAAATTATTATTTATGGAGCATCTAAAAATTATAATTTTGTGTTAATCATAGTCATAGAACTTACATCTACGTCTCTAAATTCGACACTAATAAATTCTACCGCTTTTCTCAAAAAAAAATCTACCGCTGTGTAGATTCTTCTCGTGAATAAAAATATAAATAAATGGATGGTAAGTAAATTAGGGGTCCACAGGAGCACGTGCTTTGTCAGGTGCTGTTCTGATATCCATGTGACCATGTGAAGTCGGTACAATTACTTCTCCTATCTGCTCATAGTCATAACCTCCCCGAGAATGGGTGCATATCCTCTGAGATATCTCAATTTTTGCGTGACCGACGTGTCCTATGCCTATTCGGGTAAACGTAGGGGCAGTCTTATTTGAGCTTTGAGATTCGTGTAGAACATATTTAAACGATTGAGATATTCCAAAAATTCACGGAAAGTTTGAGATATCTCAGAGGATACGAATTTCACGAGGATGGCCGAGATGCCTTTTCCCAAAAGTTTTTGCTTTTCTGAGAAAAAGTTGCTTTTTTTTGCTCCGCCCCACCATATTTTACTAATCACATTGGAAGTGAAGTTAAATTGATCTACGACTACATCTATCATTTAAAAAGAATAAATAAAGAAAGAAAATGATCTACATCCGGATCATCTTACTCAAAAAGTAAGAACATATATTTAATATGCTTTAAATAAAATTTTATTTAGTGAAATTAAAGTTGTTAGGTAGATAAATTTTATAAGAACATAAATTTCTATATGTTAATTATTTCTAACCTGAGTATTTAACCTTTTTATATCAATATATAAATGAGGGCGTTCACCCTCATTTTTTCCTCAAAAAAGGAGAGTATTTAACCTTTTTTAATATTACAATAATTTTTTGAATTTTTTTCTTTCGTAAATTAACACTACATCTAATTAATATATCTAAAATCAGCAGAAACCATTATTAAAAACTAAATTATTTAGCTTTTAATTTACTTTTATTTGTCATACAGCTTTTAAAGAGAGCGCCTTTTTTTTTAAACAAATGTTTAATTGTGATCACTTGTCTTATTTTCACTAATGCCGCTTTGCCAACTCTAATATTAAAGTAATAATTATTCCCGGATAAAAGAAAGATACCACTTCCAATCTAAAATCTACCGGCGAAAATTCAAAACAGAAAATGATGCATTTATGGAAATATAACGTTTTCTTTTGAAATTAAGCACATATAGGTCATTAGGGGCGCATTTAAAATTTTCGTCAAAGGACAAAAAAATATTGAATCGGATTTAAACAGCTATTTTGGTTTAAATTCATTAACTAATTAGATACTCGATAAAAAACAATGCTTTGACTTATACTTTCTAATATTCTCTTATAATTTATAATGCTCGAACTTATAATTTTAATCACCAGTCATAAATTATGAAATTTAGATAAATTTGAACCTTAAATTTAATATGAATTACAAATTAAACAATCAAAGAGAATTTTTTTTTTTCAAAAAGTACAAAGTCGACCGGAACCGACATATCTCCTCTTAAACTCAAAATTCAAAAGGGCGGCTGCCCCCGAGATCTTGTGGGACCGCCATTGTAGGTCATAAATTCACAATTTTCTCCAAGAACATTTTCCTCTTCTTGTTGAACATCTTCATTTAATTACATTTTAGAAGAGGGGCTTCTGGAATGATTGTATGCTGTAAACCGTCTGATAGCCCCTATCAGATTTTTCAAAAAATAAAAGAAAAGGAAGAGGGGCAAAATTATTATATTGTATTGATTTCCTCATTCGAAAATTACAAACAAACATAAAATTGAGACCATAAAAGGACAGAGGTTTAAAACAGAAGAGCGGAAAGTTCAAGGGCTCGATCCTTCGTTTTGGAGTTATCTACTTGGCGCGACACACATGCCAATAAAACCAGCAATTACCAGCAGTCAAACAGAGTAAAATTGAGCTTTCTACGTTGAATTTAAATAATAATCTACTAAACGAGTTATGTGTTATGTATTTGAGTATTCGAATTGTAAATTTTTTAGTAAAAGTAATTTTAACGCTTACTTTTTTATAAATCAACTTATAATAAGATAATGTCTTTCTTCTCGTGCTTTTTAATTTCCTGATCTATCAAAAAACTGAAAAAGGTTTAGATTGACTATATATCTTCTCATAAAGTTGATTTAAAATTTTCTTTAAATCAATCCAATAGATTTTTATTGATGTTAATTTCACACATTTGTTTGAGCTTCAGCAAAAAAAATATGTACCTTTTATTTTATAAGATTCTTTTTATCAAAAACTTTATAGGAAATTGCATTTTCAATTTCACTAACACGATCAGGAGAATATCAAATTGATTCCCACCTTCATTTTTGTTGGAATTTCGGTGTGAAGACACGTGGCTACTTTTTTTTTAGTACGACTATTTTCGAGTATTATGATCAATATAAGGGGATTGTTCAATTCTAAAGTGTTTGAACCAATATGTAGGAGGATTTTGAATTAAAATATAGCATGAGACAAGCATTTTAAGAAAATTGAGTTGGTGCACATGTGGCTTATAACGGTTATAATAATTATTGGAGTAGAACTAGCCGTCATTTTTTTTCATAACCAAAAAAAAAAATAAAATAATATTAATAACCCAAATTTTTTTTTTTTTTCACCCATAATCAAACCGCCGGTCCATGGGGCGGTCTACCCCCAGACCAAACCGCCAGTCTGTGGGGCGGTCTACCCTTGGACCAACCCGCTCCCCCGGGGGGCGGTCTACATATATTTTTTTTTATAAAACCGGCCATGTATTTGTTATTATAATTGTATTGTATTTGTATTTGTATTGTATTTTTTTCTAATCTATTTGTTATTGTATTTGTATATTGTATGTTGTTATTTTCTATTTATTTATTATTTATATTTTTGTTATTGTTTATAATTTGGATACGAGGGATTTTATGATTTGTTATGTCAATTGAATAGTCGAAAACATAAGTGAACAAAATAATCAAATAACGTCTGATCAGCATAAAATATAGAAACGAAAACAAACTGAATAAAATCACATAACAACGTCTGATCAACATAATATATAGAAACATAAATATAAAAATAGTACTGTCAGGTCTACAATATGAAATATAAAAACCTAGCGATGACGACCGGACAATGACAGTCTGGAAGGCACCCCGCAAGCCCTCGGTGGCTGCACACGCCTCCTCTGTGGCTCTGGAGGATCCTCGTCATCAGAATGATCCACATGCATGTCCTCCTCGTCATCAGAATAATCTACATGGATGTCCTCCTGCATAGTGCCCGTGGATCGTCGGTATGAATCGAGGCATGGATCATACTGAGTAGCTTGCGATGGACCTGTCTCCCATAGATCGGTCTCCCAGTCCCCAATATACATGCTCGGGGGCTGTGTCCCGAACATATGAGGCTCCCAAGCATCAGTGGGCTGCTGTGCCCCACTCCCACTCGCTTTATGGTCGTGCTGCCTAGGGGGTGGCATCGATGGTGTGGCTCCGGTGAGATCCTCTACACCGGTGGCGGTGAGGCCAAAGTCTGCCAGAGTGAAAGTGGGTTCGGCACACCATAGAGGGTGACCATCCTGCAGTTAACTTATAATGTTAGTTTTGTATTTATGAAAATAACTAAAATTTAATTTATACAGAGACAAACTAACTTATCTCGCCAAGCTGTTGGGTTATGGACGGTCCAAAACTATTGATTAGCTTAAGCTGCGGAAAGAACGTAAAACAAAAAATTTTACTTCTAACTTAAGCCAAGGATTAAACGAGGTATGTCAGAATACTTTCCAAGGCGATCCACCTTCAGTATTCCTTGACATCAAAACCCAATTTAATCCTTTTACAGATCTACTCCATAATTGATTTCTAAAACTTTAATCTACTTACAAATTAAATAGATTAATATAACATATTTATACCTTGATCCAAATTCCAATTGGATTGCAGCAGACCGAGAAGATCGAATCTGAGGAACGTCTTGCCTCGGAGTATCAGACATCTGATACCTCTATCGGTCGTCCACCAGGAACCACCAGAGCGCTGGCTTTCTACTGCCAGTAATACTGACCAGCGAGATTCGCAAAAAACACTATTCACGGAAGGCGTGAAGACACTATTCATGACAGCTGTAAAAACACTATTCACCGAGAAAAGGACAAAATAAATATATTTACGACCTTCGCAAATATATATATTATTTCCAAATTCCGTAAACACTATTCACCGAGAAAAAGACGAAATAAATATATTTACGACCTTCGTAAATATATACTATTTCCAAATCCCGTAAATACTATTCACCGAGAAAAAGACGAAATAAATATATTTACGACCTTCGTAAATATATACTATTTCCAAATCCCGTAAATACTATTCACCGAAGGCGTGAAAACACTATTCACGAGGATCGTAAAAACTGACTTGCGTCTCACGCAAAATCCGATTCACGAAACTTCGTGAAAACACTATTCACGACAACCGTAACCGAGAAAGAGAGAAAATAGATTTATCGATTCGATCAGACTGATCAGATCAGATATGAGTGAATTGGCGATTTTCTCTTTACTCCTGCCCCTCTATTTATAGGAAAAATCAAGGAGGTTGGCCGATTACCAAAATACCCTTAATTTTTGGCCTATTTACAAGAATGCCATTCCCATTGGCGGTTTGCAAAATATCAAACTTTGATATTTATTTTTCCTTGCCGACATGCTTTGATTAATATATTTGATATTGATTTGATTAATTTTTGCATGCCGACATGAATTTTGAGAATGAGAATGTTTTGATTTTTTTATTTTAATTTATTTAATTAAGGTTTTAATTTTTCTAATGGTTATTAGCTCAAAATTCAAAACCATAATTAATATTTAAAATCTAAATCAAATATATATAATTGTTCTAAACAATTATATTTCTCGGGGTTCGATTTCGGTACGGTTTTATACAACGTATCGAATACGCTTATAAATTGACTGTTGTTTCTGCTTGTCATCTTATATGACATTTATAATTTAATTATATCATGTATAATTAATTATAACCATCTTAATATTAATTATAATCAATTTACAATTAATCAGTAAGATTCTCTGATAAGTCTCCTTTGCGGTGTGACCCAATAGGATCTGTGTTATGTTGGTAAATAGAATTAAAACCATTTTAACTTCTATAATCATAGGAGGCATCTGACATCTACACTATGACCATCCAATTACACAGATGATGCTGTACTATACAATACCACGATCCAGTAAACTATTTTAGTCGTGTTAATTCTTATGTCTCACAGTATCAGATCAGTTTCAAGGTAGGTGTGTGTCATCCTTGCAAACTTAATCTTTTCTTGATCTTGAGCAGATTATCAAATATAATTACTCTTGTAATTATACTGCATGCAGATAATCCTACTCTATCAAGGGGCCCAGTGATACCGTAACTCGTATAGAGATACGAGGGACAATAGTACTTTTGGTAAACCATCACTACCTCAACTAAGCTATGTATACCGAAAAGCTACCGTTATGACTGTGTTTTACCGACAGCGTTAAGTAACAATCACACATACACATCTCTTAGTAGGAAAGATGAATACCTCATACTTTAGAACTTAACACTGAATGAAAACATTAATGACACGTACATAATTCCATTTAATGTTTCATTCGGGGTCTGTCAAATACCATGTTCCTAGAACATGTATTTATGTGATTAAAATGACATCTCATGTCAATGGTCTGTAAAACTTGACCATCTTTTAATCCACATTCTAACCTTGTAATGGTAAATTAGTATTCCTGCTAATTACCTCGGTTAGAGACTTTTAAGAGTATTTATTATCTATATTATGAAGCTTTACAATTTCAAGTCATGAACCCGAAATGATTCATAAATTCAATAATACTCAAGGAACAAAATGACAGTCTATTAATCACTTAATTCATGAACAAAGCTTTATGATAATTTATCGTATTATTGACTTCTAGATTATTACAAACTAACACAAGCTGCACCGGCACATTATATTTATTGTAGTAGGCGTGCCATTTCTTGTTGTCAAGCACCCAATCATGGAACGCCCAATTGGGGTTGTCTTCTGCAACATTTGAGTTGAACTTCTTAAGAACACACTTTCAAAACAAAATTGACGTGTATGAAAAAATAATTTAACTTATAATACCTTCGGGTGGTGGTGGTAGGTCATCGTCGTATACGAGGACCCGCTCTCGGCTTGACTCGTTCGGAGCTGGTGATTCTTTCTTAATCTCACGCCAGTTGATGTTCTCACCAGCGTCGTGCAGCATGCCAATGAGGCGCCCATCGAACTGGGAATCCTCGACGATCGGAGCAGTGTGATGCAGCATAGTACACCCGAACGCCCGAAAACTTTTTTTCGCCATGCACACCAAGCTGTGTGCAACTCCTCGGATCCCCCTTAGTATCTGTGCATAACGATTAGAAAACGAGTTATACGGAAAAAAACAATATTACAAATAATCTTTATTACTTACCGTTCGAGTATTGGTCGGGCCCCACGGCAAATGGGTCTTACTCTCGTCACCCATTATTCTCCGCCGAAGAGTATCACCGTAGTCGCCCTGTAAGTACACCGAAGTCATGCACCACCGCTGGTACCAGACAATATACCGCAATGCCCAGGGTCCCGCCCCCAAACTGACGTCTGTCGGGTCAGGCGGAGCCCACAAATGGTTCTCAGGCGCGCGGGCAATCCTGTAGTGGCGTAAATGGTGGGTGCTCCAATCCACCTCTTGCTTTTTATGGAAGGTACTGCAATTATAAGTCAGTTAGATACAATTTGTAAAATAATATCAATATTTGAGTGTGTATTACTTACTTGTGCAACTTCTCCGTCTCATCCTCACCAAGTATCGGGTCATTAGGGATGAAGGCATCGAATTTGAACTGACGAGGCACCCGATCAGGATAGTGATATTCAACCATCCAGTAAAAAACGATTGGACCGCGGTACAAACCGAGATCCCTCTGTGCCATCGTCAATGGACATAAAATACTTGCCCGGTACCACGACCGATACGGGAACCAGTCGACGTTTGCCTGGTGCAACATCTGGAGCTGATTCCGGACGTAGGATATACCCGCTGTCCCTCCCCTCGGCGTATTTTCATAGCGGTGGCGGCTACCCCATATGGTACCTATGGGGGGCTTTTGTTGATGTCTTTGCTCTTTTGCCACTTCACATTTGATGGGATGATGGGTCGGCATACTGGTAGATGCGACCAGGACCACTGCTGCAGCAAAAGGAGTGGCCCATTGAACTGCTGGCTGTCTCTCTGAAATTTGAGATGTGTATTAGTTATTATCAAATTTAAAACAATCGTAAGAACATTAATTGATTAAGAATTACCAGACAAGCGTGACACAGCCCTCTGTACAAACATGCAAGCACGGCTCCACCCCAGTTCCACCGTGATGGCTTATCAAGTTGCTCCAGCTGCTGGAGAAACATAATCGGAACCGAGTCGCCACTAGAATCGACGAACATCGTGGCACCACATAAGTCAAGCACGAATGTCCTAACGTACCTACAGTTTGAAGAGTAAGTAAATAACTGTTTATTTTTTTGATAAAACTAATTTTAATGTAATGTAATGGATTTGGAAATTACCTCTTGACCTTCTCCACGTCAGTCGTCCATGGAGTAATGGCAATTTCGGTGGCATATTGGCGGAGAGCCTTCAGACTGATGCAGTACTGGGAGAACTTCTCATCATCGTCCTCATTCTTCCGTTTTAGCTTCTTCGCCACCCCCTCAACATGCACACCCAACAGCTCTGGGATCAACGTTTGGAGTACATGATGATCCGAGACACCCCCTATAGGATCGCCATCGATCCGCAAACCCCATAAGGCACTCACGTCCTGTAGGGTCACTGTTATCTCCCCCACAGGAAGATGAAATGAATGAGTCTCAGGTCGCCATCTCTCCACGAGACCGCACATGAGTGCCTGGTCAATCCGCAGTGGTTGTTTCATCGTGCCTAACTGGTACAACCCGAGGTTCATGAGGTACCGATCCATCAGTGGATTTTCGATGTACCGTACCTCCGGTGAGCGGTGCCGCACCGTCAACATGGTCTCATCCTGCATTTTTTCAATGTTTTAGACCAGTGGGACTGAATAACTATATGTTTGAAACGTAATTTTTGCATTTTCTTTGAATAACACAACGTACCTCCATCGATGCAAGTGAGACACGGTGACGTCTATGAGGGACCCACGGGAGAGGACTGAACGTATCTGCACGATGTGGTGCGGCATCCCCTGCATCGACACCCTCCGCAGTGGAGCTCTCTGTGCTACCACTAGTATCGGCGTGAGGTTGCGAACTCTCGCCGATCTCCGACGTATCTCGTGATTGCCCACGTCGAGGTCTAGTCATGCTGCATTTCAAAATATCAAGTTTAAAAAAATAAAACTCGTAATCCAATCAAACCTAATTTTAATAAAACTCGTAATTTCTAACAATTCATGCAATTTTAACCCCATGCAATTAATTTCTAACAGCTTCAAACAATTATAACAATTTCAATCAATTTCTAATAATTCAAATCAAACAATTTCTAACAAGTTCAATTAAATAATTTCTAACAATTCCAATTAAACAATTTCAAACAATTTCTAACAATTCAAATCAAACAATTTCTAACAATTTCAATCAAACAATTTCTAACAATTCCAATCAAACAATTTCTAACAATTCCAATCAAACAATTCTAATAATTTCAATCAAACAATTCTAACAATTTCAAACAACAAATTTCTAACAACTCCAAATAATTCCTAACAATTTCTAACAACTCCAAACAACTCCAAACAATTTCTAACAATTTGTAACAATTTGTAACAATTTCTAACAATTTCTAACAATTTCTAACAAATCCCGTAATTCGATTAATTTCTAACATTTTCAAACAAACAATTTCTAACAATTCCAATCAAACAATTTCTAACAATTCCAATCAAACAATTCTAACAATTCCAATCAAACAATTCTAACAATTTCAAACAACAAATTTCTAACAACTCCAAACAATTCCTAACAATTTCTAACAACTCCAAACAACTCCAAACAATTTCTAACAATTTCTAACAATTTCTAACAAATCCCGTAATTCGATTAATTTCTAACATTTTCAAACATTTATAACTGTTTCTAACAACCGTAAACAATTCCAATCAATTTCTACCAAATTCAATCACAACAATTTCAAACAAATCCCGCGAATAATTTCTAACCATTTGTAACAATTCCAAACAATTTTAAAAAATTCCAAATAATTTATAAAAATACTAGCAAATAATTTCATACCCGAAAACGAAAGTGGAGCGACGACGCGGCGGCGGGGTGGAGAGAGGAGAGGGAGGCCGAGAGAGAGAGAGAGAGGGAGGGAGGCCGAGAGAGAGAGAGAGGAGGGAGGCCGAGAGTGAGAGAGGGAGAGGCCGAGAGTGTTTCGGCTTGGTCGGAATGGCCGGAAATGGGCGTTTCCGGCGGCAGAGGAGAGGGGCGGCGGGTTGGGTAGGGTTTGGGCGGGTTGGGTAGAGAGAGAGAGAGGGAGCCGGTTTTATAAAAAAAAGAAATTATATGTAGACCGTCCCCCGGGGGGGCGGGTTGGTCCAAGGGTAGACCGCCCCACAGACAGGCGGTTTGGTCTGGGGGTAGACCGCCCCACGGACCGGCGGTTTGGTTATGGGTGAAAAATAAATAAATTTGGGTTATTAATATTATTTTATTTATTTTTTTGGTTATGAAAAAAAATGACGGTAGAACTAGGGTGCTCTTAAGGAGTACCAAGTCTCTTTGTACTCTTAATTCTAAAACCTATCGGATTAACTTCGAACGACGAATCTAAACCGTTGAAATTCTTTTACCTTATGAGTGATGCATCTACATGTGAAAATTTTAAAGTTTCGAATTAATTTAGTATAAAGTCAAGTGGTGAAAAGTCATCCAAAAAGTGAATGCATTAAAATTAATTTAGAAACCTTCTAATTTTGACCACTTGACGTTATACTAAATTAATTCGAAACTTTAAAATTTTCAGGTAGAAAGATTTTAACAATTTGAATTCGTCGTTCGAAGTTAATCCGATAAATTTTAGAATTAAAAGTACAAAGAAGCTTGATACTTCTATGAGCATCCTAGTTCTACTCTAATAATTATTGTGACTGTTATAGAATAATTATTGCGACCGTTATGCGAAGCATTCTAATTTAAAAAAGACTGACGGTGAAGAGTGAGGTTGTGCTACAATACAATATAGTTCGAAATCCCAAATCAGAGGTTATTCTAAGAGTTCCAAATCAAACGTTTGTTTAATTTTCTATTCGATGTATTTTAAAGAGCAGTTAGGGATCAGTATAGTTCTTATTATTATCCGGGCCGTTGAATCTATTTTTTTTTTAAATTGAAATCATTTCTGGCCGTCCGAAGTATACGTACATACAAACGGATAAGAGATGAACACCGCCTTGGATCCAGAACCATGCAGCTCACATGGTTCCAGAATCCAGACATTTGTACCTGTGAGCTGTGACTCTGTGAGCAGTAAAAAAAATAAAGGAGAAAACCAGAATCCAGACATTTGTACCTGTAACTCTGTGAGCAGTAAAAAAAAAAAAAAAATGGAGAATTTTTTTAAAAATTATGTTCCATAAAAAACCTAACCGTACCCCACTCCAGTTTACTTATAAATATAACGCTGTCCCTCTTCAATACAGAACTCCAATGAACTATTTAGCTAAGTGTTTAATTGAAAGAAACAAAAAATGAAGATTCTATCTTTCGCTCTTGCCCTTGTGCTGTTGCTTCTCCCATCTTCCTACCTCCAAGCAACTATGGCTGCGTCAGGTATGAAAAAGAAAATGTATCATTTTGTTGTTATATTTGTACCGGGTTAACCTTGTTCACTCTTTTTTTAAAAATAAATTTTAGACATCTCAATACTTGATGTCTTGGTTTGCCATCAAGCAAAATAGTAAAATTTAGTCTTATAATTACTTCAAACCTCATATAGAAATGTCTTTCTTTTCTTTTATTATTTGGAAAGAAAAAATCTAAATAGCTTCACATATTAGCTAAATCCTTTTTTGTTAGAGAGCAAGACATTATAAAAGAAAAAAAGAAAAAAAAAAATCTAAAATGACCACTTTCCAAACTCAATCAGACTTAAGAGAAGGAACTGTAAAAGAAAAAAAGCTACTTGCTGAGTAGTTTGTCATCATGTAAAATATATGTGCTTAATTGACAAAAAGGGAAATTTTTTTGCAGACTTCTGCAACTCCGAATGCAATAGACGGTGCTCAGCTGCAGGAAAGACACAAAGGTGCACGCGGTACTGCCTGATGTGCTGCGAAGAGTGCAGGTGTGTACCGTCAGGTACCTACGGTAACAAGGATGAATGCCCATGCTACCGAGACAAGATCTCCCCGGTAACCAAAAGAGCTAAATGCCCTTGATCAGCTACCACCTTTGTAGTTACTACTTGCTACCTCCAGCAGGCTCTAGTTTATTCATGTGCTTTATATTATGGCTATTTGTTGCTTCAGTTGTGTTGGTGTTGTGGTTTTGATTTAGATTTGAGAGGTGGTTGTAGTGTTTCGTTTAATTGTTAGCTTCGTGTGTGATGTGAATAACCAGAAAACATGTTTGTATCTCAGACTGTCAGTAGAGTTTGCTCTATGCTAGTCTCTTTTTCTGCCTTTTAATATACTCTTTACCATAATTAATTAGAATTTTTTTTCTTCTGATTGTAGTTTGTGCATGAACTAAAGTGGTATTGGATTTCTTTTATTGTAATTTAAAACACTTTTTTATGAAGAATTATGTGATTTTCATTTTTAGGAACCGATTTTCTTTCAAACAGTGATAATATTACGGTTTCTTTAATATTTTTAATAGACCTGGGGCAATCTCGTCAATTTATGATTGTTGTTTCTATTCGTATTCGAACACTAATTAACCAACTTAAAACCGAACCAGAGGGCATCCAATGCGGGACCAAAATTGGTCCTTAGTCCGGTAAAAGCTGTTGGATTTGTATTAAGATTTGTGCAAACTTAATCCACACAAATATTAAATAGTACGCACGAATTTTACGGTTTCTATTAAACGACCAAAATCGCCCCCTTCTTCCCTTAAGACCATATTATATACGCGTATGCAATGCTATATAATAATTTCTCTATAAGTTCTGATCAAACAGTAAAGATTAGAGGTCCGACCACAAACCATATATCTTGGTATTAAATAAAGAAAACAGAAACAAAGAAACAAACACATTATCTCCATTTCGTCTATATCATATTCTTTGTATGAAACTGCATTACAATACATAAAACCAAAAACATCTGTTATTACAACCGAATGGCTCTATCAAACGGCCAATGCATGCAAACTTATTTAGCTACCACTAGGGCAAATACCTCATAATACAAAGACCCAAATACTCTTCAAATCTCGTCAGGTCCTGGGTTTTTCACGACATGGCACTCCAAGAGTAGCCGATAACTTCTTTTTAAACCACACTGTATCTTTACAAACCGAGAAAGCTGTACTCGTATGATAAGCATGTTCTATTCTGCTGTTAAAAACAAAAGGTCCTCTCTATCTCCTGTTGTTTCTCTCACTACAACCTTCATTCCCTTCATCTAATCTAAAGATTAAAGAATTGTAATCTGAAATTACCGTAAATTTTTTAAAAAGTTCAAAAATAAATTAAATGGGCTGGAGCTCCTGCTCTGGTACAGGCGCACTAACTGGCCGATATGTACCAGGCCCAATTGCTCTCTTTCTCCAAATGGACCATGCTAATAGAGCTGATAGACCCAAAACTGCCAAAACCATGACCCCGACGAATACACTGACAAGGTGTTGATGCCACCATGACCTGTAGAAAAAAAATATCCTTATAAATAAACTCTCACAACAACCTCAATACCTGATCCATGTATCTTTATTTTAAACAAAGAGCCATAATAACTTTTCTCGTTTTGTGGAGAGAAACTCAGCCAAAAGAGACAGCCCAAGAATATTGGAAATGAGTTGTTCTTATTGGTACCAGCATATACCTGTGGTATCTTCTATTTTTACCTGTCAGAAGGAGGTGCAACTTTCCATTCGAGTAACTGATAACTGCCTAAATTCTCAGGGAGCTGAACCCGGTGTTCAGTTAGCCGATTTATAATTTCCTGAAGTAATACACAATTAGATGACAAAAGAAGGAAAGATCTAGAGATGAAAGCACTTGTATTAATTAAGTACAGAACTACCATGGCAGTTGCATTAGACATGAATTTATTGGATCCAGCTGGCAATATAGTCCATCGTATCAGTGTGTAGTTCCCTTTACTTGTTGCATTCACCATTTCTACCTACATTCAGAAAGTAGTACCAATCAAAACAGAACTCTCTGCCATAAATACACAAGACAAAGTGAACCACACTTTACAATACACAACACAGCCTCCAGTTTGAAAACTTCACTAAAAGGGAAATATTTTCTTACCTGATGAAAATCAATCTCTAGCTCCTTGGCTATATACTTGGCTATTTCAGGTAGGTGTGGCTTCAAGGTCTCATATGTCACATTTATTGACATATCAAATGTTATCATGCCTATCTCAATTTCACCTGCAAGCCACCAGAAAAACAAAATAAGAGGTTAGAACTAACTTAGAACTGAGAATATTGGTCCTTTGTAACACTTCTGCAAGTTCCTGAACAACACCTGGTAAAGGTGGCAAAGCCGGTGCAATATCTGGGGTTAAATTTGTAGTATTTGAAGGTGGTGGCGATGCAGTTGCAGGAGCTCCATCTGCTTGTAACCTGTCCCACAGCTCTGAGCAGTTGGTTTTCCAAAACCCTATTTTTTCATTTTGACGATCGTACGTCACAAGAGTGTTGCGCACAATTATTCCTACACAATTTTAGTAATTTCAATTAGTATCTTCTTATGCATGGATATGCAAGATGTTTTGATCAATATTTATTACTACCAATACCTCCCAAAAGTGTTGTCGGATCTTTGCCATTTTGGAAGACTCCTAAGCAATAGGCTCCTTCAACTTTTGAATGCTTCATTTCAAACAAGAATAGGAAAAGAGGAAAAAAGAAGAAGAGATAATTCAGGGAAAGCCGAATAGAAAAGTAGTAATGCCTCTAACTGAAGTATATACAATGAAATGAGAATCTTAATGATTGTCTAACCTTGAATAAGTAATTTTCTGGTGAGAGGAGTATCTTCTGTCCATTTCCAAATACCATTTCAACATCCGGGAAGGTATTTGATAACTCGCTAGCAAACCTAAGTACCAAAATACAAAAAACTATTAAAGTTACACTTCTGCATACTGTATAAAGTTCTAAAACAGTGCAATAAATTTTACCTTGATGCACCAGCAAAACAAATGTCCTTGTAATTAGGGTCAGGGCCAGGGACTTGCTTTAGCGTGTGAAGTTGGTCAATTACCTGCAATTCATCATAGCTTAAAGTTTCAGTACTGTCTATTACTAGTTAATAGTACTAATATTTTCTCTTTCTTTTTCTTTTTTTCGGTCTGTGAGGGAGGGTTGTGATTAAACTTACAGCATCTCTAAATGCGACAAAAGCTTGTTGAGGAAGATATGCATAAGTTGTTCCGCTATCAAGTACAGTACCGTGCCTGCTATCAAAAACCTTGGGGTCTAACTTCAGTGCTTTTCCTGCCACCTGGATCTTCTTCAGCTCAATATTGTAGTATGGGCTGTTGCCATTCCCAAACTAATGTATAAGGCAAATAAAAGTACTCGAAAGAATAAAAAAAGAAATTTCAAATTCTCCTAGAGATTCAGGTCAGGTTGGTCACCAGACATTGCATTACCCATCAAGACTTATCGTAGCAAAAATCTAACATGTGACATTCCCAGTAAGATAAATACAGGTAAAATTTACTGTATCAGTAATATACCAATAGGTGCCAGTTTAAACTGTTATACCAAGAACAGATGCAATATCTAACACACCATTAGTAACAACCCAATTTAAGAAAAAGACAGACTCTTAAGTGCACCATATGGACAATATGCTCTATAATATTTTTCGGATCTCATGGACATTCTTTTGTACCCAAATTACTGTTCTTTCAAGAAAACTGAGTACTAAGGAGATGCAACCATATATGATATGTCTGGTGCTCTGCAGCGGCATATAAAATATAAAAGTGAAAATGACTGTACCTGCGAACAGGATCAGATTTAGACCAAACCATCCCAGTCGGTGGATCAATCCGACCAAGGACCATTGTGCCACCACCAATATCCATGCCTCCGTAGCAAAGTGAGAAGGCATCATCGATCACTCCCTTTTCAACGAGCTGGTCCACGATGCTGAGCTGGCCTCGACCCAACCCCATGATACCATCAGCGTGCTGGCTGTAGAGGTCACCAGTCTCCGAGTTCTCACATCCGAAGACAGCACGCTGCGGCTTAAGGTCGCTTTCCGGGCCAAAGGAGATGAGGTCGTTGCCAAGGACGCCGCTGCTTGAACTCATCTCAGCATACTGCCGCTCATACACACACTGGTTGCGATCTGAGTCACATGAGCAGTCTGGGTTGCATTTGACTGGCTGGTATGAGCTTGATTTGTCTGGTTGGAACCGAGGATCCTAAATGGATTCAACAATGAAGTATCAAGTTTATGTTATAGCTTTTCTGGCATACTGGTACAATGGCTACCCGGCACAAAGGTGCTACCCTGAATTCTTAAACTAAGTTATTGGTTATAGGTGTTTCAGTGGTACAACTTCAACCTTCGTCAATGATTTTGATGACATTATAGTACAATTCTTCTGCAGACCTAGCCAAATATTTTACAACACTTGCAAAAACTGTTCCAAGTTGATTGTAGTTGAGAGCAGTGCAAAAAATTTTCTCGGGCAATGCCAAATCACTCATAATCAAGGTTAATAGAAGAAAAAATGACCGAATTGCCATCGAATCTCTAGTATTAACTCAATAAGATTTTAAGTAATTAGTTTATTGCCTTCAGTCGTCCCATTACTTGCCAGCTTAGCAAGGTAAAGTGTCAACCTATTATAAGTTGCCAAACTACAAGTTACTGTCAACCTGAACAGTGCCAACCTAACAGTAAAGTATGCTCATGTCTCAAGAAAAGAAAAACAATAAAGCATGCAAACTGGAGATATGTCATTTTATCTCTGTTCAAATGTCACCCTGCAGCACATACTTAATCTCTGTAGAGTCGACAACACTCAAGTGATTGGATCCCAACATCAAAAAGCAACACTCTCGCCAGTGACTAGCATTCACATAATTCACAACCTAAGGACTAAAATTGACATACCCTAATCTAATGGATAGGTTTTATTTGCGAATTTCATTGAAGTTGAGGGAATTGGTTCAATTGAAAAAATGTTGCATTGTTATACAAATATGGAAGGTATGGCGTAATTTGAAAATGAAATAGTGGATAAAAACAAAGCGATAGAAGTCAAAATAAAGATAAGAATAATTTATCCACCCGTATAGAATTAAAACACTCTATAACTATCAATCAGAGCTGAGCTCGGTATCCAAAAGTAAATAGGTGAAAAACAAACCATACAACCTTGTGCATTCCATGCTATTCCAGATTTAAACAGGTTGAACATAATTCAATATGATTGACATTACACAAAATTAGCAAACTCTGACCTGGTGGTTCCCACATTGCTCACAAGTAGAACATGGCACATATGTCACTGTGCTACCTGAGTCAACAATTAGTGCAAATTGCTGTGGTGGTGTCCCAATACCAATCTTAGTTGTATAGTACCTTCAATATAATAAAAAGTGCCAAGTAAATTAGCTGTTACAGTTTTTTATTTATAAAAGTATTAGCTGTTACAGTTACATACAAACAAAACCTATTTCCATACAGAGACTCAGACTAATTACCAAATAGAATTCTAAGGATAGAATCCAAGCTCTACAAAATAATCTAGCATCAGGATACATAGTACCTCGAACATATCACTCCAATACAAAATGAACCCAAAACCCAATTAAGTGTTTGACTTCAACAGACCAAGGGTGAAAACAGAGGATAGACCCAACGATGCCCAATACAAAAACACCCAAAACCTAATTTCGTACAATAAGTTTACAACAATCAATTACCCGTTCGTCAACAGATTATCATATAATCGCATGTGTGCATTTGGGAGTGCTGGGTGCTCTTCCTTGAGATACCGTCTCACATCAAAATTGTTCAATCGGCGAGACCCGGCTTGAGCTCGACTCGAATTGACGCGATTAAAGTGGAGAGGAATAATTAGTGGTGGTCTCGGTCTGGGGCTAGCTAGTGGCACCTCGACAGATCCAACGGCTGATTTGAAAAGGATGAAGAGTACACAGAGAACGATTGGGGCACAGGCCGCGAATGGATCCCTCTCGCGCGCCATGAGAGACGGAGGAGGAGAGGGAATGAGAGGTCTTCTGTCTCAAATCAAAAAGTCTACGACAGGGGTAGAACTGCAATTTGAGAGAAGCGAGAGGCCATTTGTCTCAGAATTAATCGTTGACCAGGAAGATGAATCGAAAGCCATTTCGTGGAGAATTTATGGCGTGCACCTGGTGCATATTTCTGTTCCGTTAGGACTCGGGGAACCAGCCGATTTTTTTTTATCCATAACAAGAAAAAGAAACGAAATTCAAATATAACATGAGGAGAACGGAGTTCGTCCCAGGCCCATCGGACCTAAAAGAACGAGCTTCACGACCGTCAAATTTATCTTAAGATCTGTGGACACAAAAATTAAAGCAAATCAGCACAAAATGTAAAATTTTACGGACAAATTTTAAAAACAGATTAAACGGTGATTGAGTCTGTCGAATCAAAATAAGTCGATGAGCATCTAAAATTTCAGATATCTACTCTTTTGTACTGCTGGCAATTACGTTTCTCAAAAATTTCGCTCACAGAGAGAATTAATTGAATATAAAAGTTGTTAGCATCCACTATAGTCTACTAGTATTGTGCCCGTGCGTTGCAACGAAATATATTATAAGATTGGATAAAATATGAAGAGACATTTTTGTTTGACATTCACACAAAATAAAAAAAAAATTAGCAAAAATAAAAAACACAAATAAAAAAAAACAAAGATCTAAATAATAAATGACAATAAAAAAAACAACAACAAATAAAAAAAGATCAAATATAACATGAAAAAGGTTTTTGAAGTATTATTGTCAGTGTGATTATTTTCGACGTAGTCCAATATTTCTGAAAATGAACAAATAAAATATGAAAAGTAGATTATAATTGCTCAAATTAAAAGCATATAATAAATAATAAAATTAGAAATGTAAAATAAATATGGTTCATACCTTATTCCTCGCATAAGTACAACAATATAAGTTTTTGTTCACAAAATTACTAAGCATAACTATCACATATAAAGTAAATGTATTATAACCCTACAATAAAACTTTACTGGCATCTTTCAAACCGGGTCAAAGACTCAAAATTTAAATTAATTTTTAAATCAGCCCCTCTGACATCAAAAACCTATACCAGTAAGCAATAAAGGAACTGATACCACTCAAATTCAAAAATTACTAAATTGAACTTATAAGTTTCACCGCACAATACTTCTCATCTTGTGTTGGCTGTGAAATTGAAAAATTTAATACAGGCACAATATAATTTAATATCTAAATTTCTCCATAAGCAAGATAAGTTATTAAATAATTCAAATATTTAGAGGAGATAATATATATAGATCATTTCTCTATACGAAAGTTTTAGATTTTCTCTCTAGATCGGAAATATATGATTATTTCTGTCAACACAAAATCTGCTTTTTATCTATTCGCAAAGATATAGTAGCCCTGATAAATATTATTTCTCCTCCTGACACAATGAATATAGCATATCAGAAAAAAAAAAAAATTTAACTTTTCAATAATATGTGAAGTGCATTATATTTTCAACCATTATAATACTTATGTATTGAATTGAATGAATGAAAGATCATTGTTTTGAAAGATTTATACAGAGAACAAGGCACATATTATATATCTGATCACATCATTTTAATTATTCATCCAAACATGAAACAACATGAATCATTTTATATGACTATAATATGTTACACGCACTACTTATCAACTCTTGACTCAAATATGTTGACATATCTAGATAAGGATATTGTTACTATATTTTGAAATAAAATATTTTTTTTCGAACTACAAAATTCAACAAAAATGAAGATAGAGGAAGAGGAGAAATAAAATTAAGGAAACAAATAAACAAGAAAATAATTTAATTGCATGAATCAAAGATAATTTTAAGGAGAATAAGGAAACATGTCGCCAGAGATCATTCAATTTTAATTGGGACAAACCATATAGCAGTATGTGTGGTGAGTATGTTTTTAACTAAATTTAGACTTCTACACATAAAACAGATATATTTAATCAAAAGATGATAGATTATGGGATTGGAGGGCTGATATTAAATCTGAAAGTTTAACTTTCAATCTCAGCCGTTGGCGAATCAGGACAACTACGTGCATTATATAGGAATGGAGATACTCATCAAGAAGACTCAATAAATATAACTTCAAAATATATCGGATTAGTTTTAAATGAAAATCAAACGGTTGAAATCGATTTATTTCATGAGTGATATGTACACATGTAAGATTTATAAAATTTTAAATTTATTTAGTACAAAGTCAAGTGATAAAAATAAAATAAAAGTTTATGAGTTATTTTAATGCATTAATTTTTTGTCATTCTTTTACCGTTTGACTTTGTACTAAATGAATTTGAAAATTTTGCATGTAACACACGTTACGTATAGACATATGAACACGTCACGTCACATAACATCGTGAATAAAATGTTAATAAACATGAATAATTATATTCATTAGATTTTGATCCAACGATTAATTTTGAAAATTTTAAAAATGGCAAGTAAGACAAACTAATCACCTCATGTATAATAAATTAATAATGATATGCATATCCATTATTTAGAGTGCCTCATATTTGATAACTTAGAAGTTAGAATTATGATGTGACGATATATAATATTAACGGTAACGTAACTATCTTTTATCATTTTAATTATTTAATGTTATGTGATTTTTTTATATGACATGACATGATAATATGCGGCGAAATAATTACCTCACATTACGTTTTTATGTGAGAATCTGTTATTTTTAGAGCTTCATATTCTTAATTTCCGAGAGCGCGGAAAATAATTTTTTTATTAAAACGTTTTTGTCTCTAATGAACACTCTTGTATAGCCATCTAAATTATGTTGCTCTCGTTTTAAATTCTAGTTGTTAAATGCACCTAAAAATAAAAGGCTGGCATAGATTATTTCCTAAATATAACACTTCTGAACTGTGATTTTGTTTTATGATTATCACATTATTACAGGTGTGATAGTTACTAAACTACTGACAATGATTTTTTTTTCAGAAACTATATACTGTTTGAAAGTCTGTTTATAGAACAATTTTTTACATAACTTAATATTAAATTTTTTTTTTGTTCTAAATCATTAATTATATGAATTATCACAGGTAATTTTTTGTGAGCATTTCATTTTTGCGCAATATTTTTTCATAATTAAAGGCTTTAACTCTCTCATTTCAATAGCCAGCTCATAACGTTTTCATGTATAAAATTGTTAACGCTAAATTAAAGTCTTTATAGCTATGATTATAATAATAATCAAAGAGATGTTTAGGACCAGTAGGCAGAGGTCATATGTAGTAACGTATATCTCTCCAAAGTTCAAGATTCACATATTCATATAAACTTTTAGCTTTTTTCACGAAGGGAGGGTTCAAATGCACTATGGCATTGTGCTCTAATTATGCTCTACATCTTTATCTTTATTTTCAAAATTCAAACCGCTCAAAATAATTATTACAATAAAATATGCTTGAAGACCAAATTTTACATTTTTTAGAACTTGTTTACTATTTTTTTTAGATACAATATTGCTTTTTTGGATGGTCTAGGATCTAAATCCACAAAATTTAATTTATGACTTAAAGTCATCTTTGATTTTCTAATAAAATTAATTCAATTTTTACACCAAATTTCATATCCTCAGTCTTATATTATGCACGTAGTTGTCTTGATCCGCCAACGGCTGAGATTGAAAGATGATTTTGTTGATTTAATATCAGCTCTCCAATTATAAAATATGTCTTCTTTTGATTTAATACATTTGTTTTATGTGTAGAAATCTAAATTTAGTTAAAAACATACTCGCCACATATACTGCTATATAGTTTGTCACAATTAAATTGAATAAATATTTAGCGATTTGTTTTCTTATTTCTTCTTAAAACTATATTTGATTTATGCAATTAAATTATTTTCTTATTTCTTTGTTTATTTATATATATTGGTCTCTTGCACCGTTTTGCACATTGATTATTAGATTCAGCATTGCCTTTATATTTTTATGGAAAAAATATTTTTATACCACTCCAAAACATGAAAATTAGGAATTTGCCACTCCTAAATCTTAAATTAGCAAATTGCCACTCCAAAATCATTATATTTAGCTAATTGTCACAATTATACATATAATTCAGATTTTTGATTAAAAATTTTCTGAAAATTTAACAAATTTTAATAATAACTAAAATACCCCAGTACTGTTTCTAATCCTTCCCCTGAGACTGACAACTCTTTCTAATCCTTCTCAGGCCCCTGGGTTATACTGTTAGCAGCCATGCGCACTGGGGATGACGAAGGGGAGAAAGTGCAAGAAGGGGAGAAATTGGTATAATGAGAAAACCATTGTCAATAACCATTGTAAAAAAAATATTCATTTGGAGAGTGTCTGTCGTTTCTCTTGATCTCCTCACCTAGTCAGCTTACTTCTCAAGAGCACAGTGGGTCTAAATATGAGCTCCATTTCTCTCCTTAAATCGCCATGGCAAACCAAACCAGTGAAGAGAAGCAAGTGCTTCCTCCTTTCCTTAGATGGCAACCAACCGAACCATCTCTCGCTCCCAATTAGGCGAGTTCAATTCTGGTCTTTATCTCCTCGAGTTTCTCGCTTGAAGGTCGAAGCTTGCTGGATTCCTCCAAACGATATTTCAAGTAACGAAGAATTCGGTGGCTGGCTGATGGAAGAAGAAACGAAAGAAGAAATACTGCCCTCTGACCATTGAAACGAAAGAAGAAGTACTCCGGCCTTTGGGTTTGGGGTTCAACCGCGTAGATGGAAGAAGAAACAAAAGGAATTGCTTTTTTTAACTGTGGAAACCGACTCCGATACTTCGAAATTCGAATTCACATCCCAGTACAATTGAATCGGACGGTCCAAAATTGCTCTTTTTAACATAGCACGAATCTCAAAGCATAAATAATACTGTCCTCTGACCATCTGAGTAGGCACTGATGAAAAAGTACTGGGTATTTTAGTCATTATTAAAATTTGTTGAATTTTCAGAAATTTTTTAATTAAAAATTTGAATTATAAGTATAATTATGACAATTAGCCAAATATAATGATTTTAGAGTGACAATTTACTAATTTAAAATTTTGAAGTGGCAAATTTCTAATTTTCATGTTTTGAAGTGGCATAAAAAAAATTTCCCTATTTTTATCTGTTTCATTAGCTGGCAGTAGTAAAAATAAAACTGAAAATAGTGACAATTAATGTTGGTTCAAAACATTTCGGCTAGTTAACTACTTGCATGATTGGAAACAAGTAAATTTCACATGCATAGATGTTGATCCTTCATGGTGCCTTACTTTTTAACACATTTTTTTAAATAATATTGACTGATGTGGAATAAAACTGTAAATAATGGATAAGCCATTCTTATAATTTTCGAACTTGTAGTGATTTTTTTTTTCTAATATGCTATATTTATTGTGTCAAGAAGAGAAGTAATTTTTATTAGGACTACTGTATCTTTGCGAATAGATGAAGAGCATATTCTGTACTAATGGAAACAATTATATCTTTCCAATTTGAAGAGAAAATAAAAAATATGTAAAACTTTCGTGAAGAGAAATGATCTATAAAAAAAATTTCATCAAGAATATATTTGTAAAGAAAATCCTTATTTGAATCATTTAATCATATATTTTCCAATTATTATGTGCTTGTTAGAAACTAAACCATACTGCAATGTTTTGAAATGATTATAGAGGCTTGATGGAGTGAATTGATAAGACATTAAGAGGATAATTAGTTTACCGTTACAAATGACGAGGGAAATAGCAAATATATTCTAGAATCGGGACTACAAGGAAGGTACACTCGGAATCGGCGAGAGAGACCCAACTCACCAAGGGAACCCGATCCTTGCAAGCCTGCACCTAAAAGGTTGATAAACTTATATCCAACATAATGCAGTAAAAAATAAGATTTGTTATCAAGGAATAGCAACTTCATATGAGAGAGATTCAAGAATAACTGAAGCATAAATTGAGGATACAATTAAAAGGAAAAGTTTAATTAAAAAGAATCATATTACAAATTTATGTTACAGTACATCATAATAAGCAATATGATCAGCCTATCTTTAACAAAAAATATCTGATAGTAGAAGCTTCAGAATAGAAGTTTCAGCAAAGATTAATAGAGAGCACCAATTATCTAGAATCTATAGCATAATATTATTTTTGCAAGCATTACAGTTGATAAACTTATCTGATGTTGCTTAATCTTTGTTTAGGAGATGAATGGTTGTCAAAGAATCCATATCGACATCTGACAACTGGTATCTGGTACTATCCATAACAGAAGTGCTAGCAATAACATATCAATGATAGGAGAACAAATAGGAACCAAAAGAACAAAGTACAACAGTACATTTAGTATAACATTGATGCAGTTTAATTAGCTGTAGCAAACTAAACAAATTTTAAATGATCAATTTCTGTGCATTGGACAGGTTACATGCTCATTAAATGTGCAAGATAATAACTTGTCCATACCTTTATCAACCAGGACCAAAACCAAAATTGATCTCAGAACACAACAAAATAAATGGACCAATCTTCATATCATAAATTTTTCTTTAAGTCAGAGCAGATATTCCAGCACACAAGTATCTCATTAATTTTGAAAGCAAAATCAACTTGTACAGAAGAAGAAGAAATTGACAACTAGATTATTGCAGCTATAAGTTAAAACCTAAAAAGTCAATAATAAGGCATTGAAAAAATATAGCCACCTAAACAATAAAATATGAATTTGCATTACATAAAATAGTTGGAGATAGAGAGAGGGAAAACTTTTCTTACTGTAAACTTCTAAATGCTACATGTATGATTGCTGAGCTGGCGGAGGATAACCTGAACTTGTATAACTCCCATAATTACTAGCCCCAGCAGGCTGAGTCGGGACCTGAGCCTGAGGCACTGCACCTGCATTTGGATCCACATAACCGCCATACCCGCTATATGGATCCTGACCTGTCCCAGCATAAGACCCATAGTATGTTGGAGCACTGCTATAATGTGGTGTGGAGGTCGATGTGTCAGAGGGAGGGGGGTACTGTGGGTATGCAGTTGCATAGCCCGTAGCTGGAGGGGCAGGATATTGAGCATATGGGTCAGCATAAACTGAATTGTCAACAGGTGGATGACTGGGTCTAGGGGCTGGTGGGTACGTGTTAGGATACATCGGCCCACGTTTCTTGAGCGGTTTCGGGTACAGAGGATCAGTATTTACTCTCTTGACAGATCGACCTCTGAGCTCCCCTATACGTTTCTGGAGGGGCCCAATTGCAAACTCCTTTTGGAGCTTGTATTCCTCAACAACCCGGATGATAGATCGAAGTACCATTATCTCCTTGCTATTTGGATCCTTCTGAAATGGTACAAGAAAGTCAAAAAATAAATGTTAGCTTGCTCTTCAGAATAAAGGACCTTTTGTGAATCAAAGTAACAAACTATACCCGGCGTTCCTGATATTGACACAAACTTTTTAATCCTTTTGAAGTTTTCGTACTTGTTTTATGGAACTGTTTAAAAGAGAAATTATGCAAACCAACTTATGCATGGAAATATCAACATGTTGAATATCTAACAGAAACATATAATTTTTTTTTCTCTTGCGCCAGTCCAACAGAAGTGTGTCTTAATGCAATACATTGCAGTAATACAAACAATACGCAGGATGCTCATTACAAACATGAGAAATGTTACTGTTTTTTTTTACTTGCAACATGAGACATGTTAATGCTGGGTTTTAGTCGCAAACATAAGACACGTTGAGTTCCATTTGCCAGTTATAGGTGCAATGTGCAAAAAAGAAGCATGGATATGAATGAAAAAAGCTAATATAAGACTATTTGCATAATATACCTGAGATATGTCCTTTTCAGTATCATACTCCCAAAAATCTTGTGGGTCCTCCAAATGGGACGTCAGGATGGGGACCACTGGGAATGTCTCACCCAAACCAAATGCCTGTATAAAGTGCACCGCATCAATTGGCCTCTTCCTACTGATCAACTCCTCCACAGTACCTACATAATAATAATCAAGAAAACCTTAAGAAATATGTTAACGGGAAATAAAGGGTCAATTTTGGTCAAGTCTCATGTTGGGTTCGGATTTGGGTGGGCGTAATTTTATTTTAACTATATGACATGATTGGTGTTCTGATCTGATCTACCTGTGGATCAAGAAACCATCAGCGACTTGAAAAATAAAATGACTTAATCAGGTCAGACCAGAGCAAACAGGACTGGTGGACACCAATGGATCAGCTCCAGTTTTCTTCCTTGTACAAACTTCTCAATGAAAATATTAGACTTGTAGAGGGCTTAATCTTACTAATTAACAAAGAAAATAAAACACATCAGGTCTCATTAAAATCAACCCAACAAACCAGCCGTTCGATAAACTGCCAACCAGAGAAATTGACTTGGTAAGCAGCCAGCTGGCCAAGTAAACAATTAACGGCACTAGATCATACAAAAAATTATGTTCAGAAAACACTAAGAGTGCAAACCTGAGATTCTCTCAGTCAACCCTACAGCTCGGCAGAGATCCGTAGTCTGCTTACGCCTAGAGATGGCAACCACAAGTTTGCACAGCTCATCCTCGTCAAAAACTGAAGTCACATCAAATGTGACCATTAGTTGTAACACTGCTTGAGCCTCCACAGAACAACCACTATGCACATCCAGATCCATGCCCGCTAGAGTCTGCTTCCAACCTGCTAGCATTGCCCAGGCCCTTGCACTAACCTCTTGGGTAACGGCATGGCCCCCACTTGTCAGCAGTTCCATCAGTATGACACAACACTTGCGCATGCCAGTTAGGGTACTCACCTTGTCATTTTCACCCTCATCCTGTACCTGTACTTGTACTTGTGCTTCAGCCTGGTACCAGAACCCCTCTTCTAAAATATCCAGTACCAGACGTGCTGGATCAGGTGCACATTTCAAACCAGCCACAAGCTCCTCTGTTAGTACCGAGAGTTTTCTGTGGTTTTCCAAGAAAAACTGTACTAGACCTTTTGAATCCATCTGTTCAAAAAAATGTTTCAAAACTGGACGGGGGTTTAACATGGCAGGGGCACTCTCGTCTGGGTACCTCACTGGTGCTTTCGGCCTCCTGCTTCTACCATGTATTAGCTCTGATACATCCACCTTGTGTTTCTCACAAGCCTCTCTGATTCGACTAACCGCATCATCTTTCACCACTTGTAACCTGTTCCATGATTCGCGTTCCTTCTCTTTAATGGCAGACTCT
Organism: Carex arenaria; assembly: GCA_964058825.1. Lineage (NCBI taxonomy): Eukaryota > Viridiplantae > Streptophyta > Magnoliopsida > Poales > Cyperaceae > Carex > Carex arenaria. The sequence goes on from CAXKVW010000215.1 coordinate 102,687, forward strand.
TTCTCTTTAATTAACACCTGAGCCCTGGCCTGTTTCTCCTCCAGCTCAGCCTTTTTGCGGTCCAGCTCCTCGGCCCGTGCATTAAATGATGCGTCGAGCGTTTTGAAATGTGATTGGATTTCATCCCACTGGATTGAGTTTTGCATTGTGAGAGATGATTCTGTGTGTGATTTGAGAACATGGAGGGCCGTTGACAGCTGTTCAAGCATCACGGTAGTTGGATCGATTGCAACCAAAGGATTTGCAGCCTCATGCATAGCAGGTCCAGCATCTATCGGGGCGTTTGTGGAATCCTGAGTTGCAGATTTTGAGTTTGCGGAGTCATCTGCTGTGAGTTTGGATTCTGGTGCTTCTTTAGGTTCTTCATCGGTTTTTTCTCTGATTTGTTCCTTTGGTTCTTCTTTTGTGTCTTCCGGTTTTACATTGGGATCCATGGGCACTGTACAGTTTCTGGATTCTTCCATTAAATTATTTCAAGCTGTGATGGCATAAGGTCAAAAGTAGTTAATGACTATATATTATTTAACAAATTAACATACCAGCACTTGGTTATTAGCATCTTTTCAATGAATAAAGATTCTCATAGACGTATGCTTTGCTCCAAGTCATATTAATTGGAATGATTTCTTTCTTTCTTTCTTTTTTTGTGTATAGGAATTTGTAGATGAAATTTAGTTTTGGTAACTATCAGTTGACGGTATGATGCAAAAATTAGAATTTTGAATGCAAAATCAGAAGGAAAACGAGGATTTACAAAAGTGTATCAATGTGAGGAAATACTAAAACTTATTTTTCCTTCTAATTGTGGCTTGAGATGGCTGTTACAGTTACATCAACTGGAACCAATAAACCTCGCCATCCTAATTCTCACACCTTGATAAACACAAAGCCCTAATTGGATGAGGTAACAGTCTCAGGGCAGAGAAATTAGGCAGAGGGAAACCTAATGCAAACGTATTCATAAACAGGGCACAAGAGATGCTTCACCGAGCAAAATGTTAAGGACATAAGTGGTAACTAAGTAATGCAATTGGGAATTGTTTACTGAGCTATTTCAAACAACTATGGAGTTGTCAAGCTTACTGATACAGTAACATTACTTGCATTGCCGAAGGGGATGGATTATAATTTATAAAGATTCGAACTTGGCAGAGAAACCACTAACCAGTGATGAAAGCTATAAGTTAGAACTTAACGATTTCAATTACAGTAAGCAGGTAAGAATATAGAGGGAGAGAAACCTGAGTAAACTCCTTGTACAGAGCAGAGCGACCACGAGCTGCGATGCTCGTATCTTCTCCTGTTGATTGTGAGAAGCTTATGGGGTATCCAGAGACACCGACGAAGCCGGTAAGGAGTTCCGACACAGAAAGGTCGGCGAAAACGGTGAAGAGGGGCGCAAGGTAGGGTTCTACGATTTCAGATTATCTGTGGCTATGAGTTTGTTACTGTTTCTCAAGCGCCATTTTGGTACTTGTAACTTTGTAAGTCGTAAATCGTAATCGCCCAGACTGTAGTACTGTACACAGTCCAAGTGGAATTCGGATCCTCTGAGATATCTCAAACTTTGCGTGACTTTTTGGAATATCTCAATCGTTTAAATACATTCTGCACGAATCTCAAAGCTCTAATAATACTGGCCCCCCTACGGTTTCCCGAATAGGCACCGGACACGTCGGTCATGCAAAAATTGAGATATCTCAAAGGATACGCACCGTCCAAGTGCCGAGACCGGTTTCGTTCGGAGTTTGTAATAGGAGGATTATTAAAGTGATAAAATCCTAAAAAGTCGGCAGATATATTTTAAAGAGGGGAACCAAGGTGTTCTTCAAGTTTACCGAAGAGCAATAGGGCGTTGTTTTTAAAAGTCGGCAGTGTTTTTTTGTTTCGTTAAAAATATTAAAAACAGTTATATTTAAAAAAAAAAATCTTTCGTTGAAAACATCTCTCACATTATGAAATTTTCTAATTTAATGTAACATTTTTTAATTCAATTTCAGTGATGTGAGAGAGTTTCTTATTTAGAAACTATACATGTAAGCTTCTTATTAAGAAAATATTTTTAAACTTCATATTGGTAAAATAATTGGCTCAAATTATTTTTCCTTTTTAATGCATTGCTAACGCAGCTTGAGAAATTCTACAATTAATTTCAAAGATATGACAATTAGAAACTTTAGAGACCTTAATTTCTAAAAAGTGATTAATAGTTATCTAGAAACTAATTTAAATTACTGAAATGCAGATGCTCTAATCTTCAAACTTATAAAATTCACCTCAAATCACGAATTCAAACTACTTAAACATATGTAATTTGTGAGTAGTGTGTTTATATATTAAATTGAGTGATGCATTTAATACAAGGTTCTAAATAGCGATTATCGTGCCATCGCGGAAAGACTAAATAAAAAACTATCGCAAATAGCGTAGCTATAGCGAAAGTTATCCTACAAAGCATTTTTTATTTAAAAAAATTATGTTTTATATTTCTACTAATTATCAATATTATCTAAAGTCTTGTATAGCGATAAGTAACGCAAAATTAAATTTTGATTTAGAATATTTGTATTGAACCACTACAAAGTTCAAACTACTATTTAAAAGATCTCTAATAATATCATAAACTATCTATTTTTTTCATTCAAAATAACATAAGCATCATGGCATAAACTATATATCTTTTTCTATTAAAAAAAACTTAGCATTATGACATAAAATATCTTTTTTTTTCTATTTAAAAACAAAAGCAATCCGAACCTTGAAAAAAATTTATCCTTCAAAAAAATCCAGTTTGGACCTTTAAATAAAAGCCTATGTAGCATAGTGCGCACTATAGCGCGTAGCGCAAATAGCAGACCGCTATTACCATTGTAGCTGTCGTAGCTGAAATAACGCACTTTTATCCCATAGCTTAGCGTTTAATGTCCGAAAATGATATAATGCCGATATTGCGTCGCTATAGCGTGCTATTTAGAACGTTGGTTTAATATAAAGTCAAGCGATCAAAATATGATGAAAAATGAACGAATTATTAACCTGTAAACTTTTTAACTTGTCAACAAATCACTCGTAAAATTGATTAAATTATTTATAAATTTAACATGTCAACAAATCACTCGTAAAATAGATTGGATATAACTTTTAATGGTTTGAATTGGTCATTTAAAGTTATTTCAATAGATTTTGGAGTAAAACTCACCGAAGAATTTACAAACTTAAGAACATCCGTTCTAATATGTTCTAAATATTATTTAATACTCGTACAAATAATTATTATAACTATCTCGAAAGAATACATTAATTATTATGCAAATAAAAAACAAGCCAATTACATGTATATGATATATTTTCATTTATATTTGACAAATTTAAATTGATTAAATTGTCAAAATTAACAACTATGTTCAAAATTATTAGATAAATTTTTACAACTATATCAGTTTTTACAAAAAAAAAAAAAGTATATTATTTTAAAGTAATTTGAACGTGTAATATTTTTTATTGATTATAGGGCCATTTTAAGTAATTAAACCAACAAACATATTTACAATTTTACACACATATTTATATTTATTAGGTTAATTTCGAACGAATGCATTAATGTTTAGCTATTATTTCAAGCATAAGTGTTAGTTTTGATGATTTAATCTCTTTATGTGTATCTAGAATTAAACAAAAGTATCTTATATGCATTTTACATGCATGTAATGTGTCCGTCGATAAATGTTAAGAAGGTTTAATCTAAAAGTAGAGGTTCCTTAAGATCCGTAAATTAAGATTTTGGACAAAAGGAGGCTAAACAAATGATTAATCCTTAATAAGGAATCAATATTTGAAAGAATTAAGCGATTAAGAAAGCTAAAGAAGCTTAAGGAGACAAGCCTTCTATGCATGTGAGTTTTGTTTTTTATTGCGTAACTTTATACAAATTATTATTAGAGCAATTTTGAAAGTATATGTAGAGTTTCACACAAAAAAAAATAACTGCGTTTCAACGTTTATATAACACTCTGCGTATATAATAAACGATTTCAATTAATTATGGAGTCGTACCAACGTGATTAAAGACTAAAATTCACAAGCATATGTCAAATATTATCTAATATTTGCACAACTAATTTTTAGAACAATTTCAAACAAATATATTACTTTTTATAAAAACAAGCATTTATTACAAATTACATGCATATCAGTTGTTATCATTTAATTAATTAATTCTGAACACGTTTAAAAGTTATTGAATCGCCTGAAATAATGACTAGGCTTCAAATAATATCTAAAAGTTCACAAATTATTATTACACCAATTTCAAAAGCACAGTTTTCATCCAAAAACAACTGCATTGGATCATCTACAGCACTTTTCATGTATAATATGTGTTTTTTTTTTATTAATTTGGACCCACACTATATAAACTTAGAAGTTATTATTTTGTTTTTTTTTTAAGTAAAGATTGAATATTAAGCTATCAAACTATTTAATATTTACAAATTATCTCTTCAAATTTTGAATTTGCGACCTTCTACATGGAAAGTATTGTCTTTGCCACTAGATCAAATCTCTAAAACTAAAAATTATCAAATTTAACAGCTATAAGGATCTAAAGTATTTTTTTTCTCTTGGGCTGAGCCACGAACGGCGTTTCAAGATTAGGCCTTGGGCTTTCAAGATTCTTGTTTTCCTCTCATGGAACTGCTAGGCCCTCTCCCTTCCCTCTTGGTGGAGCTCCAATGCACTCTCACTTCCCTCTCCAATGCCATTGAGTCACACATGCCATCCGTTCAGCCACCGTTACAACAACCTTCTGCTCCATCCCAATTACCTCGTCTTTTATTTACCGATATGATTCGCCAATCGATTTTATCTCAACCTAAGACTTCTATTTCCCGCCCAAGAACCTCTGATCTCAATCGTGCCTCTTCGAAACTTCAACGACTTCATCAGATTGCCATGTCCGGGAAGGAGGTTTGCTACAAATGTGGTGATACGGGGCATCTCGCCAATGTCTGTCGCAATGCCCTTACTTGCTTCTCTTGTGGCCGGACAGGCCATCGTTCCAACACCTGTCATCAACAGCGCCTTCCACCTCCGCCACTGGCTCCCCTACCTCAGCCGTTGGGCACCCGTCCTGCACCTCCTCCTGTCGCACCATCAACTCTACCTCTGGTTCCATTCGCTCAACCACTGCTGCCTCTAGCCCCCCGCCCTGCACCTCCGCCTCTAGCTCCTGTCGCACCAATACCTACAATCGCTCCACCGCCGATCCCTCCAACACCTCGCCCTGCATCTCGCCCTGCACCTCCGACTCAGTCTCACCTTACTGTACTTGATCCTCCCTTTGCCCAATCTCCTCCTGTGCCACTGATTATGGTTCCACCACCATCCCAATCCCGACTTCTTGAAGCTCACACCCTCCCTGTCATGCGCTTTTATGCTACTCCGGCTACTATTCACTTTCGCAATACCCTCTCTCATGGGATCGTCTTGACAGATGTTGGCAATAAAGGTCCTCAATTCATTCAGACTCATCTTGCTAATCTCTTTCCAATGCAACACTGGACATGGATAGCTCGGGCTTTGCTGAATCAGCAGTACTTAGTGGCCTCTCCTAGCCTAGCATGGCGTGATCAGCGCATTCATGATCAAGAGTTAGTTCTTAGAGACGTGGTATTTCCTGTTTGTGCATATGACTTTAATTTCTTCAATCGCCGTTCCCGTCTCAAGGCCTACTGGATTCAAGTTTATGGATTCCCCCATGATTTATGGCGTGAAGCCGAAATTCAGCAGCTTGCTCGTGATTTGGGTGGCATTTTACTTGACTCTGATCCTCGCTCTTTTGATCGCCGTAGCATGGTCGGGCTTCGAATTAAGTTAGGTGTTCCGGATAAAGAGGTAATCCCCGCTTGTCCGCACCTACTTTTTACAGAGGAGAACGGTGAGGGCTATACTAAGATTGTTCAAATTGTGGTGGAAGATGACCAGGATGTCATGCCTTGGGGTAACTCGCGTTGTCAGCTCTATACCAGGAAGAGGCTTCGATCTCCCTCTCCACCTCCAATGCATTTTTCTGATTTCCTAAGTACTTCTGATGGCCCTCTATTCCCTCCTGGTTTTGAAGGAAATTCAAAACTTCCTGGTAATTCTGACAATTTGGTACCACCTGATGAACCTTCTTCTGGCATGATTCTGGCGGCTATTGCAACAGCTGATGAGCTACCTGATGCGGCCCCAATTGCAACAGCTCCTATTTTATCAGTTTCTACTTTGCCTCCAGTCACTCATTCACTACCTGATGCATTATCTGATGCACTACCTGATACACTACCTGCTGCGGCCCCAATTGCAATACCTCATGTTGCCGAGTTACTGCCAGCTTCCTGTGCAGAGACGCTGGTTGTACCAGCAGCACCGGCTGTATCCGCTGTACCAGCAGCAGTGATTACTTTCCCAGCTGCAGCTCCAACTGTCCCAGCAGTGATGCCTAGCGTCCCGCCCGTTGCACCAGCCTCCACTGTTGCACCGACCCCTACTGTACCAGCAGCACCGACCTCTGTACCAGCTGTACCAGCAGCAGCTCCGGCTGTCCCAGCAGTGCCTCCTACTATACCAGCAGCGGTGACTACTGTACCAGCAGCATCTCCGGCTGGCCCAGCAGTGGCGCCTAACGTCCCGCCTGTAGCACCGGCCTCCACTGTTGCTATCCCGGTTGCCTCCACATTGCCATACCCTCTTCCACACCCTTCTCCTATTCCTGTGCTAGTGGCTGACCCTGTGGTGGATGTTACTCATGGTAAAGGGCCCGCTCCGTCTTCGGATGAGTTGCGTCATAGCTTTCGCCTTCGCATGAAGGAAGTTGCTGGGAAAGGGGCGAAAGGGGGTAACTCAGGGGCTTCTTCAGGTAATATCATTATTTCTCAATTTCCTTATGTCAATCTCACTGATAAGGAGATTACTACTTTGTATCAGCTTAGTGGTTTCTCTTTAGGGTCTACTGATGAGGATATGCTCCATTCTGTACATTGTTTGAAATCTCTATCTAAGGCTAGATTTACTGATTCTTTCTCTACTGTTTTGAATACCAAAAATCCTGATCCTTCTAAGCCTCCTACGGATATTAGTAATCTCATATTAGATGTTGTTCCTACTGAGTCTAGCTCTACTAATGATTAGTTTTTTTTAATTGGAATGCACGAGGTCTAGGATCCTCAATTAAACGTAGATATCTTAGGGATTTGTTGTTGCATAACAAAATTGATATAGTCGGCATCCAAGAAACTAAAAAGGACTCCTTTCATACTCGTACGCTTAATGCATTTAGTTCAACAATTTCTAAATGGATTGTCAAGAGTTCACAGGGATCTTCGGGTGGTATTTTAGTTGGTATTAATGAATCCAAATTTTTGCTTCTTAATTCTTGGGTTAAGGATTTTTCTATCACTATTCATCTTCGTAATAAATTTGAGCATTTTGAATGGTTATTTACTATGGTATATGGTCCAGTCCTTTCTACACAACGGGCCGATTTTTTTAATGAACTTCGTTCTATTAGTTTACTTGGCATTACGTCTTGGCTCATATGTGGAGATTTTAATTTGATTCGCACTAGGCAAGAAAAACAAGGGCCTTCTTTTAATTATGTCTTTAGTAATATGTTTAATAATCTCATTTCTGACTTAGAATTAATTGAATTACCTTTGGTTGATAGGAAATTTACATGGGTCCGATCTTCTTCTTCTAGCTCTAAGGCACTTTTAGATAGATACTTTTGTTCGAATCAATGGCTTTCACATTATTCTTCCTCTATTGTTCATTCTTTACCCTGCGTATTTTCTGATCATAACCCTATCATTTTAACTACTGATTCAGTTTCTACATTTCATAAGAAAATTGTTCGTTTTGAAAAAATTTGGCTCTCTCAAGAAGGTTTCGTTGATTTAGTAACTTCATGGTGGATGTCGTATAATTTAGGGGATGATCTAGGTAACTCTTGGAAATTTAAATTGCAATTCTTTCGCCAAAAATTACGTGGTTGGCATGCCAATCTTATTGGTGAAAAGAGACGTTTAAAATCATCTCTTCTTGATCAAATTTCCTCGTATGAACTTCTTCATGACTCAAATTCTTTATCTCCTTCTGATTTCTCTCATTGGCAGGAGTGCCAGTCTAATTTACATAGGATTTTAAAGGATGAGGAAATTTTTTGGCAACAACGCTCACGTTTGAAATGGTTTTTAGAAGGTGATTCCAATACGAAATTTTTCCATATTGCGGCTTCTACTAGAAAGAATAAAAATGCGATCCTTTCTTTAGAAATTAATGGCATACCTATTTATGATCCTGTTGTCTTACAGAATCATATTACTTCATATTATAAGAATTTGTTAGGCACCACTTCTACTCGATTCCTTAGTTTACAATCTAATTTGTGGCCTATTTCCGAACAATTAACACCAGCCCAACAACTTTCTCTTGAACTTCCTTTTACTCTTGAAGAGATTCGAACAACTATTTTTTCTTGTAATCCTAATAAGGCTCCAGGTCCTGATGGTCTTTCGTTTCTTTTCTACCAATCTTTTTGGGATTTGATACATTTGGATCTTTTTAAATTGTTCCAATCTTTTTATAATCGAACATTAGATATTTCTAAATTGAATCTCGCATCTATATGTTTGATCCCCAAAAAGGCCTATGTCTCTTCCATTACACAATATAGGCCGATAAGTATGATAAATTGTAGCTTTAAGATGATCACTAAGTTATTAACTAATATGCTTTCTTTAGTATTAGATCCTCTCATTGATGATTCTCAGGCAGCTTTTATAAAAGGTCGATTGATAGATGATAATATCATTTGTGCCCATGAGGTACTTCACCAAGTACGGGTTTCTAAACAGAAAGGTATTCTTCTCAAGCTAGATTTCGAAAAAACTTTTGACAAAGTTAATTGGAATTTTCTTCTTGAAGTTTTGATTGCTAGGGGTTTTGGAGATTTATTTATTAGTTGGATTAGAGATATTTTACATAGTGGTAAATCTTGTATTTCCTTTAACGGTAATTTAGGTGATTACTTTTCTTGTAAGCAAGGTCTTCGTCAGGGTGATCCTCTTTCTTCTTTACTTTTTGATTTAGTTGCAGACGCCCTTAATAAAATTTTAAGTAAGGCACAAGCAGCAGGTTTCATTTCTGGCTTGGGTAATGATATTAAAGTATTAAATTTACATTTTGCCGATGACACTCTGTTATTTTTGGAGGCCAACTCTCTTATGGTCGATCATCTTAAATATTTGCTTTTAGGGTTTGAAAATCTATCTGGTTTAAAAATTAATTTTGAGAAAAGTGAACTTGTTCCATTAAATATTTCTGCTTATGAATCTTCTTGTTTAGCTAGCCAATTAAATTGTAAAATTAGTTATTTGCCCATTTCTTATTTAGGAGTACCTCTTCATTGGAAGAAATTAAGTTTAAATGATTGGACTCCCCTTGTTGACAAAATTGAAAAGCGATTGCAAACTTGGAAGGGTTCCCTATTGTCATTGGGGGGTCGAGTCACTTTATTAAATTCCGTTCTTTCATCCATACCTCTCTATTGGCTTTCTATTTATAGATTACCTATCTCTATTAGAAAAAGGATTGATATCATACGTAAACGGTTTCTTTGGTCTAATGGTTCCACTGATAGAAGACGATACCATCTTATCAAATGGTCAATTGTTTGTTTACCCAAAAATCAAGGTGGTTTAGGTGTTCTTGATCTTAATTTTATGAATATTGCTTTGTTAGCTAAGTGGTGGTTTCGATTTAAGGATCCCACAGTAGCTGGTAGGTGGAAAACCATTTTAATTTCTAAATATGATTCTTCTGGTTTGGCTTCTAATCGATTCTCTCCTTTTTGGGCTTGTATATTATATCTTACTGAAATTTTTGATTTAGGCATTAATAGGATTGTTAGAAATGGTAGAGATACTTCTTTTTGGTTAGATAGATGGCATGGTAATTGTGCTTTATATTGTTCTTTCTCTAATCTTTTTCGAATTACTATTGATCCTTCTATTACTGTCTATGAAGTCTTTTCTAATTTTCCATTAAGTTTGCAATTTAATAGGCAATTAACGGGAATTATCCTTCATGAGTGGCACCATCTTTTAGGGTTTTTTCCTTCTCATTCTTTAGATTCTACTCAGCCGGATAGTATTTATTGGCGATGGACTTCGACGGGTCTTTTTACTGTTAATTCTCTTTATAAATGGCTTTTATCTAGTGGTATGTCTAACAATATTTACCATAATTTGTGGAAGGCAAAAATTCCTCTTAAGATTAAAGTTTTTATTTGGTTACTTCGTCAAGACAAGATTCTTACTAAATGTAATTTACGTACTCGAGGGTGGCAAGGTAATATAGATTGTGTATTTTGTAGTGCCCCTGAGACTGTAGACCACCTTTTTGTTACTTGTCCGTTTATTTCTACCTTGTGGTCTTGGATTGGTAATCATAACAATTTTGTTTTTAATTGTACCCAGGTTTCAGACCTTTAGCATTTTGAATATTGGATTCCTCTTAAAGATTCATTATTGGTTGAGTTAATTAGGTCAGCAACCTTATGGATTGTTTGGTTGTCCAGAAATAAGATTTGTTTCCAGAATACACCAATCCCGTCTATTAGTTCTATAGCATCTTCCATAATTGCTTTAACTTCTTACTGGTGTAAGGCTCGTTTAGATAACTCATATTTTAAATTATCATTGATTATGCCTTTCGATGTTTCTTCTTTAACTCAAATAGGCCCCTTGATTGTTCTATCGGATTCGGATTCACAGGTCAGTCAGGATACAGACGAGGCACCTACTCTTGGGTTTGCCGTGTCTGATAGGGCGTTCTCCGAAGCCATTGAGGAGGCCGCTTGTTTGTCTTCTCCTGACTGGTCTTTGGTGGATACTGGGTCCTCATCTCCTAGTATGATTGACATTAGTAATTGAAATTGATGGTTTTGTTTCTTTCCTTTGCTTTATGTTGTGATAGTTCGCTATTGATGTTAGTTGGATTTTTGTTTTTCTCTAGTTTAGAATAAGTGGATTTTGGGTGCTCTGCACGGTTTTGTAAGTTTTGTAAAAACAATTGTTTCGTAATGAAACCGGTGGATATTCCACTTTTGCAAAAAAAAAAAAAACAGCTATAATAATAAACTTATAGAAAATTAAATGTATACAGGATGTTTTCCTTTAGTTTGAACATATTAAAAACGATTAAATCATAAAAATTAACAATTACATTTTAAACCAACAAAACTAGTTTGGGCGCATTGTTGTTCCGATCTTCTAAATGGGCCTATCTTTAGAAAGAAGTCTGTCCAGTTGTTTCCATAGGTTATCCAAAAGCTAAGAACCAACTATTCTGAATAGGCCGAGTTTTGGCCCATTATCTTGAACCGTTGTACGGATATTGGATCAGGCCCAAGTTAAATGCTTTATATAATAAACAGCCCGTTATCATTGCCCTTTCCGTTCTTCCTATGGTGGAATTTAGCAAGTCCTAGACTAAAGTCATCAAAACTAAAAAAGATGGTCAATTTAGATATGATCTCGCAAATTAGAGCGTCTCCCAACAGAAACTGAATAGAAATCCACATCAGTTATATAAAGTACAATTTAGAAATAAAGTAAATTTAATTTCTAAATTTTAGTAACAGTGAAAAAGAAATGAGTTGTTTTTCTATAGCTAATAATTTTGTTTAATTCTACTAGCATGTCTAAAAGAAAACGTTTTTTTTATAAGAAAATTTGTTTTATTAGAAATTGATCCACATTTCAACAATTCAAATAATATTTGTCACTTTGGATTAGCAGTTGCAAAACAATTACTGATGCAATGCTCTAACATAAAATCACTAATCCACTTGTCAACTTGTAATTGGTGGGCATTCGATGGTCAATAAAGAACGACGTACAAATTAAGGCAGATCGCTGATAATTTCATAAAGCTCACTTTTCACAGTTCAATATTGTCGGTTCTACTACTTGACCGCAATTCTTTCTGACCTTGAGAAGAAAAAAGAAAATGGACTGCAATTCTTTTTAGCTTGACGTACGGTTTAAATTACAACGACATGCTTTTTAGGTGTGAATTTGTTAATGCAACGCTTAATTAAGTCTGTTTATCAGACAATAATTTATTTTTGTTAGGTGTCATATATATACCCTGCTGCTGCTTCCATCAGTGTAAAAGTTGGTGGTAGTGTGGCACTAAGAATGGAGCAGTTTGAGAAATTAAAGGTAAAACTTTTATGTCGGTTCCATTGCTGATATTTTTGAAATAAGGTAACTATTGAAAGCAACCAAGTTGCTTAAAATTTCCAGTGGATTACTTTCTGTCTCTTTGAATGACAAAAGCCAGGCTCTAAAGTCTAAATCTTTTGGCAGAAAGTTCATGAAGAAACAGATACATTTATAGGACATATTTGACTGATAAATGGTAGAAAGAGGTTGGAATTGGATGCATGGTTGTTAGCTAAAGTTGAGTAATTTTCAACTTTTACCTTCCAGTCCAATAAAAAAGTTGCACTTTCTTTCTGTTTATTTTTTGCAAGTTGAGAAAGTGTGTTTTGAATTTTGAAACCTATACATGTTTTTCATTGTCTTGTCTCTACTCTCTAGAGGGGGGACACAGTAGATTACCTGACCTGTACAAAGAAATCTGATTTGTGCTACAAAGTTGAAAGGAAAAAGGGATTGTGATTTTTTGTAAAATGCCAAAAAAAAAAAAGGGGCTTTCGACAGCGGTAAAAAGTTGATAAAGATTTTGATTTGATAAATCCTGAAGCCACCTAATCTACTCTGCCCCCTAATTTTATCTTATCATAATTTGTAGCTTGTTCAATAATATAACACGTGTCGGTGTCGGCCATCATTTCTGTTTTCCCAAAGAAGCACCATTCATTTACCAATAATACGACGCTGCAATTAAGGATTTTTTTTATCAGTAGAAATTAACAGAAAAAGAGAAAGAGAAATAGAAAGAGTGCAGATGTTTTAATATTGATAGTAAGACCGGTATAAATTCTATCGGTCTTAAAAATCTCAAAGTTTAGACCTGTAAAATTCTTACCGGTCCTAACTATTTTTTTTTTCAAAAGTCTAAACTTTGATAAATCCAACTGATAAAAAAAAAAGAGTTAGGACCGGTAAGAATTTTACAGGTCTAAACTTTGAGATTTTTAAGACCGGTAGAATTTATACCGGTCTTACTATCAATATTAAAACAAGTGCACTCTTTCTATTTCTCTTTCTCTTTTTTCTGTTAATTTCTACCGATAAAAAAATTCCTGCAATTAATGTCATGAATTTAATATTTTTATTGGACTCAATAGAAGAATACATCTATCACTAAGTTTTATTTAAAAGTCAATTTTTAAATAAAAGTATTTTTTTAAGCTTTTAACAAATGTTTAATTTAGTTATCTTTATTAATATATAATTTATACTTTTATTTAACATATATTCATTTAGAATGCGTATGTGATTATGTGTTTTTGTTTATAATAAGCAAGTTCTCATAAATACTTTAATGGTTATATATCTCAAAGCAAAATAAAACATATGTCATATGTAGTGTTTTAAAAACAGTTTTGTTCATGCATATAATATGTTAATTTTAATGCACACATAATATACATATAATATGCATAAAATTTTGTTTTTTAAAAAGACCACTGCACACATAATATGTTAATTTTAATTGCGGAAATACATATACAATTTTACCATAAGTTGTTAAAAGAATATACAAAAAATGAAACTAATTTATAATACAATTGTGTTCTAGCTTAGTAATTTGTGTTTTTTTTAACTATATTCTTATAGGTCTTGAGTTCAAGGCTCCAAAACAATAATTTTATAGGACTTTTTTGGATTTGGAAGCAACCGTATGGACCACATATGCAGCTCGTATATCCACATATACAGACGACATATCCGCATATGCGAACAACGTATCTGGTAATGCGAATCGCATATTTAAAATCACATAAAATAAATTGTATGAAATTTTGAATTAAGCTATTGACTGCATATTCATATGCAGAGACGCAGTTAAACACTGGTCATGATTTCATTCGTTCGATAACCAAAAAAATACCTTAAATATAACTATGCAATTATTAAAAAAAAACTATATAAATATTAAAGGTAATAGCTGATCTCAATCTCAATTATTCGTATGAAATTTGAAGAAATACCATCGCCTTTCTTCATTGATTTATTAGAGTAGCTCAGTTCGCTCACTTACGTTCTTTTTAATTAGTGAGACTACGATAATGTCCATTACAAATAAATTCGTGTTATGTCGATATGAATCGTTAAATATAATTCTTGTATGAAATTTAGTTGCAGAATAAATTTTATATTTTCTTAAAAACTTTACTATTTTTTTAGGTAGGTATAAAACTACTGTTTTTGGATTGTTCAAATTTTTAAATGAAGTTATATTCTTTATATCTAAAAAATAGTAGAATAAGTCTAAAAAATGTAAAATTTGATTTGCAAATATATTTTTAATATGAAAATCATGTTTAATGATTCAGATTGATTGTTTAGACTTTAAAAATAAAAATATGAATCCTTAAATCAGATTGTTATGTAATATGCATATAACCATAGCCTCATTATTTTATTTTTTCAAATCATGTCTGCAACTATCATATCTTTATCAATCTTCCATCGTACTTTTCAAACAACTATTTGTAGTACTAATTTATGTTTTGGGAAAAAACAATTCATGAAAAAATTACCATTACACTTTTTTGTTAGGACATTGTGGAGCATTTTTAACGGATGTAAATCACAATTAATTCTTTTGGTTTACATTTTCATGCTATATCATTTCATCCGGTCTTACACGAAGGAAGTTTCGTGGTAGCTAACAAAACCAATAATTGAGGTCGGTAAAAAGTTTAATTGTCTCACTTTTGAGTTTTGACTTCTGACCCATGGAGTCGTTAGAAAGGGTAAGAATCGGAAAAATATTATACGCACATTGCTTGAGTCTACACGACGATAAGTCAAACTGCCTTAACCGGCCTAATGGATATCTCTATCTGTACCCACATTTGATCCGAATAGTTAGTGATGCTTATGAGCCGAGTTAGATTGAGGGTGACTTGAATTCAACTCACGAAATTTATAAGCTGAGTTGAGTTTGAATCGCCAATTCAGTTTCGAGTAAAAAACCTCGATTTGAAATCAACTCACGAGCAACTTGAGTCGAAGTGAGTCGACTCATGACTCATAATATAGTATAGCGAGACAATCTAATTGAATTCTAATAAAAGAAATAGTATATTGTTTATCAAAATAACACATAATTAAAAACACTACATAATCAATCAAAAAAAAAACACTACATAATAAGACAATACATAATTAAACATTACAAAAATACCAAAATAGTGCATAATTAAAAATTACCAAACATATAATGTCTAACAAAACAGTACAGAGTCTAATAAATTAACAAAACAAAAGAAATAATACATAGTTCATCAAATTACTAAATATTACAAAGTCTAATAAATTTATCAAACTACCAAACAGAATTGCCAAAAAAAAGTCTAATAAAACAATACACAATTCTTTTCTTTACTTCTTTTCCTCTTTCTTCTCTACTTCTCTTTATCTGTTGCATATTGCTCAAAATTTAACAAATTTAAATAATTTAAAAGTATACAAAGTCTCTACTTCTCTTCATCTTGAAAAAAACAAATTTAAATAATTAGAGTTTGATGAGTCCAACCGAGTTGGAGATAACTTGGAATCGACTCATAAATCAGCTGAGTCAGTAAACTCGAGTCATTTTTGACTCTATGCAATTCTGAACCGAGTTATTAGCGAGTTGAATCCGAATTTATTCCGAACTGAGTTTCGAATCGTGAACTTTTTGCGCGCCCCTACGAATAGTGCTGTAACAGGGAAAATAAACGAACACGTCTAACCATGCAATTGCTTCAAAATAACATAAAAGATTGTATTATTTACATTGTACTTCAAAGACACATGAAACATATATTTTTTAAATGAGTGGAATAAATTATGATAATAAAATCATCCAATTAAAAATAAGAAAAGAAATGCAAGAATGAATAAAAATATTGATGATGTGGTATAACTAAAATTTTTAAAGGTTTGACACTAATTATAAAACATCAATAACTATGATTATTTTAAAAATCATTCAACAAGTTATGATTTTGATAATAGACAACAAAACTTCATAATTAGAATTCTAGCGAAGAGAGATTCGCTTTTTCGCCTAAGAAGAACAAAAAGGAGAAATTCTAGTCGCCGCCGCTCTGTTCTTTTTCCTCCACATCTCTCCATTTTGCTCCTCCAACTTCTTTTAGTTTTCTTCTCTAACACAGTGATATTATTTCCTCTCTTTTGTCTCTATCTTCTTAAGTGGAGAAGAGAATGAGGGAGAGGAGAGGGAGCCAAGCCGAATGAAGCTGATCGGAGCTGAGAGCGTGGTATCATCGGAGCTCGAAGCGTAGAATCTTTACTCCCATCTTGATCAAAGCACGGCGGTGAGCAAATTCGGCTGTCGAAATGCAGCGGCTATCGGACGAAAGCGAATCCGGTAGTGAATAGAGATGGAGAACGAGGTAATAGGGTATTTTTTAGAGTAGATAAGTATGATTAGTTAATTAGAGTAATTTACGTGATTTTATGAGAATAAATAAGATTAGATCTAGAAAGGAGAGTCATTTGACTCGTATAAATTCGTTTTTTATCAATGCAATTGTTAGTGTGCATTTAAAGCACCTTGAAAAAAACAAGTTATGATTTTAAATTATAACTCAGAAAATTTAAAGTACAAGTGAATTTTTCTAGTGGTATTAAATTAATTGAAGATGTTTTCTTTAATGATTGATGAGATATTTCATAATGTTGAGTTATTAATAAAAAAAAATGGATAAAATATACTTAGAATGTACTTTAAAACTCATCAATTACAAGAAAAGAAAAGAAAAGGAAAAAAAAAAAAAAAAGCAGTGGCGCCATGACCGAAATTAACCGAGAATTTTCCTTGCTCTAAAATCGGAAAATTTGAGAGGGGGTGAGAGAGAAGAGGAGGGGAGCGGAGGTAAGCCTCTATATAAATTTTTCGATTTTTCTCATCTAAAATCAGGAGGTAGCCAAAGTAAACTGTTACGTGTCTTTTTTCCTTCCTTTTACACTAAACTACTGTCTTAAAAGCACAATAAAGTTTGGTTTAGCCTCTAAACCCTATTACTTCGCTCAATTAAGATATTTTGGACGTAGTCAATTAAATTGGCACCTTATGTCTAATCATGTCTAAAGTTTAATTTGATTAATGTCTCCTATAAAGGTTTTGTATTTGTTTGGTTCCATCTTTCTATAAATTACTCTTCTCTAAATGTTGTATGGATTTTCTTTTACAAACAAAAAAATACAAAATTCTAAAACACACACACACACACACATACAGAGAGAGAGGTTGGCTAATATCAAATCGATTGTTCCTAAGATTCCATGCAACTAACTCATTTTTCAATTTTTAAAATCCAAAAAGTCAATCCAAATCGTTAGATGTGATATCTATAATAAAATCTGCTTGGAGACCAATTGTACATTCTTTTTCTAATTTTTTTACTATTTATTAAGCCACTTTGAAAATCGCTGATCCAATAGTGGCTTAACCAAGATAAAATAAATTATTTCTCAAATAGTGCTTCTGATTAAACCCTATTTATAATAATAATAACCATATTATCATTATTATTAATATTCTTGATATAGTTATATTATTATTGTTACAATTAATTTTCTTTTTAATTAATGTTAAATTTGTTACTGTTATTGTTGTTACCATTTTTATTGTTATTATTCTTGTCGTTATTTTCTTATTAATACTTAATTGTTGTTGTTATTATTATTATTATTATTATCATAATAAATATTATTTCCATAATTTAATATTTAGCGAGATGACATATATGTTTCTCTCTTTTTATTCTTTCACTTGCTGAATGACAAGGATAATTTATGAATGTCATAACTTTACATAAAAATTTATGCTTGCATAACTTTATTCGTCAACCAAACATGATGTCAAGGAATAAATTAAGCCAACTGATAAAGGAATTTGGACAATTAGTTGAACAGGAGTCTCACTGGCGCCAAGTGGCCATTTTAAAATAATTTAAATAATTTAAATAAATTTAACGTGCCACAACACTTTTGTAAAATGTGTAGCAAGCTGATAACATACATTTCTTTTGTGAAATTTATAATACGCATATTTCATATAGCTAGAAAATGCTGTTCCAAATTGGGTTAGGTTAATTACTTCAAAACATAAAAATCATGTGGGAGAAAGAATGAAAGTATCAGATAAATAATTAGTGAGGAAGGTTCAAATGTTTTCATTTTTGGTGCCTCCATCATGTCTCTATTTTTAAATACTTTAATAACTCAAAATTTAAAACTTAAAAGTCAAAATAAAACTATTAGATATTATCTATATCATTTTATCTATACACATGTACAAAATTATGACATTTCAACTTTATTTGGATCGTCATCAAGAGCTTGTAGAAATGGATTAATGTGGATAATTTAGAGACATTGATTTTTCAACTTATTGATTCACATATAAACAAAATTGAAATGTTATAGTTTTTTATGAGCACAGAGAAAAAATAACATAGATCACATTCAATAGTTTTATTTTGACTTTTTAGATTTTGAGCTATATATTAAAGTTTTAAAAAATGGAGGCACCATCGAAGCACAAAAAATAGAGGTATTTGAACCCTTCTCATAATTAATATACTGAGAGAATATTAACATTCACGTATGATTACCGTGCCATGGTGTATTGAGTACGGCATTAATGAATAAAACATAGAAATTATGATTGTTTTTTTTTTTTTTTTTTTTTTTGAAAAACTGATAGTTGCTATCAATTAAAATACAACCAACAGTATTAATACAAACGACGAGACATCAAGTAAAATAAAGAAAATACACAGCTCAACTCAACAAAGAAATTATGATTGTTAAAACTCGAAATTGTGCAGTTTATTAATTTTTATTTTATTCTGATTACTAGATTGCTTAGGTATATAAAATCTTATGAATTTATTGAATTTAAATATAAATGATTTTGGGGTACGAATCTAAAATCAATACATAGCCCAAACATACAATTGTTTATATTACCCGTTTGACAAATCTAATCTATCAATTCTTAATTGGAAATTATCGTTGCTATTCTCTAATTCATTGATTGATATGGAAGCGCTAACTTATTAAATTCGTTGTTTCCGTATCTAGCAATGACTTCTGATCTCTTCATTTTGAGCATAAAATAATGAAATGTGTCTCCTATTAGTATTGACTGGAACAAATAAGACAAAATATTCTACATGAAAAACATTGTCGATTTGAATTTTATTAAGTTTTTTTTTTTTTTTTAAAAATCGCTTATCCTTCTTATACCATTAAAATCTTGCCAAACTTATAAGATGTCTAATCCTGTTTTTTTTTGTTGTCGTGGTACGTTTGGATTGTTCTTAGTACAAGAATAATGATTTTTGAATTAGTGGTTGAGAATAGTGTTAATTTTGGATTATTTTGAATTAGTAGAAATACTGTTTGGATTGTATATTTAGAATAATGATAACCCACCTTTTTATTGGAATAAAACAACACTGTTTTTGTACTATTCTTACTTTCTAATTTATGTTTGGATCACAGGATTTTAAAAATAGCAGAGCAATTCCTGAGTTAGCGCTATTCTACCCCAATTCAAAGGCACCCTAAGTTTCTAACGCATAGACAAAAAAAATTGCAAGTTTTCAATTTTAAAAAAAAAATCAAATTAACAGAAATATGATACATATTTTTTTTGGCGATAAAGGGAATCGAACAATAGTTCAGTCCTATTGAGGAAAGCATGGAAAATCAATAAGTTTGAATTATTGGTCTGGTTTCATTTATTTCCAACTTAAATATAAATTAATTTATATACTAAATTTACAGTTTCTATTTGAACCGAATTAATGTTTCAGTCTTAATACTTTCCGTATTTTCTGTGGCCAATTCAAGGCACGCTGCAACTTTCGAATACCGAATAAGTTTGAATTATAATGATTCAGTCTCATCTATGGAATTGGAAAAAAATAATCTATCTTGTTTCAGATAATTTCATTTTTTAATTTCTAATAATAAAAAAATGAGCAACTTGGATCTTGTCATAAATAATAAAAATTATTAAGACCCGAAATAATTTTTTTTTAAAGGAGGAGACCCGCTTTTGTGTTTCTAGTTTCTCTACCAACCATACGCGTCTCAGGGAATTCAGATCCAGTGAAGTAACTCAATCTTTGGGTTTTAAATCAGAACCGTCCGATTTGAATCCTAGACAATCCACCCAGATCTGAAGTGCACATATCCCGAGACGATTCAGAGTGACGGATTCGAATCGGATGGTCTTAATCCAAAACCCAAAGATTGGGTTACTTTAGAGGATCCGGACTCCGTCTCGGGCCCCCAACAAGCACTGTTGCATTGCATTTAGTTGTCTCTTTCTGAAAAAGTCCTTGCATTATCACATTTCACAAGTGATGTAGGGGTGCTATATAATTTATAAGTTCTTGTCAGCCTAATAGGATCAGGGCATCAGGCTACTTCAGTTCTCAATTTACAATTGTATGGTATTTTTACCCTTGCATTTTACAAGTTATGGACATTCCAATTTTACAAATGCTGGTAAGTAGAACCAGCTGTATGACTGGACTGGGTACTATATAACTAAATAGTACTGACAGCGACCTCTGTTCAGCTTTGTTTGCCTGAAAAAAGGAAAATCTATTCAGTATGGTTTGCCTCAAAAAATAAAATCTAGTCAGCTTGCTGTTTTCAACCATAGCTGAATTATTGTCAGTCAAATTGGTACCTTTGTTTGTTTGTTTTTTTTCTTTTTTCTTTTTTCTTTTTGTGAAATTAAGGTGGGGTTCAGGGCTTCAGGCCCACCTTTCAATTAATTATAAAACAGTTACAAAAATGGACCACCTATTAATTACTTCCAATGACAATGTTGAATTTCATAGGTTTAATTACAAAGAAAAATATAAATACAAGAACCAGTTATATATGTTGTACATCCTGTTTCATCCTATATATAAATATAATCTGCAATTTTGCACAATCTGTGTGCCAGGGAGTGTGACGGATACTGGTATTATACAAATTTAAACTATTCTGAGGATTCTATTGTGCCATGCTTTGCTTTCCCTTGTTTTTTTTTTTTTTTTTTTTGTTATTCACTTCTGGTAGTAAAAGTTTCTAGTATGTTAAAAAAAAATCCACACATATGCTAAAAATTCCGTTACGAGTGTAGTTAACGGTAATTTAATGTTAAGAAGTTAACACTAGATTGAGCATGGTGCTATTGCAGAAGCATGTAATGATGATTAAAAGATATTTTGCATCACGAACAGATTCTAATGTTTGGCTAATGTTTTTGTTAGAAATTTATTTTGTGGTATGTCTCTTGACTATATATTTCATCTGTTCCTCTCCTCTCTCTCTTTTAAATGTGTATATATCATAATATTCTTTCCCATTATTTTACTCAATTTTTATCCTTAAAACAAAATTAAGATCGGCAAGTTTGTGATTTCTTGCACCAAAATTTCACATAAAGTCATAAATTTTGTGTCCTCTCTGTATGTGATTACTTATTTTCTGTGTGATCACTTATATTTGTCTAGAGCTTGCGTGTTGGTGCCTAGTGGGTAGTGCATCCTAACAGTGATATCACTGTTTATTTGTTTTTCTTTACAAAAAACTTTAATATAAAAGAGAAAACCACACAGAGAAAGAAGTGGTTGATGAAACGATGAGAGAGACAGAAGGTACGTGCGGTTTAGATGCCCATAGTATGTGCACTGTGCAGAGATGAGATTGAGGGTTAATTGCTTATATGTCCATTAAAATTTATGTAATTTGCTATTCTCTATTAAAACTTTTATATTGTTTATTTTTTTTGTTAAATCTCAAAAATCTTTTATTTTTTCTCATTTTCATTTAATTAAAACAATTTTAACTTTAATTCACTTAATTTAGTGTTAATCTTTTTTTTTGAAACTACAGTGTTAATCTTTTGTTAAAAAACAAAACCTATCATTTTATTCTCACCACTCTAGCTTGTAAAATAATTAAATTACTATACTCTGTTCTCCAATTCACAAATATATATGATATCTGGCTAAAACAATGTCTTTTGTGTGGAATGTAACGACATCCTCTGAAATAAAACAAGTAAAAAAGCTGTATTCAGATCCATAATTTAATTCGAAATATACTTACTAGGAAAATAGTTAAATAGTGATAAGATGCTTGTTCAGTCTACAAAAATCAGGGTTTCAGATAATAATACGTATATATAGGTTCAGAAATGCATGCAATTGAAACAAATAAGAAGACATTTACTATATGTTCATCATGCATTAATAATAATAAAAAAAAAAAAAACATTTGTTGCTCACAAGTCACAATTATAATCATAACACAGATGAAATTAATAGCTAGCAACCCAGACTGTTAAGTAGGAGGCAAACTCAGAGATGCTCGGCTTAGTTGGTGGAGATGATTGAATATTTGAATAATCAATAATGTGTGTATGTAAAAGTGACACACATTATATATAGTCATGATAATAGAAATATGATCTTGTACATGAATATATCTACTAGCTAGTGAGCATTTAATGGCGATGAGAGACAGAGAGGGATGGGCATGCAGAGGTGTGGCCCATTTGGGCTTCTTTGTTGGTCTCTTTTGAGGCTATGTTTTTAGATTAACAATTTAATTAGAGTCTAATTAAGGCTAACATTGTGGGCTCCCATGCAGAGCAGCCATATATCTACGTAACTGCCTTCTCTCCATTTCGAACATAAACGGATGCGTCTTTTATCCACTCCTTCTAATAATTATTGAAGGCAAACATCAGTGTCCAATATTTACAAAAGGAACCCGACAGTACTGATGATCAATATTTTATCAGTACAGGCAAATATCAGTGCATGTCCAATATATATTTACAAAGGAACCCGACAGTACTGATGATCAATATATTATTAGTACAGGCAAATATCAATGGTCGATTTTTTACGTTACAACTTACAACTGACACTGAAGGATAACATATATTGTTGGTTGTTTAACTTTAACTGAGTGTCGGACTAGATCTTTCAAACTATATATGAGGGGCAATTATATAAAATGTTAATGCTACGAATGAGGATCAATTTTATAGAATGCATAGTATTTTATTCTAAATTATATATAAAATCACATATAAAACAAAAAATAAATAAATAAAAAATAAGAGTTAATTGATCCCGGTGTGTTGTTAATTAGTACCTCTGCCTCTAGTCGGAGCCATCAGTGCCGGACTCATAACAGCCACTGATTACACTTTACAACCGGTATTAATTAATGAGGTATATATTATGTACAAGTGAATGCTTGCAGTTTTCAAAAAAATTATGTCGGGCTCATAAGTCACATATATATTATGCTTTTTCTTTTCTTCTTTTATAATATGTTGTAATTAATGTTTCAATCAATGAAACGGACGTTTTTGCCATTTTCAATATATTATTAAAAAAAAAAAAAAAAGTCACTGATTACACTTTACACTTTACCTCTGCCTCTATATTTTATATATGATATTATGATCCTCGTTTTTGTGAATAATGCAGACTTGCGTGCTTACTACTTAATTATTTTGCTTATTATTTTTTATTTTTTATGAAACAGATGTATCAGTGATTGTAATTTAAACTTTTAGCGAGTTGTTGCACTCTTTGTGAGCTACTGTTATACTAATTTGGACTACCTAACATGGATGTCATAATGTTTTAATTAGTTGTTACAATATGAGGCTACATATATTATCTTACATTCTGATCTATTTGCTCCGACAAATTGAGATTTTACTACGTTAGCTAGGTCACTAAATTAATAATCTAAGATGCTTGAAAAAAATTAGACAATAATCCATGTAGATAATATAGTTAAGCAACTTAGCTAGGCTTGGTGACATGTGTAAGATATATATAAATGCCTGACTTAGACTGCCGCGAGGGGTGATATAGTTTTTTTTTCAATAAGCATCACAAGGTTGGGATATCAACATCGACAGGTCAAATTTTTGTTTGGCATATATATATATAGAATTGGTGAGTCAGCAAAGATCATAGAATAGTTAATAAAATATGCGAGGTTAATTTATGGAGATATTATCAGTGCTTTGAGACATGAATGCGAACCCTTATTTTAAAATTCACAGTAAGAGAATGATTGTCTCGTATTCTATTTTTGTTGTCATCCATATAGCTTTATTTTTAAAATTTAAAAATAATGTCAAAATAAAATCATTTCTGATATAAATTAATTATTTTCTCTATGCCCATGTAAAGTATTAATTCATTTCGATTTTGTTTTAGTTGACATCTAGTACGTTTGCAAAAATATACGGTGTAGGAAATTAAATTCTAAAAATAAATTGATTTTGTCAACTTATTGATATATATAAAAAATATATTAATTGTTTATATGCATGTAGAGAAAATTATATATTTTATTTTTATTATATAATAACATGTAAATTAATTTAAATTGCTAATGTATTAGTGTTTCATCCGTGCTCGTGATAACAATCAATAATTTGAATATTCAATTACGTACATATGCAATTATGTTGCTATATATATATATATATATATATATATTATAAAATATAAAGTACATGATATTTTTTCTCTGGGTCCGTTCTTACTGATTCAAACCCTAATGAATAGTTCCATTCTAATTTTAGGAACACTTTTGTATCAAGTAATGGACTTTTAAAGCTTGGAATTTTACTATTGTGTTGAGCTAAAACTTTAATTATTTTAGACTTCTATTTTTTATTGACTGTCAATTTTAACTATAGTTGTGTGGTATTATTCCTATTAATTATATGCAACGTCTCTTTTTCTTGAAAAGATAAAAAATAGTACTATCTGATATATTTATTAATTAGCTTTGCTAAGCACCGAGTGTTTACATTAACCTATCAAATCAATTAAAATTCTGAAAATTCATTGAGAGAGTTCAAATACCTCCAATTTTATACCTTCATTATGCCACTGTTTTTAAAACTATGATAACTTAAAATTTAAAACTTAAATGTCAAAATAAAAATTATTAAATATAATATATATATTTTTATGCACATGTAAAATATGATGACTTTTTTATATTGTTTGATTGACATCAAGTACTTGCAAAAATAAACCGGTGTGAATAAATTTTGGATGTTGATTTTTTTTAACTTGTTAATTCATATAAAATTAAAATTAAAAAGCGATAATTTATTATGTGAGTGTAGAAAAAAAATAATATAGACATCTAACGTTTTATTGTGACATGCATATTTAGAATTTTGTTATTAAAAAAATTAAAAAGTGGAGGAATAATGGAAACATTTGAACTATCCTCAAATTCATTAATATGTTAAATTTTGCCCAATCGAAAAATAATAGATCATATAATTTTATGAGTACATAATTGTTACTGGTCATTTTACAAAAGGGAAATTTCATTGTATACATATATTACTTTAAAATCTCGAAATTACATATTTACCTCTCTAAAATTTATAATATCATATTTGTTCTTTCAAATCTCAAAAACTCACGAAGTTATATATACAATTTATTGTATTTTCTATTTAAACTCACTATAAATTTATAAACTCATTCCAATGCTTAATTAGTATTACAAACAATTATAAAGTTCTCGTTTTCTATTAAAGTTCTTATTCTACCTTTAAAAAACTCATTTCTAAAGATTTGATTTCTGTGAAACACTCACTCTTTGCACTGAAAAAGGGGAGATCATTCACAAATAAAGAGGGAGAGATTATTTATTTGACCAATTTGCAATATATAAATCCTTCTCGAAAATAAATCTGCTGTTATTCCATTGGGATAAAAGGATCCTGTTATTCCTAGCTATCTCCATTAACCATATAAATTTTTTCAAGCACAAATTTTAAAGAAATTCTTTTTCATGTGTGAATCTCAACAAATATCAACGGTGGAGATCATAATAACAGAGTCATGTTATCTCGAAATTTTTATTTATACCACATTAAAAAAGAAATAAACAATTTTGCTACTTTTTTTGTTAGAATTCCACATATACCACGTCCGCCAATTTAATTGTCGGACCCAAAAACAGAGGTCCGTTGACTGAATTGACGGACCCTAGACTGGATCCGCCAATTCAATCAGTAGACCCTTTTTTTTGTGATGCCTCGTTTGAAACGCCAATCCACATTTTCCTTTGATCATCCATCATTGGCTTGCCCCCTGCCTTGGTTGAACCTTTCCTAGATCAATATAAAAGGAGTTAAGAAAAAAAAAAATAGTCCGTCAATTTAATTGGAGATCCAACATTTGGTTCGCCAATTAAATTGGCGGACTTCTGTTTTTAAGTCCACCAAATTAAATTGACAGACGTGATATATATAAAATTCTCTAGAAAAACTTACGAAATAATTTAGTTATTTTAATATATTATAGATTTATCCTTTTAAAATAACAGCAGATTTATTTCCATCTCAGGTTACTATACAAACGATCGATATGCGCCATACTGATGTTACGTGGTGAAGCTTAAATAATGAATTAATAATGTCTACTCAGGAGAGCAAAATTCTTGCGTGACTCAAGCAAACTCTGCATTACTTTGGACAATAATTTAAAAATGCTTTCGATACAAATTTTCATTTTGTTTTAAAAATGCTTTCGATGCAAATTTTCATTTTATTTTATGCATCAAAATTGTCCTCGCATTAAAACCTAAATTAAAAATAAATTTTTATTCTGAAAACTAGTTTTTGATCTAGTGGCAAAAACAATGCTCTCGATATTATATAGGAAATTCTTCATAAATATTAAATAATTTGATTACTTGATTTCCAACTTTTATAAAAAAAAATATTCTAAGCAAATATTGGAAAGCTAATGATAACATATTCATTACAGTCGCATATGGATTTCTCATAGTGCATGGATACCGAATAGTATTGCTGACGCCATCAATTCATAACACATCTGATTATCTTAAATATTATTTTGTAAAATAGTTAACAAAAAAGAAAGTAATAAAAAAACATAAGTAATTTTGACAATCAATTTCTATAAAAATCAAAGCAAAACAATTATTAAAACAAGAAATAAGGATTTTAGACATTTTCTCTATTACTTACATAGCTCGTGCATCAACTTTGTGTTTAATTTAAAATATTTAATAGTTGAATTATATTGGCCTCTCTCAGTCAATTTCTGAACCATACCAAAGTTAGCACACCTATCTCAACCGTAAAGAATATACTTTTGATTTTTTAAATTAACTATTGTTTCTGTAATTACAGTTGTAAAAAAAACGTTGGTTATAAACCACTTTCCAAAATATACTTACATAATTTTATTTCAGAATATTTTGACCAATTATCATCGTAAAGTTAACCGTTTTGAGTTAATTATGAGGGCTGATTTTCACATAATGAAAGTTGAAGGGAAAGGATAATTGTTAAAATTATAAATTCGATTGGCCAATTGTTACAAAGTGAAAATTTAGGGTGTGTGGTGGCATTAATTACCCCCAAATTGTTTGACATAAAAAAAAAAACAGATATCTGTTGATGAAAAAAATTCTCTTTCTTTTATGTAATGACAAATCTTATTTTTTCTGAATATAGGATAAGGAAATTAGTTACTTCTTGTTAAAATAAATGAATTTATTTCTAAATATGATAATAAAACATAATTTTTATTAAGTATTAAATCGCACAGCTATCTTGGTAAAAAGAAAAATATAATATTTGTCATAGTGTTTACGTTTCGAATGCTAAATATATGGTTTCTATGATTGCTATATTTTTTAAATCTATAATTGTTATGCATTAGATCTTGTAAACTTGGTAGCCACTACCAAGCAATTTCAAAAAAAAAAAGAAAAAAAAACAACTAAAGCATCATGCGTTATCATTTGAACACTGTAATTATGGAATAATATTTGGTCCAAATGGCTTTGGACCGGACACCGTCCAAAGCTTCTAAAAATTATATGATTAAAATCTGAACAGACGATCCGAACCGCTTAACATGATTTTCATATTAAAATATGCTTAGAGGCCAAATTTTCTATTTTTTGGAAATTTTTACTGTTTTTTTAGATACATACAAAATAACTGTTTTTGGACCGTTCAGAAACAATGATTTTTTGCATATCTAAAAAAATAGTAAAAAATTTCCTAAAAATATAAAATTTGGTCTATGAGCGTATTTTAATATGAAAATCATGTTGAGCGGTTCGGATCAACTGTTCGTACTTTAATCATATAATTTTTAAAGACTTTGGACAGTGTCCGGTCCAAAGCCATTTGGACCACACCTCATCCCCTGTAATTATACATTGCATTTGCTCCTATTGATCTTCTTTGATTAAGCGGAAAAGGTACAAAGCCAACATCAATGAGATTGTGTGAAATTGTGGAGCAAATTCTATTACCGCATTTTCTTAATAATTTTTCATAAGTACCGTACAATTAAGGTGTTTAATTAATCATTCAAACATATTTTGGATGCGTGCTATGGTTAATTTGATATCAACAAATGAACCAAAACCATTTTTTTTGTACAATATATCGTTCTCAATTTCCATGTGTCCCTTCAATGATAGACAAGTTTATAATCGAAACAAATTATATACTTGTTAATTAATTTATTACACCTCCCCCATGTATTGCTCTGAACATTTTGTTTGCCTTTTATAAATAAAAAAAAAAAAAAAAACAATCTTATGGATGGAACTAAGAAACTTGAGCTAATTCAGGGACCATATATCATTAAAATTTGCTCACTACCATTTTAGCAAGTAGTAACCTAGCTAACCAGCGATAAAACTAAAAAATTGAGATTGAGGAGGCTAAATAAGTTATTAATTGCAGTATAATTTTTGTTTTATAAGAAGATTAAAAATTATAAATACTCATAAAAAACAAAAAAAAAACAAAAAAAATGACAAAACTGTTAATTTTTTATTTATAAAGATGAGTTAGCGACCTCTAATTAAGTTATTAGCATATGAGGCAACCCAAATTAATTGTTCATTCAGTGCTAAGACCACTGACAAGTCCTTTAATTTAATTTATGATGCCAAGATGCCTTTTACTGTGAATCTGTTGTGCAGTCAAAAATTATTGGGCACAAATTCAACAACAGAAGTGGCTATATAGTCTACCAAGTCAATTAAATGTCAGTAGCATGTATATATGCGACTTGTTATTATTTGTATATCTAGCTGTACTGTACATGTATTTTCTTAAGTCTCGGAAATTAACATATATACACAAATAATAATATTAATTAATCTTCTATCCTTGTGCTCATAACATGCTTGAAGACATTTTGTACTAGTCACATGGAACACTAATTAAATTAAACCGAATCCACCTAGAATCTGAATAGTTATGTACTGTTATAAGACCAATTAATGCTCAGAGAATGGAAATATATATAATTTTCTCAATGGACGGCTTACGAAATTATATCTTATAAGTTCCATATATAATCCATATATATAATCTAGCTGTTTTTCTATGCCAAAGAGATACCACCGCGGTCTGCAATTAAAAAATTGCACAGTAACCTCCACTCTGCTTCCATAACCATAAACGGATCCGACTCCGGTGCTTTTCTCTAAGAAAAGCACGGAGCTGCTTTTCCGATCCCAACTATTCAAATTTGTTGAGATTTGTGCATAGAAAAGTTTCTTTATTGAGATACGCAAATTTAAAAAATTGAATGGTTGAGATCGGAAAAGCAGCTCCGTGCTTTTCTCTCAGAAAAGCACCGGAGTCGGATCCACCATAAACACGGTGCAATTTCCCATTAATAGCAACTTTGCAACCATATCCAACAAAAATGCTATAATTCATTTTCTTAGAGGCTGCTAGCTTCCATGAAAATTTGTTTGGCTAAAGATAATTTTATGTTATATATATGTAACACCTTCAATGCATGAGAAAGCCATCAAACAAGTTGCTGAAATGAAGATTCAATTTATTTAATTATGTACGTATATATAAATATGTTTCTACAGTAAGATGAATATATAGTAAGAAATTCAACAGAAATTATAATATGGTTCCTGGATTAGCTTATTTAATTTTCTAAAGTTGTAATTTTTAAGTTATATTAACTCATGAGTCATGACCTCTTACAAGATAACAAAATATATGACTATGCTCCATATATATTTTTGCTTTAGGTGTGGCCTAGTATTAGTCATTTGCTTTATTATGATTAAATGATTGTTTGCCTATATAAATTCAACAACAATTCTATCTAAACAAATGTGACCAATATGTTTGACAAAGTGATTGACTTCTAGCTTATAATATCTCTAGCTAATTCTTTAAATATTTTTGTTGATAGTATTTAATTCTTTTATTATTATTATCATATTTATTAAATTACATGACTTGTTCAGATAATTTGACTTTATTTTGATTCATCGCCAATCATCAGAAGCTAACCAACATATGTTATAAAGAGATAAGCACAAAGTTGGCTTGTGCTTTTTTTCAATTAATTAGAAAAAAAATTCTTACTTGTTTTAGGATCAATTATGTAAAAAAAAAAAAACATTAAGGTTAATTTGCTTGTAGCTTTTGAAAGCACCAGTGCTACAATGAATGAAATTAGCTAGAGGCTTGATCTCTATTTTTCTCTAAAGGAAAATTGTTAATTTGCTTAGTATATATTGACTCTTTAATTGTTTTCACTATTTAAGTATCTATCATATACCAAATAAAATTTCTGTAAAGTGTCAACAATTTTAACTCTAATCAGACAAAATTGATAAAATTCTACTTATCCAATCCAATATGGATCATGTGAATTGCAGTGTAAGAATTTCTATGACAGTGATAATATAACATAAATAGATTTAGGTAATTATTCACAAGCCTAATTTTTTCTTTTCCTTTACATATGATATTCTAAACGGCTAATTACTCGATTCTTTCCCTAGAATCAGTACCGTTTAATGTTTAAATTCAACAGATTCCTTTTTTTTTTTTCTGAAAATATTAAATTCAACAGATTCAAGTGAAAATTCTACAAATTTTCTTAAGGTTTCCGGCCAGACAAAATTTCCTTGTGCGCTGTGCATAGTCGCGGATAAGACCGAATCCTGCAGATGCCTTAATTTGTTATTGCACGAAACCTGAAACGTTTCGAAATAAACCACACGGTCCACACCTATGTTTTCACTATTCTAGTTCCTCTCCGTTACAACCGAACCGAAGGTTCCAGATACAAAAATAATACATCTCCATTTCAAGTAAAACTGAAGATGAAATTGGTGCCAGGCCACGAGGCGTATACTGCCTCTCCCGCCGGCGACCATCTGCATGGTGGCCCGCCGGAGTCCCGCCGGTCGCTCTCCACGTGTCGGGCTGTCGAGGTATGAGGCGGCACTGGCCCCCAGTTGGCAACGTCCTACGTGGCTGAAGGTCCCACAGATGCCTGGTGGCTGTCCGCCTCACGACGCGACAGCGGGACCCGCAGTGCCTCATCTTACACCGACAACTCTGACCTTTCTCCCGCACCATAAATTCTACGTGGTGGAACACTTACTACGTTGGGTCAACTTCCCTTACAGTAAAACTACCTGCGTGATATTCGTGGTGTAAATAGTATAACTTTACTGGTTGCTACTTGTTACTACCCCTTTCTCCGTTCGTTCGCGCCTCGGTCTACTCGTTTTAGTCGTTTCTCTCAGGGCGACACTAATCTTTCTTTCGTCCTCTTCTCATTTCCTCCCCTTATAAATACGCTCATACACCACTCCTCACCCCCCACACAACTGTCTTCTTCTCTCTTCTCTCATCTCTCATCTCTCATCTCACCTCTCTTTTTCTCGCTCTCTATCTCCAACACCTCAACCCAAACCAAGCACAAAAACCAATTACTCTGATCGAATTCAAATCCTGAAATGGCGGTCAAACCAAAGGTATCCAATGGTAGCACTGCGCTAGAGCCAACGGCCAATGAAAAAGATGCCGAGAAACTGCGTTTCATTGAAGAAATGACCATGAACCCTGATGCGGTACAAGAGAGGGTTCTGGCGGAGATACTGAGCAGGAATGCTGAGACAGAGTATCTTAAAAGGTACAAGCTTTGCGGCGCAACCGATCGTGCAAGCTTTAAGGCCAAGTTGCCAGTGGTGACTTACGAGGATCTCCAGCCGTATATCCAAAGGATTGCTAATGGCGACCGCTCGCCGATTCTCTCCTCACATCCCATCTCTGAGTTCCTCACCAGGTATGACCGTACGAAACAATACTAAATTAATGCTTTAAATATCTGGTTATATATTAACTTAAATACTGTAAGCAAAAATAATATATAAATATATTAAAAAAAAAAATAAACTCACAAAATATTATAATTTGCTTTTACTGTTTTTTTTTTCAACTTATAGAATATCTATATGTATAGTTGAAAAATGCTTTTCTAGAAATAAAAATATATATATTGCATGCAACCCTAAAAATGAAAACAATTAATAATATTATAAAAGTAGAAGTAGAAAACTGATTTGTTATATAATAATTATACTTGATCTTGAAATGAGTTGATAACTTGATATATATTAAAAGTTAATTCTGATTTGGAAATTAAATTTGAATTTGAATTAGCTCGGGAACTTCGGCCGGCGAGAGAAAACTAATGCCAACAATAAGGGAAGAGTTGGACCGCAGGCAGCTTCTCTACAGCCTCCTCACGCCAGTCATGAATCTGTAAGCTCAATTTTTTTATATCACCAAGTATAAATTAACATGGTAACTAACATTTGTTTACGCAATTAACTAACATTTTATCAGAAAACTAATTGTTGTTGCACATGGATGTACAGCTATGTGCCAGGCTTGGACAAAGGCAAGGGCTTATACTTCCTCTTTATTAAATCCGAATCCAAGACCCCCGGCGGGTTACCGGCTCGACCCGTTTTGACTAGCTACTACAAAAGTGACCATTTTAAATCCCGCCCTTACGACCCGTACAATGTGTACACAAGCCCAAACGAGGCCATTTTGTGTACCGACTCCTTCCAAAGCATGTACGCACAGATGCTCTGCGGCTTGCTCAATCGACATGATGTCTTGCGGGTTGGGGCAGTATTTGCCTCGGGCCTACTTCGTGCCATCCGATTCTTACAACTCCACTGGGAACAGTTGGCTGCAGATATTTCATGCGGGACCTTAACTACACAAATTACCGACCCGGCAATTCGTGAAGCAGTGATGCAACAACTCCGACCCGACCTCGACCTCGCCCGCTTTATAATCAAAGAATGCTCTAAAGGGGACTGGGCGTGTATCATAACACGTATTTGGCCCAATACCAAGTACCTAGATGTGATCGTGACGGGTGCTATGGCGCAGTATATACCGACCTTGGAGTATTACAGTGGCGGTCTACCAATGGCATGTACCATGTACGCCTCTTCAGAGTGTTACTTTGGTTTAAATCTCAGGCCAATGTGTTCACCATCTGAGGTGTCGTACACCATCATGCCAATGATGGGCTACTTTGAGTTCATACCGTTGGATGCTGATGGCACCACCATGTGCAACGGTGCACAATCCCAGCTGGTGGATCTAGCTCACGTGGAAGTTGGCAAGGAGTATGAGCTAGTGATAACAACCTATGCGGGTCTATACCGTTACCGGGTCGGTGACATACTACGGGTTACGGGTTTCCACAACGCTGCTCCACAGTTCCAATTTATACGCCGAAAGAATGTACTTCTAAGCATCGAATCTGACAAGACCGACGAAGCAGAGTTGCAAAAGGCAGTGACAAATGCATCAGAGCTGATAAAACCATACAATGCTTCTGTGGTCGAGTATACCAGCCACGCATATACCAAGTCTATACCAGGCCACTATGTCATCTACTGGGAACTCCTTATCAAAAAGGACCAAATTAAAAATGGGAAATCCGGTACCATACCAGCTGAGCTTCTCGACAAGTGTTGCCTTGAAATGGAAGAGTCGCTCAATACGGTCTACCGTCAGAGCCGGGTAGCAGATAATTCCATCGGCCCGTTAGAGATCCGAGTAGTCAGACCGGGTACCTTTGAAGAGTTAATGGATTATGCCATATCTCGTGGAGCATCCATTAACCAGTACAAGGTGCCACGATGTGTGAACTTCCCTCCGATTCTAGAGTTGCTGGATTCGCGTGTAGTGTCGACCCATTTCAGTCCGGGTTTGCCAAAATGGACTCCGACCCGATCCAAATGAACTGGTGGAATAATAAATAGTCGGTGTTTCAGTCAAGAGTGCTGTGTGGGAAGGCGTAGAATAGTATTTTGTTTTCTTCTTTTTTTAATTTCTTTTAGCAGTTCTTTTTCCCTCTGTTTGACTTTAACTAGCAGATTCCATTTTTCAGAGAACATTTGATGTACTTCCTGTGTCTTTCTGGTACAAAGGAAATATGACTTCTTAATTTAAATGTTGTATTCGTGAATCGTCATGCTTTAATTTACACATGTTATCTTATACTATTGTTCAACAAATATTTTCAAGAAATTTCTAACATATCCATATATTTTCAATAAACCATTATCCTGCCTGTAAATTATGTACTTGAGCAATTCTCATTTTATTAAGAAATCATGCTTGCATTCCTTTTAAAGTAAAACATGAGATATAAAAAAAAAAAAAAAAAAAACCAAAAGAAACGCCTCTTTAAAAAAATAATATATATTTTTTTTCAGAATGAAATAATGAAGAAAGAATGATATTTCTAATTCTTGTTACTAACAAAACAAGCAGGTACCTAATTTAGATGCTTAATTAATCCTTGGTAATATCCGGTCCCATTATTGGGATTAATATTACAAGTTGAGTGCATAATTGCAGGGAAGTGTGCAGTTTCGTTGTATAATTGTCCAAAGAATATGATGGTCAATTGTAGATTATTTTTCTAAAAAGAAGTTTGGTAGCAAAAAATATATAATTAATTTATAATCTTGCCTCCAAATTCCCAAGGAAATTCTCCTTTTAGATAATACTTTTGGTAGCATATTAATCCAGCTGCAGATATGTTTTACAGTTGGAACCCATAAATATATATACTTGACTATACAGTGCGTAATAAGAAACTAACTTTTTAAAAATTTGGGCCAGTCAACAAACCAAGTACATGGTTTATATTTTCTAATTGCTGATTCTTAGATATTAGTTCCAGAAACCGGGTTATATAAATAAATACACAATTCCAGCAGAACATTAATTATTTATTGTACATTAATTCCAGGTGAAAGTAGACTGAGCGAGCGACCATTCAAGTACGAATTTCCAGGAAGGTGTGTTGCTTTCTTGTTTATTGGAATTGACTACATAGTTTAGAGATCACAAGTTCATCACTTGCTTTGGAAATTGTATTTTTCAATTGCTAGCCAAAGACCATAGAAAAATAAATAAATGATTGCTAATCAAAGCTAAAGTAATTAAACGCTTTTATAGTGTTAATGTGAGACTAATACAATTTACAACTAGAGAGCTATCTAATAAAACTTCGTAGCTATTTTATAAATTATGAGATAATTATTTCATTATGTTAAAGACAGAACAATAATATAAAAAAAATTCGAGCATCATATGGTATTGCTAAATGGTTGCTATTTTTATATTATGGAGAGATATGCAATCAAATCTTTAAAATTGATAATTTTTATTATTTTTGAATTAATTGATTAAATATTACAACATATGTAACTTTTATTTCATTTTTTCTGCTTGGTAGTTATTGAACAATTTGGTTTTTTTGGCTCTTTTGATTGTATATCATCTGTAGTATATTAGTTTTTGGATAAAAAAAGTAGAGGTCTAGTCTAGAGATTTCGAACCTATGATTTTTTACACGAAAAGTGTTGTCTTCTGTCATTAGACTAATAAGTTAATTTTCGTATCAATAATTTATTAATAAAATATAAAATTGAAGACTTGTTCCTATCTTATATATTTTTTTTTTCTAAAACTCGAGCACACCAAACATAAGCTCCTATTAATTAGCATTTATTTTATGGATTATGAAAGCAACGCCAACCTAACTTGCTTCTTTGAATTAGACAATACAATCGTCATCTAATTAGAAAAACCAAGCGAGCACAAGGAGACAAGCTTATTATTCTACAAATTCTATATATCAACGCTAGCTCTTCTATCCTACCTACTTGATAGAAAACAAAGCCTCCAAATCTCCTACCTAAATACAAGTTGACTTTCATTATTTTAAATCAAGTTTGCTTCGAAACCCAAGAGCTGGGTCAAAGTGGTGATTATTTATGGCAGAATTTTTTATTTATAGAAATTATTGAAAAATAATATAAGAAACTGGGTGAATTGCAGAGAAATTTTAATTCTATAGGAAAAAAAACTAAATCGTATTTCACTTCATTTAGGCAAATTTTAAAGTAACTGAATCACTTATCGATTTCTTTAGTTCCCACCCGTCACACGACTATACATAATACCGCACAGAAAATTTTGACTCTTAATTAAATCCTTTAATTTCATACAAACTCGTGACCACTGTCACAAAAAGTCTCAATAACTAAGGGTCTGTTTGGCGGGCCGTAGGAAATGAGCATGAGCACGGAAATTGAACTAAAAATTACTGTTCACGTGAAAAAAAAAAATTTAGTTCTCACGGAAACAGTAGAGCGGCCGAACACATCCTAAATGAGCCAAATCAATATCAATGAATCAGTTTTTTTTTTTTATAAAATCGAAATTGCTCTACAAATCATCCAATTTTCTTTATTAATTTTAAATAATGTCTATAAATAAAAGTTTCTGCATTTATGGTATGAGATTCCCAATATAGAAAGAAAGAAGGTGAGATAACGTACCGCAATTGTGGTCGAAGCCGAGACACAGTACCAGGTTTTCCTCCTATAGTCCCGTGCGCTGCATGCTTACCGTACCGTTTCTGCTGAGCGTTGGGCCTTGTTAGGTACAAGTTGCGTACTTTCCCTCTCCTGCAATTAATATATTTCTTAATTAATTTTTCTTGAATTAAGCAATTCCGATTCCAGTTCATGCTTAGAGCCACAAAAATTGGTGTACGGTCCTAGACTGCCAATATAGAAAAGAATATTTGTAACATCATTTGTACCCCCATACTTATTCTGGGATAGTGTGGACTAGAAAAGAAAAGAAAGTAAAAACTACATGCTTTTAAATGTTAGATCCATACACACCACGCAAATTGTTGCGTTAAGTACATAACATAGTTACATACATTATTTTCTAAGCGCCAGCACATGCTCTGTAGATAACATAGATGTTATCACGGTTGGAGGTAAAGTTTTGAATTATAAATTAATTATAGATTTTTTTTTGTTTCGAAGGAATATGATGGTCAATTGTTAGGGGTGTAAACGGATACGGATTATCTGTGGATAATCCGCTCCGAATCCGCTTATTATCAATATCCGGATTAAACAGATACGGATACTTGCGGATACGGATACGGATAATCTTAGTATATGGAAAAATAATGCTGATACGGATACGAATAATTCCGTGAGGATATAAACGGAGCGGATATCCGTATATATCCGGATCTGAAATTTAATCTTTCAGCAGTTTTCAATTCATTTGACTCTTGCGAAATTCCCAAAAAACATACATATTCGTTTAAGTCCAAGAATCTTGGTAGAAAAATCTATAATCTATTAGGATAATGGATTGGTTCTCTGAACCAATAAGCAATTAGTCATGCATAATCATCACTGTGCAAACTTAAAAAGTCTATTAAATTTTTGTCAATTTAGGTAATCAAATTAGGTAATTTAAAATTATGAAATTTAGTAGAATTACTCAATATCCAACAATTATCCGCTCCATATTCGTATTCGTATTCGAATCCGTATCCGTGGATTATCCGTTCCGTATTCGTTTAAGATGGATATGGTTTTCAATTTTGATATCCGTTTACTATCTGTATCCGTATCCGTATCCGCTTGTTGAAAAACATATGCGGATATGATATTAGCATTATCCGCTCCGTTTACAGCCTTATCAATTGTAGATTCTTTTTCTAAAAAGAAGTTTGAAGATCAATTTCTGGATACTTATAGAGTTTATATTTAAGAATTTTAGAAAAAAAATTCCATAATCTAAAGGTAGGGTGTAAACGGATACGGATTATCCGCGGATAATCCACTCCGATTCCGCTTATTATCCGTATCCGGATTAAATGGATATGGATACTTGCGGATACGGATATGGATAATTTTAGCATATGGAAAAATAATACGGATACGGATAATTCTGTGAGGATATAAACGGAGCGGATATCCGTATATATCCGGATCCAAAATTTAATCTTTCAGCAGCTTTCAATTCATTTTACCCTTGTGAAATTCTTAAAAAACATACATATTCATTTAAGTCTAAGAATCTTGGTAGAAAAATCATATAATCTATTAGGATAGTGGATTGGTTCTCTGAACCAATAAGCAATTAGTCATGCATAATCATCACTGTGCAAACTTAAAAAATCTATTAAATTTTTGTCAATTTAGGTAATCAAATTATGAAATTTAGTATAATTACTCAATATCCGACAATTATCCGCTCCATATTCGTATTCGAATCTGTATCCGTGGATTATCCGTTCCGTATCCATATCCGTTTAAGACGGATATGGTTTTCAATTTTGATATCTGTTTACTATCCGTATCCGTATCTGTATCCGCTTGTTGAAAAACAGATGCTGATATGGTATTAGCATTATCCGCTCCGTTTACACCCCTAACTAAAGGTTATGCAAATTGTTTTCTCATGTAATTTGCTAAGGGGTTGTTCTGCTTAGCAAAATATATCTTTCAAAGATAAATGAAATACATGATGTGAAGCTAGGGGTGTAAACGGAGTGGATTCGGAGCGGATAATGCTAATACCATATCCGTATTCATTTTTCAACAAGAGGATACGGATACGGATACGGATAGTAAACGGATATCAAAATTGAAGACCATATCCGTCTTAAACTGATACGGATACGAAATAGATAATCCACGGATACGGATTTGAATACGAATATGGAGCGGATAATTGTCGGATATTGAGTAATTCTACTAAATTTCATAATTTTAAATTACCTAAATTGACAAAAATTTAATAGACTTTTTAAGTTTGCACAGTGATGATTATGCATGACTAATTGCTTATTGGTTCACAGAACCAATCCATTATCCTAATAGACTATATGATTTTTCTACCAAAATTCTTGGACTTAAATAAATATGTATGTTTTTTGGGAATTTCACAAGGGTGAAATAAATTAAAAGCTGTTGAAAGATTAAATTTCAGATCCGGATATATACAGATATCTGCTCCATTTACATCCTTATAGAATTATCCGTATCCGTATCCGCATTATTTTTCCATATACTAAAATTATCCGTATTCGTATCCGCAAGTATCCGTATCCGTTTAATCCGAATATGAATAATAAGCGGATTCGGAGCGGATTATCCGCGGATAATCCGTATCCATTTACACCCCTAGTGAAGCGCATAAATGTATACATATATTTTTATTCTTTTACCAATCAGGTAGAAGTATTTTCAAACGAAACAT
Source organism: Carex arenaria (assembly GCA_964058825.1). NCBI lineage: Eukaryota > Viridiplantae > Streptophyta > Magnoliopsida > Poales > Cyperaceae > Carex > Carex arenaria. The sequence goes on from CAXKVW010000215.1 coordinate 142,494, forward strand.
TAAGATTAAACATTTTTTTTGAGAGAATACAGGGTCCATTATTTGAATATGGTGTATATAAATTTTGTTCCAATTTAAAATATATTTGGTTATCTTTTAAAAAAAAAATACATTTCAAATCATTTGACGGATAATCATACAGAGGATTTCAATTTGATCCAATATGAATATATATTACAAACCTTAAATCCTGTGGGTAATTGAAGTACGGAAAGAGCGTTTCCTAAAATGTAATCCTAGCCGTCCAGATTCATTGACCTGTGTTTTTAGACATCTGATCTGGGCCGTCGATTCGGTGATACTTCCAGGACAGAAAGAATCGGGTGCGTATCCTCTGAGATATCTCCATTTTTACGTGACCGACGTGTCCGGTGCCAATTCGGGGAACCGCAGGGGGCCAGTATAATTTGATCATTGAGATTCGTGTAGAATGTATTTAAACGATTGAGAAATTGCAAAAAATCACGCAAAATTTGAGATATCTCAGAGGATACGAATTCGAAACAATCAAGGACAGTCCAATTACAGATTTTTGTTTTTTTGTTGCGCAAACTATGTCTCCGAAAATGCAGCAAGTGTGTTGCGTGGTATTGTGTATTGTTGTTGTGTAAATTATTTTGTTTGGTTGTCATCCGTCTGATCTTGATCGGATGGTCCTTATATTTTTTTGCAAAAAGACATACACCTCTTCGAACGCATATCCTCTGCATTAACTCAAAAGGGAATCTTTTGAGTTAATAAATCTCAACCGACCGATTTGTTTCAACATTCGTGCAAACTATATCAGCACTAATGTTAAAAAGCTCCCTATGTCATAGGCCGGAGCCGGATTGAGTCCATTTAAAATCAAACAGTTGAGATTCATTAACTCAAAAGATTCTTTTTTGAGTTAATGCCGAGGTTACGCGTTCCACCTCTTCAGGGATTTCTTTAGATGAAAATGCGTGGTTTTCTATTTTTATAATTCTTCAGGTACCTAAACATACAAAACAAAGCTTCTACATATTGTATAATTTTAAGAAATGTTGCATGTCCTTTTATAAGTTTTTTTCACCACATGTTTCACCCATCCGCTCGTGATGAAATGTCCAAGATTTTTTTTTTTTTTTGTTGCGTGTGAAAAATGTTCTTCTTTAGAGGTTTTTTTTTTAAAAGCATGCATGTGTGACTTTCTATATTATAGTTGCTTTGGATCCTAAATATGTGAAAAAAAATTAGTTTTATTAATTTATATTTAATATAACATATTCTTTAAATATTCTACCCTTAATTGCCACATAAATTGGGCCATAATATTGCCTTCACTGGAGTTGAAGCTGACCCATCAACTAATATGATTACAAGAGTAGAACTAGGGTGCTTCTAGGAGTACCAAGTTCTTTTGTACTCTTAATTCTAAAACCTATAGGACTTCGAACGACGAATCTAAACCGTTGAAATTCTTCTACCTTACGAGTGATGTGTCTACATGTGAAAATATTAAAATTTCGAATTAATTTAGTATAAAGTCAAGTGCTCAAAATTAGAAGGTTTCTAAATTAATTTTAATGCATTTATTTTTTGGAAGCCTTTTGACCACTTGACTTTATACTAAATTAATTCGAAACTTTAAATTTTTACATGTAGACGCATCACTCGTAAGGTAGAAGGATTTCAATGGTTTGGATTCGTCGTTCAAAGTTAATCCAATAGATTTTAGAGTTAAGAGTGCAAAGGGACTTGGTACTCCTAGGAGCACCCTAGTTCTACTCTGATTACAATATTTTAGAAATGATACATTAATGACATAATATAGCAATAATTTACATTTTTTTTTAATAAAGTGAGGAGTGCCCACCTGTTTCATTATGAAACAACATAGTTCGTACATCACAAAAGTACAAGAAAAAACTAAAAACATAAGAATCACACTAAAGATAAAACTTTTAGGAGATATCTAAACAGAAATATCAAAGCTAGCAAGGTTAGAACAAATGTATAACCCATTAAACTCTAGACCAGTATATGCCAAAGAAGCTGAGAAATCAGACAGCAGTTGAACTATTATAAGAAGATGTGGCCTCAGTAGAGTCAGAAGAGTAAACAAGAACTACAGTAGCAGTAGTACCCAGAAATGCTGCACCTATAGCCTCATATTCTACTCTGTCTCGAAGACAGTCAGACAAATGAGACCCTCAGTAATAATTTACATAATTTGTTTTAATTATTCAGTTATTATTAAAGATTTAGGAACATACTATTTTTTCTGTATGAGGATTTTAAATTTTCAATAATTGAACAATATATTCAACACTTGTTCTTTGTGTAACATATTGTTATTACGATCCAAGCAAAATAGTTTTTTCTATAATGAAGAATGTGAAATAAATAAAATTTATTATGGATAAAACAACTTCAGATAATGTAGATCTAAACCGCTAGAAGATACGTATAAACCAAGTTTATACCGCTGAATCCGTAGTAACAAGAAAATATTATTTTTCCCACATTTAACAATGTAAAAAATTATAAGAAGCATAGAAAATATTTCTGTGATACTCATAATTAATATGAAACAAATATAAATTTCTTTTAAATTTAGAATTTCTCATAAAAACTATCACTACATTACTTTATGGTGCTCCTTGATCTTACATTACTATCAGTCTTTTTATAGAGTGGGACTATGGTACTATGCATAGCACACATTGATTCGTGCTTTGGATCATTATTTCTGTTCGCATAGCGCACATTGATTCGTGCTTTAGATCAATATCTCTGTTCACAAAGTTCAAGTAATCAGTCTGGACTACTTAATACGATCACCTTATAAAAACGTGCTTGTATATTAAATTTTATATTTTTTTAGCAGAAGTATACTTTTAATATGGAGATCGGATTTAGCTATTCAGATCAGTTGTTTAGATTTTGAAAATAAATAAAAAAGATCGATTCAAAGTACATATCAATAGGCACTATAGCCTCACTCTTTTATATATTATTTAATCAATATTAAACATGAGAACACTTTTAATATGGAGATCGGGTTTATCTATTCAGATCGGCTGTTTAGATTTTGAAAATAAAAAAGATCAATATTAAACATGAGAAACACAATTGTCTTTTATTTTATATTCATGGAAATTATGTATATTTTAGGGCCAATTCGAAAAGCAAAACACAGTGGTCAATGGTGCAATATCGAATATTGGAACTAAAGACAAGGCAAGAATTTAGAAATTAACTATCTTAAACAGAAGTGTCCAATTAGAAATAGATACAATCATAAAATTGAAATACCTCTATGTTGAAAATTAATTACAACTAAAATAGTTTTGAGGGACATTTGCTAATAAACCGGTGATTGTGGGTGATGGTGCAAGTGCTTCAATACGGTGTTTTATACGATGATGCCACAGGTGATCTGGGGGCCAGTTCGTGCGATAGTTGGTCAACACTCTAATCAGATTATCAGAGGCTCGTTTGATGGTGGGTTATGCTATGCATAGATAAAAAAGAAAAAGAAAATTACACTGATTTTGTGATCGCCCATAAACTATGAACCGAAAAAAAAAAAAAACAAATGCGAGAAAACGAACCAAGTCAGTACAAGATAAGGGGAGTCAAATTTAAAATCACTTCAAAATTGAAAAAAAATAATTTTGAGTCGATGTCAAGCGAACTGCAAGTTACGAGTTTTTTTTGTTTGTCAATCTTAATCAAGAGGCACAACTCCGGCTGTCAATAACATGTGTGACAATTTATTTGTTAACTCGTAATTTCTCTAGTTTTAATTCTTCAGCGACATGTGTGACAGCTTGTTTCTTGACTCGTAATTTCTCTAGTATTAATCTCTATGTAGATGTTGACATAGTTTCTGATGTTATCTTAAGCATACAAATAACAATGTCGGATATCATCATCATCAGCATCAGCGTCGAAGAATATTTTTTAACAATTATCAATTTGTGAATAAAGACAAAATATCCTCGCACTGATATTTCGAAAAAAAAAAAGTTTCTTGACAGCAACTACACAAAATTCCTGACCCTATTTTTGTTGCAAAAACGACAAAATTATACTCATTACATATAAATTATTTCTATAAAATTGAATACAAAAGTATTTTAAAAAAAAATGACGATATTCTCTTGACAAAGCCCACTATCGCGCTAAGCAGTATACTATATTGCAAGCGATGGAGGCAGTTGAAGTTGAGGACGGACAAAAGCGATGTGGTCTCTGGTGCAACCCAACAGGCAACAGTAAATCAAATATATCCCACAGAGAGCAAGGCGACAAAAAGGCGCGCACAAAACTGTTATAGAGATGTGTGAGATCACAGCATTATCCATCAGATCTTTAATCCGAAACCAGAGAGAGATAAGAATTAAGATAAGCCATAAAGCCAACCAATAGTACCCCCCACTATATGGACATAGACTATGGGTTACGCAACAGCCAACAGCCCCATGCGCTTGGAGGTTTTCTCATTTTCTGGAAAAAAAAAATATGAGCCTTTTAAAAAGACAAAAGGGAGCGGTCCAATGGGCATCGGACCAAATGCCCGATCAGAGTCGTTATTTATACTTTAGGATTCGTGCGGCACATTAAAATTGTCAGATCGAACGGTTGATATGGGATATCGGACCTAATTCGGTCGGGTAACTATTGGACAGCACCTGGGTTTGTTTAAAATATTAAAACGAAAGATTGGATTCGCAAGAAACGATGAGGTCACGTGAGAGTTGAGTCCGAGACGGAACCGAGCGCAGTACCAACAGACCAAACGACGCGAAACCTGTGCGTGGGCTCGTCTCGTACGCTGTCCTTCACCTTCGCCTCCTCTCACCCGGGTTCCGGGCCCTGCGCTTCTTGGGCCCTGGGCCGCTCTGCTTTCGCGCTCTCTTGCCTCCCTCCCCGCTTCCTCTGTTCCTGTACGATCATTTGTCGCACGGTAACCAATGAAATTGTTGATCTCGGCCGTTCATTTTGGTTGAACGGCTCAGATGGTTCGGAAGCAGACTGGTTTGTAACAGGGGATCCAGGATAATACATATTTTTTGTGTTATTTCTATTAATTCTATACACTGATCAAGAATAATCGTAGAATTTTGGATTGTTCATGACAAACTTTGGTTTCAATTATATTTTTGTCGTTGTAAATTGTAATTAACCACCTCTTATTTGATTCACTGTATAATTTGAAGGCTGGCATGCGGTTACATACCAATTACCAAATATATAAAAATAAAATTTAGAATGCGAAAGGCTGCAAAACTAAAAACAAGGTAGCAGCTTTATGATCACAGCACAGTAGAGGAATTAATTATGAATTAGGAATTCAGTGCAAATGCCCGTCCGACAGATAAAATTATTTTCTTAAAAGAAGGTATGGTTATAAATTATAACTTGAGTTGAGGCCTGACATGTGCAAATTGGGAGGGACCTCTGAGTCATGTTTTCTTGTCTCCTGTTAGCGTGTCTCCTCTCTTGGCATCTATCTACTGCTCATCTTGCGCAGTTGCGCTTGCGCCATATATGTATTGCTCGGACCACAAACAACTCAGCAGTCAGCACAATGCCATATTATCATATGACATCTTTCTCTCCTTTTGCTTTACAAACCAAAAAACTTTGTTCTATTTTTTTCAATACAATCCACCACCATGCACGTGGTCGTGGTGCAGCTTTTCTCGACTGAGATTTACAGTTTAAATATTAACAAACATTAAGATTAAGTCATAATTATTAAGTGGCAACTTGTTTTAGTTAAACAGTAAAACGGAGCTGGGATTGTTGTTTGTTCTGATAAAAAGTTAACCGGATTTGAATCCCGCCCATTGGTTTGTTATAAATGTTACCGGACGGATTTAATTTCTGCTAGAGAATATGATAAAATCAGATACCAGTAACGCACTAACGCCAGCATATTCCTTCTTTTAGAAATAAAATACTCCAATATTAATTACTAGTAAGAAAAGATTTAAATTTCGATAACCAGAACACAATTTCTCTAAAAAATATCTATCAATTTGTCTGATTGCTTTTTCACACATATATATCCGAAATTTCAGATGAAGTGACAAAAAAAAATATTATGTTATCTTTTAATAAGATTCTTCCATTTTAACTAAACTATTGCTTTTTATATTTTAACATTAATTAATGATTTTTTAATTTGTTCTGATCAAATCACTTTACTTTTTTTTTATTCAAAAGTTAGCAGGGTGGTCAAATCATTATCCACATTAGCAGAAAAACAATATCAGTATCGACAAATAGTGGATCCAAATTACCAAAAAATGTATGTCCGCATTAGCAATATATATTCACGTCATCACATAATTTGTTTTATTTGAACGTAATGACTTGATTAGAACAGATTAGAAATCCTATATTAGAGATCAAAAATTGAAAATTTAGTGACTAAAACTTGTTATAAATGACCTCATAAGAAATTTATTTAATTTTCTTTTTTTTTCTAAATGCAGTGGTAGACAAGTTTATGTTCATAATAATATCCCTATTAATTAGTGTTCAGCTATGGCGCTAATTGCACTGTATATCAACCCTCGCAACATTGCTTTAATTGAGAATTTAAACAATTATATATGGATAACCAATGGAATAGCCGAGTAGTTTATTACAAATAAAATAAAATAAGCACAGAATGCCCTCACTGTGGGTACTTTGCTGGAAACGAGACCAGCAAAATTTGTCCAAAGTTACAAATTAATCGGCTTTGATTTTCGTCGTCATTGTAATTTATGTTCTAGTACAGAAATATTTTTGGACGATCTCCAGTAAATTCATTTAACGGTTATAATTTAATTAAAATTTCACAGTTAAGATTATTAAAATCATTTTAATTTTCGAAATTAGGACTAGAGAAACTATGCACAAGGCGGCACAACAAACTCCATGCTTAAGGTGTTATTGAGGCAGATTAAAAGTGTTTGGTTTTAAACTACTCAAATCAATTTACTTCACGAGTAATGCATGTACATATAAAATTTTGAACGTTTTGAATTTATTTAGTACAAAATCAAGCAGTTGGAAAATATTAAAAATGAATGTATTTTAAAATAATTTGTAAAACTTCACTTTTTTATCACTTGACTTTATATAAAAAAAAATTGAAAAATTCGAAAATTTGCATATACACATCACTCATTAAATAAATCAGTATCAGCAGTTTAGATATATAATGAAAGGCTTTCATAAAAATTATTGTAGAATTGAGAATAAATTTTTCATTATGTTTAAACTCAGTCCAATAAATTTTGAAATTATACTCACCATATCTTCTTGTTGAACATAACACACGATAGCTTTATTTACATTACCTTGCTTATCTCTTTTGTATTTCTCTTTCGACCTCTAAATGTACGTACATATAAAGAACAGGTAGCTAGAAATGAGAAGGAATAAAGAATTATGAAGAAAAAGGAGAAAAAAAAATCGGCGGCAATGGTGGTATGTGGTATCTGAGATGATGGAAGTTGAAAAACTTGAAGATTCAATTGTGATTTGCTTAAATGGACTAAAGTCGAAGAACCTTAAAATCATATCATAAGTTGTTATGTGTGCTTCTCATGTAACAATCTATTATCAGCTTACTATATTGAATCATTTTTTAGTTTAATAGTAAAGACACAAATTTAGGGGTGTCAATGATATCCTTTTAACCGTTTACCCTATCTGTACCGTCTTTGATAAGGCACGTATATGCATAAGTTTCTTTTAGTTAGCTAATTGAATATGGGTATAGGTAAAGATTTTTTCTATTAGCTAAACGGGTAAAAGTACAGGTAAAGACAATTTCATACTCGTTACTCTATAAAGTCATTATATAAATAAATTATATGATAATGTTTGAGAAATAATTAGTGATGGTAAAATTTATTCGCGAGATATTTTGTAAGATAATGTTTGAGACAATAGTTAGTGATGTACTTTTGTTATTAAGAATATGTTATTTACTATAAGAAAAATATTAAACATATTACTTTAATTAACATGTTTTATTATTTAGTTAAATAATTAAATTTGTCTAAAGAGATATTCATGTTTTTAAATTATCTTGCTTTATAGAAAAAAACAATTTAGTTGGATTTGATTGCACATTTTTTTATTAGTAGTGTGATTGTATGTGTGAAATGAATGAGTTTTGATGTTTTATTTGTAAAATATAATAAAATTAATTATTCACCCGCTATCGTTTCGTTACCCAATAATTTTAACGGGTAAAGTAAAGATATGGTAAGGTCAATTTATAATTGGTAAAGGTAGACTATGAGTAACGTCAATTCTTAATGGGTATGGGTATGAAAATGTTTTCATTACACATATCCTCTAATAGGCAAGGTCATAAGCTTGAAATATGAATAAAGAGTTCTTGATGAATAATTAAATAGAAATTGATAGAACAAACCTCTACTTTTTTATATTAAATACAACTTGATATATTTGAAACAATACGTTTTATTATTTGGCATTGAATACGACATGCTAAATTTAGGAGTATGTAAGAATATGACAGCTCAATTAAGAAAGAAGTGATTTGTGTATATAGTATGTATTGTATATTAAGGATAGTTAATGTTGTATGTAAAAAATATTTTATAAATAATTATATGTTATTATGAGTAGGGTTACTATTATTTTTGTGTTTAAATTATGTTCCTTATCCTTATCTTTTTATTTTTTTCAAAGTTCAAACAGTCGAAATGAACTGCTCAATGTGATCTTAATATTAAAATGTGATTGAAAACCAAATTTTACATTTTTTGTAATATTTTTATATATTTTTTAGATGAGGAGGGTTCCAATGCACCCAAAATTTCATGCTCCCATTTGCACTCATTTTTTTATCTCTTTTATCTTCATTTTCAAAGTCCGAATAGTCGATCCGAACCGTTCAATACGATCATCATAATAAAATATACTTGGAGACCAAATTTTATATTTTTTGGAATTTTTTTACTATTTTTTAAGATATGTACAAAATCACTTTATCGGATGGTCTAGAATCTCCTTAAAACAATGATTTTGTGCCTATCTTAAAAAATAGTAAAAAAAATTCTAAAAAATATAAAATTTGAACTCCAAGCATATTTTATTATGATGATCGTGTTGAACGGTTCGGATCGACTATTCGGACTTTCAAAATGAAGATAAAGGAAATAAAAAAAATGGGTGCAAATAGAAGCATGAAATTTTGGGTGCATTGGAACCCTCCTCTTTTTTAGATAGGTACAAAATCACTGTTTTGGATGGTCCGGAATTATCTGAAAATAATAATTTTGTACCTATCTAAAAAATAGTAAAAAAATTTAAAAATATATAAATTTGATCTCCAAGTACATTTTAATATAAAGATAATGTTGAGCATTTCCAATCGATTGTTCAGATGTTGAAAATTGTGATAAGGATGTGGAGTGTGATTGGAGCACAAAATGAATGAGTACATTTTAACTCATGTATTATTTATAATTTGAAAGTAAAATAGAATATTAATTACATCCTCATCAAACTTGACTCTGTATTTCTTTCTTTAATTTTTGTCTCTCTTTTAAAATTCTAAAAATTTAATATTAGAACAAGGGTCGTTTTAATATAAGTTTCTACATGTTACTACTAGTACACGGTAAAATTATAAAAGACGCCAACTAAATGCATGACTAAAACCAATGCAAGCAACACACTATTAGTCAATCGTATATTTTTTCTTGACAAACTTGTATACGATACCTAGATGACTAAAATTTTAAATTACGTTGCTTGATGATATATTGATAACTACGACAGCGACGAATCTAAGATTGTATAATTTGAAGTTGGAAACTTTGTAGAATTTGGAAACAAGGAGAAAGTGACTTTTGGTTCACAAATCATATATAATGCTGTTTTGATTCTATAATATGTGTACTGAATGAAGTTAAAATTGCTCTGTTAATATCTTTATCCACCTTTTGTTCTCTTGCTTGGTGGGGAGAGAAGGAAAAAAAAAAAAAAAAAGAACCTCGTGTTCATTTTTTTTTGGGGTCTTTTTAAGATGCTCGAAGAAATTTATTGAGATCAATCCGAATGCGAGACATAATATGCCAAAGGCCAAACATATATATTTGATAATGACATATTTTAAAAGTTATTCGAAAAAGATATACAATGATATGCGATCATAGACATGGCACGTAGATGCAAATGTTGCCATGTTGGTGTAAGATCGTTTTCTAGGAACTATTACTTGCAGGGTTTAAACTGTGTGCAGATGGCGAGTCTAAAGCCGAAGCGTCTTTTCTTGATTTTCCAATATATAGGAATTAGATTCTGATCCGCGCGGTTCGAATCGTCATCGGAGCAAGTACGGTATGATGTATGATCCGAGCCATTCAATCTGCGTTAAAATTTGCATATGGTAACTCTAAAATTCTCCAGATTAAATGTGCAAGAAACGGAAATAAATCTGCTGCGAATCGCAGTTCCTGTTTTTTTAAATTCAATTATTAATTTTTTAATCCTAAAAAACATTCAATTATTAATTTTTTTCTTTGCAAAAGTGGATAACCACCTGTTTCATTACGAAACAAAAATCCATACAAAATTGTGAAAAGTACCAAAAACTAATTATTACAAGCTAGTGGAATAACATTCAAGTAGCACCAAAATCCACAAAACCAAGCAATAGAAGAAAACCACGAATATCAATCACTAAGAACTATCACACTAGGAGAAGAGGATGAGCTAGTATATACTAAAGACCAATCAGGAGACAGCAAGCCAGCTGCCTCATCAATGGCCCCGGATAAATCACTATCAGTCAACTCGTCGAACCCAAGAGTAGGGTCCACGCCGGAATCCATGTTGACCTGTGAATCCGTATCCGAGAGAACTGTGAGGGAGTCTAGCTGAGTTAAAGGAGAAATATCAAAAGACAAAATCAATGATAATTTAAAATATGATTTATCTAAACGAGCCTTACACCAATAAGTAGTCAAAGCAATTATAGAAGATGCTAATGAACTAATAGATGGTACCGGTATATTTTGAAAATAAATTTTATTTCTGGTCAACCATACAATCCATAAAGTAGCGGTCCTAATCAACTCAACCAATAAAAAATCCTTAAGAGGAATCCAATAGTCAAAGTGCCAAAGATAAAAAACCTGGGTACAGTTAAAAACAAAATTATTGTGCAATCCAAAACCACAAAGTAGAAATAAACGGACAAGTAACAAAAAGGTGATTGACTGTTTCAGGAGCACCGCAAAATGGACAATCTATATTATCCTGCTAACCCCTAGTATGTAAATTACATTTAGTAATAATTTTGTCCTGTCTAAGTAACCACACAAAAAATTTTATCTTTAAAGAATCTTAAATTTCCAAAGGTTATTGTATATATTGTTGGGAATACCACTAGATAATAGCAATTTATAAAGGGAGTTAACAGTAAAAAGACCCGAAGAGGTCCATCACCAGTAAATATTATCTGGCTGAGTAGAATCTAAAGTATAAAATGGAAAAAAACCCCAAAAGTTGATGCCATTTTTGAAGAACAATTCCCGTGAATTGCCCGCTAAATTGCAAATTAAATGAAAAATCAGAGAAGACGTCAGAGACAGTAATGGAAGGAACAATTGTAATTCTAAAGAGATTAGGAAAGAAACAATATAAAGCGCAATTTATATTAATTTTTTAAAATGCACAAATCTCAAATGCAGTTGATTTTTATGTATAAATCTCGAAACAAATGAATGGTTAAATTTGGAAAAGCAGGGACCCTGGAATTCCAAAGAATCGCAGCCGATTTATTTCCACAAGAAACTAAATACGGATCGAATAATTTTGACCGGTATCGAATTTGATAATATGTCCATAGAACTGCCTTCACTCCATACGAATTAAGCTTTATTCATCTTAATTCCGCACAGCTAGTTGTATAAATGAATCAGTTACAAATTGAATAGTAGTTGTACCTTTATGTAGTGTTTTTAAACATGGCCGCATAGACCGCATATGCGTATGCAATTTGTTGTTGAGCTTAAAATATCATACAATCATGTATAAGCAGATTTGAATATGCAATTGCATATACATATCACATTTGCGGTCATGCGAATACATAATACCACATGTGGACCGCATATACAGTCAATTTGAATCTGTAATATGAAATTGCTTTTTTTATATCCGATTTAAATTATGGCAGAGCTTGACCTTGCTTCATTTCATTCCTCAGAAAGCACTAGAACATCTGAACATGAACTGCAAAATTTTCGATCAAACCGAAAAGTTGCAAGATACTTTAAACACAAGATGCTTAGTTCCGTTTTGTAAAAAATAATTTATTTTACTTTACTAATTACTAATTATTACATTGCTTTATTCTTAATAGTATTATGTTTAGTTCTAGTTCTAATTATTTTTTCTCATTTCAAAATCAGCACATATAATTAGTTTCCATTAAAAATATTCATATGTAGTATGCAGTGATTTTCTGCACGAACAAAATCGCATTTTAAAACATTGTTAATACATATTTACTTTTATTTTTCAAAGGCGATTACTAATACATTTAGATTTTGATAAAAAAAAATACATATATGATTTATATTAAAGGGATAAGAATGCGAATCGAATATTTAGATTAGAGGTGCAACCTTTTACCTCATTTTCAGTTAAAAGTGTGCTTAAATTGTATTACGTGCGAATATCAGATATATCTACAAAATTCAAATATGGATAGAATAAAATAAATATCCGATCCGTCTTCTTTTCTACACGGCATATATCAATTGGCTCACCTAAATTTTCTTACAAAATCACTATTCACATTTCATTGTGTTGGGGACTGTTCACATTTCATTATGTCGGGTCTGGCCTCTTTTCTGTTTGAAATTCAACCTACAAGGAATCTTTTCTTTTCTTTTTTCATTTTTGTTTGCTTTGATTTTAATTATTGTTGGTAAATTTGATACAGAGATGAGAGATCTTTCAAAGAAGGCTAAAAAGACTCCAATTCTTCATGCACTATTTGGTAAATTTATAATAAAAATTCTAAAATTCGACTGCAATATGAAGATGCTATTATAATTTTTTCAACAACTGACGCATTCCAAATTTTAATTTAAATAAACCTAGAATTAAAAATTAATTGTCTACCTTAATAAATTTTCATAAACTCTTTATACCAATCATAACAATTAAAATTTCTTAATATTTTATGTGTATTATAAAAAATATCATTTATCAGATTTAATTATTCATTTTAATAGTTTAATTAAATTATTAAGAAGAGATTTATAAGTAAATGACAAAATAAAAACATAAAATAATTAAGAAGTAGGTCTGATGGGTTTTGAACACACTTTTAGATCGGATGAATACTGAAGTTATCCGATGCCTTTAAAAATCTGTGCACACAAATCTCATAGAAGAGCCGCACGAATTTTAAGATGCATCGGACGGCTCCGGTGTCCGTCACCAAAGATAGATCAAAAATCCATCTGACCTACATTTTTTTCGAAATACTTTTAGGTCTTCATTGCTTGTAGACTAGAGTCGCGACTCCAAATTTCTATGTTATTTGCTTCTTAATACTTTTATTTCTCTCTATTTATTTTTTTCCAAATCGGTTTACGGCCCAATAAATGAAGTTTGATGATCATTATAACCCATTACTATATAGTACGTAGGTCGGCCTATTGTAATGTAGCCATTGAACTGTATTAATCAACTCATTATATATAACACCCAAACAATGAAACAAACACATTAAACTAAGCAAATTGACCTATTGTCCCTTCCGAACGGTAATTATCGTGAATAAAAATATTGACAGAGCTGTTTTAATTTCGTTAAGCGCACAAACAATATAATTTTATTTAAATATCAATGTATATATATTTTTTTAAATAATGAGATCTACATTATAAAATATTTTATGATATATTATAGTGTTTAACATAATATATTTATTTGTTTGTTATATTTTTAAATTAATACTTAAGAATATACAAGTTCTTAATTTATTTGACAATTATTCATTATTTGTATAATGTCTGTTAATTTAATGAGTAATTTTATGTGAATAAAATTAATTTCAAACGAACAAATACGAAAATATATCCACTCATTTTGTTTCTTTTCTTTTTTTGGGGTTTAATGCCCGGAGCCCGTAGGCTTTCAAATGGGAAAAAGAAAGGGACACTGGGATGTTTGGGCCTGATAAGCTTTCTAAGATGCCTATACACATCTGTTTGGGCCGGGCTTTATATGCGTTTAAAGGTCTGTAAATCGATTTAGATCCATTAAAGAGATTTCTATTATGGACCTAAAACATTGATGTCATATTCTAGGCTATGAATAGGACCAGTTCATAAATTTCATTTTGTCAATGTTAGGCTTCTTGTCCTTGTGGCCTTTTGTTATTATTAATTTGTGAAATAATGGAGTATTTGGAATCGGAGTGGGACAATGTCCAATTCAGTTCGATGCTTAGTTTGAAGTTGGTTAGGCATCCAATCGGCCCCCCTCCTTGGTTAACATCTTGGATCCATTGGCACATAACGTAATTTAGAAGCCCCATATAGATTTATATTTATGGACCTAAAACATTGAGGCCTATATTATTCTAGGCCATAATTAGAACTAGCTCATAAATTTCATTTCGTCAATGTCAGGTTTATTGTCCTTGTGGCCTTTTGTTTTGTTTTGTGTTGTTATTTTTTTTTGGGTTAGATAGAAAGATAGAGATCTAGCCTTTTAACATTTATTTAATGTTTATGAGAATTTTTTTTCGGATTTTCAACTCACCACCTTATGTCCTTGTGGCCTTTTGTTATTATTAATTGTGAAATAATGAAGTATTTTGGAATTGGGACGGTTCGATGACTGGCTAGAGCCGTTTGATCCGTATTAAGAGTATCTGCATCTCTGAAATTTTTGAAGTTTTAAAGCTGACTTGGCAGTTTCTAAATCAGTTTCAGGAATGTAGATGAATTTCATATTTAGCAATTTGGTTCAATAGTTTCTAAATATGAAATTCAAAACTCTGATGTGGTGAAATAATCAACCTGTACTCGCTCAATTTTTAATATTGTTTTAATTAAATGCTAATGTGACAATTAAGAAACTCTAATTTTAATTTCATGATGTAGAGTTTTAGAAATTTAGAGAGTCTAAAATTTCTAAAATTCTGTTAACAGTTATTTAGAAACTTCAAAATTCATGTTGATCAAGTTCACACATAAATCTCGTTGCGGATCGAACTACTCCAATTACTCCAATTACTCCAATTGAACATCGAACCGAATTTAAAATGATGCGTGCCCATCGTACCGCCCCGCTACTTGGTTAACACCTATGGATCCATTAGCTCATATCGTAGCATTAATGCCATAAGCTCTCTCAATACTGAGCTAACCATCCTAATTTCTTTTGCCTTAAATGGAAACATATTAATTGTTTTCCTTGAGTTTGACAGTTATAAATCATAATAAATCATTTCCTGTTTTTTAACCTACTGCACGTTTAGCTTTCTAATTGCATTAATTAGATTGAAAACTATAAATGCCTTTGCAGTCATGTTAAAAAGGATGTGTTGCTCTGTAAAAACAAAATTTGACTTGTGTGGAGAGTTTGTTTCATTTGTACGTAGTCAGCTCGTTTGCCTTTTATAGTCTTTAAACCATTAAGGATCTGTTAACGAGTTCGATCAGGAAAAAAAAAAAAAAAAAGTATAAATGGATTAAATTGTGACAAGCGTAATTTTATCATCCCACAAATTGAAAGAGAAAAAAAAAACAGGCTTGACAAAATGCAAAAGATGAAGTTTTCATTATTCATCGGCAATCAAGCGCCAGGCCCTGTTTTTTTTCAGCTGTTTTCTATTTACAATTTAAATAAACATGTGGAAACGGTCAGGAGCTGTTGCTGTTATGAAATTCTCATAAAAGAATTATTGGGAATTCTAAGATAGACTAATATTAAACGGAGTTAGAAAACATCTCTTAATTAATTCAAAATACATCTGGTAACCAATAGAATATCATGATCAATTAATTGTACATACAAGTCACAGCTTCAAATTCAAATCAAGATTTTCCTTTTCCTCATGCTTTTCACTACACTCCTTAGAACTAATCTGGAAGCTACCCGGCCAAACCAACCGGCGGCCGGTCTCCTCTTCCGGTGCAGCCCAGCCCATTTTGACCTGATCAGACCTTAACCTGCTAAGCTCTGGCTCCTTGCTTCCCTTTGTTAATATCACAGAATGAGGGTTGACCCTGAGAGACTGAAGATAGTAAGGCGTACTGCTACCAAGCGACGGAAATCCAACAGCCACAACTGCCCGATGACACGAATTTTGATGGCGCTTTGCGGCCCCTCGTTCTCTCTTGTGCGCGTTTTGGTGTCCCCCTAATGCCTGTGAACTAAAGAACTTACGCATGCAGTAGTTACACGAGAAAGTCTTATGCACCGCTTCGGGCTTATTACCGACCCGAATGTTATCCGGTGGGCTAAGGCTGAGGTTCAACCATGATCTTGGGCTGCTACATGAATTACTGCTACCATCAAGGGCTTCATCAGAAGTTTCCTCTTTTGGGTTTTGTTTCTCCTCCTCCAGTTCTTTGTCTTTCTCCATGGTAACTGGTCAAAAGTAAAGGTTTTGAGGGTTTGTGCATGGAGAGGTAGATGCTTCCCTTAAAAAGGAGTAATGAGGAAGGGTGGCAAGTGGGGAATAATCGGATGGAATTGTCAAAGGGAATAGGAGAGTCTTCAATCATGAAGGGATAAAGTTTTCTCTTCGCTTTTATGTTTATATATGGATCTTCTGTTATCCACTTATCGTATATAAAGGATCAAAGAATATCTTAAATTATGTGAGACAATGTGTAGTGATAGAACAATTAATTAATATTGTACATTTGTACTATGATTCGTTCTTCAAGAAAAGAACAAAAAATCTCGCCAAATAAACACTATCACGTTTTTTCTCTCCAAACAAGAAATGCTACCGAATTATCTCATTAGATGATAATGCATCCAAAGTGAATTCTATCATCATCTAAATCAAAGTAAAATTACCAAAAACTATTTCTAAAAACGTTGAGTAGAGGAAAAAGAGATTATTTTTGTTTTATACAAGCATTAAAATTATTTAATTCTATGTTAAAATGTTAGACTACACGGTGATGCCACACAGGGTCAGGGATTGCTATAAGTGGCGCAGCATAGTGCTTCATTGTTCCGAAAATGAACCTGTCAGAAGGATCCTGTTTGGCCATATCAAAATCTCAGATGCTTCTTTTATTATTTTATCTCCTCAGGTGGCAAACCCACTTTTCAAACACAAAGGTTTCGTTTAAACCAAATAATATGCTATTGGCCGATTGCCGATTGCCGATTGCCAGTCCAAGAAAGATAATCATATCTTTCCTCTGATACGGAGTTAGCTGGACTGGTATTGATAGTACAGCGATCTTGTCAACAATAATTTTTTTTTTTTTACAATGATAAATACTAGCAGCGCAGGGAAGCATTTGTTTTCAACAAAATTAGAGAGGTGCCAAATAGTTGCCTTTTAGAAGAGTAAACATTGGAGGCTCCATAATCTAAATTATCCAATTTAATTAACAAGTTCGAATCAATATCGCTACATAACTGTAGTTTTTTTTTTTTTTTTTTGCGTTTTTACTCAAACTGTCAGCCGTCTATTTTTAACCAAATAGTCCAAAATGATTGGATAATGGCATTGGCACAGCTGTACCAAAATCCATTACCACTTTACCAGTAGTGCCTATTACAGAAACCTGATTGGTTGATATCATTTTGAAAACACAACCAATGAATGAACATTGACTTGAGTCTACTGACCTATGTTTAGCCTAGGCACTATTTTGTGTATAGTACAACTTTTGTCGTTTTCTTTAGCGCAAGATATATTTTATATTTTTGTGTTTGTAGCCTATTAATTTTGCCTACTAATAAAATAGCTCATTCTTTTTTCTGTCTTAGCAATAAACTGTAATCAAGTGCATAATATATGACAAAGAAAGCATTATGAGTTTATGACCTATGCTTGCCTGCTTTACTACTTTACTTTGGAATTGGAGAATTGTTAGGAAGAAATAAGGACCACAATTCGAACAAATTTTATGTTTCTGAATTTTTATGACTATGATTTACACAATGCAATTAAAAAGGCGCAAGAAAAAATATCCCAGAGAAAGTGAGGGAAAATGTTTCTTTCTTGGCTAGGATCTTGTCTACACGTACACTGATGTACAACGTCAATAAAGTCTAAAGTTAGTTCTAGAATTTAAATAGAAAGTGGATACACCACTAAAATGATGATCACAAATTATTCACAGCTGTGTAAATAAAAATGTGAGATCTCATACTCCCACCCCAACAAGCAATGGCTATAATGCTTCAAAGCGAACAAGATATTGACACTTCAGCTTTTTTGTACTCAAGGGGCGGAGCCAAATGGAGATGGGGTCGGCCGTCAGCAACCCCTGGCTCAAAAGAAGTTTTAAGAAATATTATTAAAAATAATAATTAGAAGTATATTTTTCAAAAAATTATAAATTTTGCCTACCCCTAAATTTTTTGTCTCCAGAATATGTTTTTATATCTATGTTTTTCTCAAAAAAATAAAAAAAATATATGAGTGATGCTATGGTACTATGCATAGCACATATTGGCTCGCGCTATGAATTCAAATCTTTGATTTGAAAGTCCTAACTATCAATCCGAACTGTCCAATCCCCATAAGAATATGTACTTGTAAACTAAAATTTACATTTTTATAATTTGTTTACTGTTTTTTGAGATGAGTAGAAAATCACTTATCTAAAAATTTTGGACAATCCAAAAACAATGATTTTCTGCCCATCTAAAAAAATAGTAAAAAAATTATAAAAATTATAAAATTTAGTTTACGGGTACATATTCATATGGAGACCATATTGAAAGATTCGGATCGACCGTTAGGATTTCAAAAATATTACTCCATAGTAGAGACCAATCCACACTATACATAGTACCATAGCCTCACTCAAAATAATAACAAAACTATGCATCACCCAAAACTTTTGCATCCTGGCTACGCTCCTGATTCTATATGTAATCATGTGTTATATAGGATCCGAGTTTGACTTGACTTTACTCCGGAAAGATTTAGTTACCATTAGAAGCAAAACTAAGGCGATGGGGGAGTGCTTCCAAAAACCGTAACTAAGAACTGTGCAACAATTTTTTTATTACGAAGGCCAAAATTTACAAACTTTTTCCTTTCTTTTCTAGTTGCTTTCTATGTTCCATTACTTAAACTAAAATTTGGTTTGAGGAGACTAGAGAATTCCTTTCTTGTGGTCAAGTGCCTTAAATTCACTCAATTTTAAAGTGGGTTCATGATCAGTGTTTACATCGAGACACCTTTTTTGTGGTCTCAACAAGCAGGTGAGTGACACTTCGGTTCTCTTTTTTTAAGGCACTTGTGATAGGAGTTGTGGATGTATACATAATAATGTAGGAGAGACAGCCATTGATTGCACTATCAAACTCAAAATTTGGTGCTGTTTGTGATGAAATATGACGCAACCTTTGATGTAGGTATCTCTCCTCGTGGACTACATGTCATTGGGTCTGATCAAGAGAAGTGAAACATGGTTTCTCATCCACATCTTTTATCTTGAAAAGAAAAACTACTATGCTTCTTCAAGTGCTGCCATGTGCACAATGAGTTGCTTCATTGGAGAATTTAGGAAACCTACATATATTGGTAAATGCAAAAGCATGGAGCCCTTTAACAATTTTCTGAATAGTAATAAAAAAAATTTAAATAAAAAGGAGTTTAAATGTGTTATTGGATATAACAGAGTTTACCTATTAGATTTTGTTTTATACAACTGACTATTTTTTTTTATAATGTATCAAGGATCATTAAATTGAAACCGTAAAAAAATTCAAACTACTTAATGAACAGTAGATCATGCACAAAGTATCATATTTTCCTTGCATGCATGATATACATGATAAATTGAAACCGTAAAAAATTTCAAACTACTTCATGAACAGTAGATCATGCACAACAGCACAAAGTATCATATTTTCCTTATACGCATGATATATATGACAATATATTATACCTAAAATATCAGGTTCAAATTTAAACTTTATTTTTGGCAATTGTCCTTCGTCAAAATCAAAATAATTAATAGTCAATGAGATCATATTTCAAACATCAAATAGAACGGTCAGAACTTTGTATGGATTTAACACGATAAAAGAGAGCCTATGTCATAGTGACCCGCCACAGAAACCCCGCCACCAGAGGGGCAGAAAGAGATTAGAATTCCTTTTTACCCAGATAAGGTATTAAAAGTTGACCCAACCATTTCGGTATACTTAGCTTTCTCTCTTTCACTGGTGTGATGTCTTGTCTGTAAGGGATTGTGATAACTCATCTTTGTTAATGCAAAGTACAATCATATTGAACTAGTTAGGTTTTGTTTACTTTGACATGTCTAACTTTTTATTATAATGACAGTGTCCAAATCTTGACTTAAATTGAAAAGCAGTGCAAAAGCTACTGGTGCCTACCTGCTGGGACAAGAGCTACATCGATTCCAGATGAGCCATAAGAAGTCATCTCATATTCTCTGTTTGTAATTAGTTGATGAGCACTTTCAAGTACATTAGTACTTCAAACCAAATAAAATAAATAAATACACTGATAATTTGATTGCTACTAAATACAAACAAATTCTGTGACGTAAACCATTTTTATATATATATGTTTTAAAGTGGACCTAATGGAAACTTAAAAATGAAGTATCAAATATCTATCCTTTTAGCAAGCAAATCTTCTTTATTGGAGATATGGAATCTTATCTGAATTAAGCCTTTTAATTGATTCTCTAAAGCAAAGATGGCACAGGTTACAACAATTTGATGGAAAAATATACCCAATTCCACAAAAAGAAGTATCCCAATTGTAACTTATGCTGTCAACAAATGTGCGGTCCAAGAACATACAAACCTTGTTTATTGTCAAGAAATGAGGGACAGTCATTTACGTTTCAGTTGGTATATCTTTTTAACCTTTACAGTTGCTTTAATTAGCTGAGATAATCCTGTATAATTAGCATGCATTGAATGTATTTCATTGGTCATTCGAGCAAGTCAAATGTTTAAATATAAAGGAGAATCAAATCATGAGCCAAAAGTTAATTTAAAATTGCAGCACCTTTAGAGATCTTCATGAGATAATATCATTTATATTTTCATATTTTAGAAAGCATCAAAGCTAGCTGCTCATCTGTTACTTCCACCTCTTTATGTGCTCCTACTGCATCTGCAAGTTGTGCTGCTATCTGATGCTTGCACTTCAAAACCAAAATAAAACCAAATCAGACAATAAGAAAAGGAAAAATAATACTACAAAAAATATTGGAGTGAGGCTATGGTAATAATGCATATTACACAACGGCCCACGTTATGGGTTCATATCTCTATTTTCAAAGTTTAAACAGGCGATCCGAACCATTAAACATGATCTCCATATGAAAATGTACTTGCAGGCCAAATTTTACATTTGTTTAGAATTTTTTTACTGTTTTTAAGATAGGTAGAAAATCACTTGATTTGAAAATTCTGAACCATTTAAAATGTAAAATTTGGTCTACAAGTACATTTTCATATGGAAACCATGTTTAACGGTTCAGACGACTGTAATTTGAACTTTAAATATAGAGATATAGATCCATAGCACAAGTCGATCCGTAATGTACATAATACCATAGGCTCACTCTACCCAGAGGACAGCATAGCATACACAGATTTGATCGCCTCTATTGACAATATCATAGAAAAAGGAGTAGCATGTGCATAGATGCCGTGGGAAACAGATGTACTCTTCCTTTCTCCTCGACTCCCCAACCACCTTTAGACAAGATTGAACAATTTCGTTTTAATTGAAATAAAAGTTGGTTAGAATTGAGACATAAGTTTGCAAGTCCAGAGCTAATTTTTTTTTTGGAAAAAAGGCACAAATGCCCGTCCAGAGCTAATTACATTCAGGTTAACAGTGTCAATGCTGGCCACATTGGAAAGTTGGAGGTTTGAATCATAGAGAAAAGAAAACAACTTGAATATATAAGTTTTACCAGGAAGAGAGACCGGCGACTTGGGAAACCGGAGACACGCGTGACACCGCCTTCATCGACTATCCGAGTTGCTCGCTCGAAGTTTTTTCCAAACAAGAAATTCAATCTGGACATGAACTATTTCATGTCATGAAACTACATATATCTTTCCCTTTGTTTGGAGTTGATAGATTGAGGTGGTGGAGAACTGGAGAATTACTTACATCGATATTTGATCGTCAGATACTGCATTAACAGTTATCGTCGGTGTTAGTAGGTGAGTGAGAGAGAGAATCCCTGTAAAGCTTTTCAGAGAGAGAGAGAGAGAACGGAAGGACCTGAGTGGGTCGATCTGATCTGGTCCCAAATGACGTTTGCAACGGCGGAGATGGCAGCCATGGTCACATTTAAGTGCTGCGCGCAAGGTGCTCGATGTTATGCCTGAGAGAGATGCAAATGCCAAGCGTTAAAAAAAAGCCTACCAGGTCACCTAATAACGCAAATTTTGAGTTTACATCCAAACCGTGGCTTTGATCTGAATATTAAAGACGTCATACATTTTAGAATTGATTTAGAGTTTGATCGGACGGTTCAGATCCAGTCTCCAAATTTGAGTTACAACATAACAACAGAGTATCCGGACTCGTATTAATTTTTTTTTAAAATTGGAATTGGAAGTAGGATATTTTTTATCAATAGAAATTATAAAATTTAAATATACAAAAATAGAAATAGTACCTGGATTGCAACAAATATAGTAAGATCGGAGTCAGCGATCACGATCCATAAATGGATCGGAGCCAATGACTCAGATCCATAATTTTATTATTTTTTATTAATTATATTGAATTTTTTAAGGAAGGTGCCACATTTAAAATCATGAATCTGAGTCATTGACTCCGATCCATAAATAGATGGATCGTTGTCATTGCCTTCGACATTAAAATACGTGCAAGTATGTCAATTTCCGTGCGCAACCTATTAGTGCGCCAAAATTATTGCGCAGACCTGGTGCGCCAAACCATGGTGCGGACCAATAGATGTGCAAGGTGCTTGTGCGGACCCGTTATGACTGGTGCGCAAAACTATTGTGCGGAAGTGGTATTTTTTTACATAAACCAGTCTTGGTGGTTTTTAATTTAAAACGAATTTTTACAGTGTTAAACAAAACGAATTTCTACGAGTTACAAGGGGTGAGATAATTAAATTCAAATTAGAAGCTGCATGATTGCATAGGTTCATTCGAAGTAGAGAGAATCAGGTAAGGTATATGATTCTATCAGATATTTAGATTAGATCCAAACATTTAATTTGAGTCTTTTGACTTAACTTGATCGATCAGCATTCAGCCACCGCAAACTATATTTTTCCGATAGGGACATCTTGCGTTTGGAAACCCACCCATTGGATCTATGCTTGCTTTGAAGTTTGAAACACAGCACCTCAGAAGTGTTCGGTATATCTTAAGAGTTTCTTAAGGAGTCCTAAACTTATTGAATACTTATTTCTTTATAAAACTTAAAATCACTTTCTTAAGATTCCTCTTGTCCACATTTTTAAGTTTTAAAAGAGTCCTAAACTTGTTAAACATTTGCTTATTTATAAAACTTAAAGTCACTTTCTTACGATTTCTTTTGTCCACATTTTGAAAGAGTCATTCTATATGGCTTAAGAATTTGAGACTCATTAAGAAAATTAAGTATGCACTTTCTTAATATTTTGTTGCTGAATAATTTTTTTTAGCAAAACTTAAATTTTAATCCAATTCAAGACTACCGTTGGACTTAGACGTGCTCCATATATATTTATTCTCCGTATATATCTTCTGCTGCCCTTTCATGTTTAGATATATTAGATAGTGCCTACCCGGGCTTCCCATAAAAAAAAAAACAAGGTATATTAGATATACAGTAGAGCTAATGTTCAAATTTGACCATCCAATTTCAGTAAACATGATCGTTGGGTGGATTTGTTATGAATGATTCGAATCCAATACTGCTAAATAAAAAGGAAACCGTTTGATTTTACTCTTCCGTTTGAGATCCGAGGGTCTGCATTTTTCAATGACAGTGGCAAGCAATGAAAATATTTAACAGTAGCAACTAGGGGTGCAAACGGATCGGATAGTGGTAAAACCATATCTGCATCCGTTTTTATTTTTCGGATACGAATCGAATATTGAATATCTATAGATATATACATAAATATTTTCATAATATATATTAAATTATATTATATATATCTACTATTTCGATACGAATAATTTAATTCAAAATTATCAAAAAAATAATTTAATTCAAAACTTTATCCGTATCTATATTCACATCTACACAGATATTTGAATATCGGATATCCACATTTAATTTTTGAATGCGGATCCGGACGGATAATATCCAATCCATTTGCAATA
Source organism: Carex arenaria (assembly GCA_964058825.1). Classification (NCBI taxonomy): domain Eukaryota; kingdom Viridiplantae; phylum Streptophyta; class Magnoliopsida; order Poales; family Cyperaceae; genus Carex; species Carex arenaria. The sequence continues at coordinate 167,046 of CAXKVW010000215.1, forward strand.
GATAATATACGAATCCTTGCTAAGCTCATGAGTCTCTGTTAAACCCTTAAGAGCAAGAACAAGGTTAAATTGGGCTGTTTTTTTACAATAGATATCAAAATATTTTTACAAATGTAAAAAAATAGAGTGCTTATTGTTACATAAAAGGTAAAAGAAAGATAAAAAGTACTGTTTATTGTTACCCATGCAAAATTTTAAGAACTCATGGATCTCAACTTAACAATTTGATTTAAGGGTCTTTGCGACTAAAGGAATTAGAGAATTGAAAATGGACTTGATGACGAAATTATAATCGCAAATGAAAAAGAGGCGAGAGTCGAATTCAGTCGACATGATTTGAAGGTGATCAAATCGCATCGAGAAATTGCCTAAACAACAATGGTATTTGATGCGATTTGTATGGACCATTGTGAAGAGATGCAACTGGTCTTATTCTTTCTTTCGCGTTTGTCTTCTGCTGATATTTCTGCCACCGTTAGTAATTTGTTTTCTCTTCATATAAAATCGAGTTAGATTGTCATCTCTTCTAATAATATTGAATTATTGCGGCTCTCTTTGTTTTTCCTCTTATGGTAGGTACATCTTTATATTTTCTTTAATTTAATTTTTTGGCTTTAATTATATTTAAATTGTAATTTTAAATCGATGGCACAATCAATAAATAGAAAATAAAAAGATTAGAACTCTCTAAAACTTCTTTAGTTAAAAAAGGATGAATTGGTTCTAGTACTTGTCATTTATGTGAGCTAGATGAAGATGTCGATCATTTATTTGTTACTTGTAGATTTGCCGAATTAATTTGGTTTTGGATGGGCCAATGTCACAATATATCTCATGAATGGAGTTCAATACGAGAAATTTTAGCTTGTATACAAACCTTACCAGCACATAAAAAAACAGCGGCCACTATTGTATTAAGTGCTATTTGTTGGTCGATTTGGAAGCACTGAAACGATGTTTGCTTTGCTGAGATGGAAATACAACACATTCTGAACATGATTTTTTATATAATTGCTCTCTTTTACTATTGGGCAGGTAATACTAAGGAAGAGATAACACAGGAGCTCACGGAATGGATACCGGCTAATGTTGATGAAATCCCACTTCGGGAATGGACCGAGAGTACACACCTCATGGAGACTGCCGATGATTCGACCACAGGATTAGGGCATATGGCAACAACTTTATTACATAGATCCTTCTTTTGATTGGTTTTTGAAAATAGTAGCCTAGTAATTTTAATAAGTCTTGATGACACTAGAGATTGGTATAAGTTTTGATGGCTGTTGATGGGTGTTGAGAGAGGTATGGTTTCAGCCTTAAGCTGAAGTCATCTGTTGCTCACTATCAAATTTTGGAATTTTTTTTTTTTTGTGTTTGATGATATAGTAGGATGTGTGTAGAAAGTGATGTAATTACAGGCTTTTGTTGCTAAAGTAATGGGTTATATTCTTTTTTTTTCAAAAAAAAAAAACAAGTGTAAAATACTGAATTCTCCTCAATCCATTTTTTATTGTTACCAAAAAAACTTAATTCTAAGTTACTTCTACTGAAATCGATTCTATTAAATTCTGTTGAATTCTTGCAGATATTTGTTCCGATCACTGCCAGAAGCCTTCCTCTGTTCCTGAATGATTCCTGGGAAACAATTTCTCATCTCCGTTTAGACGCAATGCTGTCAATGCATCCGGTCATCCCTTAACAAAAACCACTGACAGGTCTTTTAAACCCATATTTCCCAATAATTCCTAACCCGGCCCATTGGCCCTTTTAGAAGAAGAATATACGAAAAAAAAAGAGTGAGTCGATGGTACTATGCATATCACAATTTTAGTACGTAGTACGATAAATTTTTTCGTTTTCAAAATTCTAACAGTCGATGCAAACCGTTTCAAATGATTTTCATATAAATATGCACTTGCAGATCAAATTTTATATTTTTTAGAATTTTTTATTTTTTAAGATGGATAGAAAATCATTGTTTTTCGATGGTCCAGAATTTTTAGATCAAGTGATTTTCTATCTATCTTAAAATATAGTAAAAAGAACCTCAAAAATATAAAATTCAGTCTGCAAGTAAATATTCATATAAAGATCATGTTGAACAATTCAAATCGATTTTTAAAATTTTAAAAATGAAAATATTAACCTGTAATATACAGAGTACCATAGACTCACTCAAAAAAAACCACTAAACCAGTAACCATCATTCTCCCTCAATTACATCTATCTCTACCAACTTTACCGAGCACTAAAAAATAACATGCAAGTCCAAAGTGTCTCAACTCTCAACCATCACTCTCAATTTCGTCTCATGTTACTCATCCATTCAAGAGGTGATGATCACCAGCAGCCACGAGAGCAAGTTCCACCTCTTGATTCCACTCCACACACCTGGTTTCCCAGTAACCGCTCCTCACCTCATTTGCAAAATAGCTTACCCAAAACCTACCCCCTATTCTCCACCTCACCTTTTTCCCCTCCATTTCTCTCCCCACACGCCACGTCACTCCTTCCGGCAGCTCATCTCCTGCCACCACTAAACCACCCTTTTTACTGAACGCCCTACCGGGACCCCGCCACCGCCGCCTCAGCCCGGTTCGGGGATCTGTTGGTGCACTGCCGGGTCGCCACGTTGCAACTTCTGTCCATGTGGCGGTATCACAGAGCAACCCTTCAAATACTGCTGCACTGCCATCTGCCTCCTGTTCCCATCTCCAGCTTCTGTTTCTCGTTCTACCTGAAGATCTAACCTGCCAGTTTAAATGATTAATTAATTTCTCTTGTTGGATTTATCCATTGAAGATCGATGCTTTACTGCGCACAAATTAAAATACAAAAATATAATGTTATATTTTTTATTTTAAATTAACTATTATAATTGGATGAATTGTACCGACTCATCAAATTAGCATTAAACATCGGAGAAATTGGCATATCTCTAGGAACTAAACTAAAGCCTAAAATTGGCATCAGAGTCAAAGAAAATGATTAGTCAATAGATTGGCAAAATATCATTCTATTAGTAATACCTTTGCTCTTATCCCTTTGCCTTTTGAACCAGCAAAGAAACCCCCTTTAACGGTTTGGGTGGTCTCTACTTCTCGCTCTGGGTTTCCACTTGACCGGCCAAGACTCGGACCGGTTGCATAGGTTGAGCCAGGCACAGGCCCGACCCAAAACCGCACACGTGATGGGAAGTGGCGCTCACTTTCAATTTCAATCTCATCTTGTTCCTCGAGCTCTGTTTCATCATCTTGTCTATTGTACCCTAGTCTGATTACATGCATACGAAGACTGTCAACGTGTATGTCGACACGGATGAACCGTGGGTCCCGCATACAAACATTGCATTCCAATTGGACGACTAGCTCCAGTTGTTGGTGTGCCAATGCATATCGCAATGCAGACTCTTTCGGCTCGTCCACCATTCCATCCTTATTTGTCTCGGCAGCTCTAACACGAACCATTGCCAAAATGGGCGCATAGCCTTTCATCATGAACAGACCGTGAACCGACGTGGCATACGAGAAGCACGCGGCTGGTACCGGCCCTGCATTTAATTTGGGCCCAATTTGTATGTCTCTAAGCAAGCACCATTTGGAGAGCATGTAGCCCAGTGATCTCATATATCGCTGCTCTACATCAGGTCCCACTGCCAGAAGGAAATTACTAATAACCTTAGGGCAGTTAAGAGCATGGGACACATTCTCTGTCAATGCAGAGAAGAAGAGATATCCAGCTTCAACCGGTGCATCTATAGCACACAACAAGAACAAACGGAGCAAAAGTGTGAGCGAGAAGAACGATGAAGCCTCGTTTTCTTCAAAAGTCTCTGCCACTCTTGATATTGATTCTAGCTCAAGGTAAACATTGGAATTTAAAGAAGAGATGGAAGGGGAGAGAGTGATGATTTCATTAATGAGTTGATGCAACAACAGAGAGTGTCGGGTTGAAGGGGAAGATAGAGGAGATGGATTGGAGACCCAGAGTGTGCGAGATGGGGCCGACGAGTTGTATTCATGGAGAGAGATGGAGAAGGAGACCGGTGCATCAAGGCTTGAGCTAGGAGAACACTCAGCTTGTAAAGTAATGAATTTGTATGGCGAAGAGGCCAGGAGGAGAGATGGAGCAGCATCTGACGGCCAGTCATTCGGCGAAGGCAAAGACACGATCCATGACCAGATATTATCCATTTATTTTGGATTAGTTTAATGGAAATTAAGGCCTCTATCTTTTTATTGTTTTGGAGTAGGGGAGGAGAATAACAAACAGGGATGGAACGACTATTTGTGTGGAGAGTAGAGAGGCGTGGATGGTGTTAGATTAGGTTTTTATTATCTCTGGTTGAGGTTTGAGTGAAGGAGATGTCATGATTTTGGCTTCTGATGAATTGAACTGGTGATAGGAGGGAGGGTTACGTTTGAAGTTTGAACATGCCCCAATTTTCCCGGTATATTCAATTAGGCGGATTAATTTACTTAATTTTGAAACAGTAATTGCAAACTTTACACAAATAATTAATTAATGAAGGAGTTGACCGTTGCTGGTAAAATATGACTTTTATTGTAATTAAATTTCAGACAATTATTGTTTTTTTTTTTTATGGTTGACGCAACGAATATATATTAAGACAAAGTTGAAAAGTTATTTACAAAACAATTATTGTTGTTACTTTGCAATATTTCAAAGAAGAAAAGAAAAATCACGGATATAATTCCATATTTATGAATAAATGTTGTTAAAAGATATGGATGAGATTTTGTTTCGTGCCGAACCATTTACCTTTTAAAATGTCTAAAATCTCATATTAGCATTGTTATGTTAAAAGAGTTCGTGTGCCGAGTGGTCGCAGAAAATAAAAAGGAAAAGATGTATCCGGATCCCCCAAAGTAAGTCAAATTATGAGTTTGGATTCAAATCGGTCCGTGATAGAATCCATGGGACTTTTTTAATATTCCTGCAGATTCTGATGGAACGATTCGGATCAAAACTCAAACTTTGAGTTATTTCATAGATATCTAAATTCATCAAACCGGGCAATTGGACAAAGACTTGAGTTTAGACAATCATCCTTGATGAAGATCTAAAAAGCCAACAATGGAACAATGATAGAAGGAAATAGATGGATCAAAGAGGAGAGGATCAAGCATTCAACTAATTAATGTCATAAGAGCATCTCACTTTACAAATTATATATTACTTACAATTTTACATAAAAAATTTGCTATCAGTTCGTCAAAATATCAATGGAATTTTCACAATTGCTTGACAAGCTAGACATGAGCATCGTCAAAAAAATGTTAATTCTTAAAATATTTTCAAATTACATGTTTACATCAACCTAATTAAAATACAAAATAAAAATATTCTTATATATATATAGTCCAACAAATGTCATAACATTGTAATTTCAGTCTAAGTTATAACGAAATAGTTTTTGAGATTTCAAAGTCCGAACAGTCGATCTGAATCGCTCAATATGATCTCCATATTAAAATGCTGCGGCTATAGCTAGCATCATTGCCCCTGATCATGAGGAATCACTTACAAAACATAACCTTCACACGAGGTCAGGACCAAATAGGATGGCATTGCGACGCAACAGGTCAGTACACTGCCAAGTCCATATACCAGACGATAATAGGAGGAGGGATGATTAAAAGCAGGCTTCAAAAGGTATGGAAATACAAAGCTCCGCCTACAGTAAGGATGTTTATATTCCTATTATTGAAGCAGAGAATTCTCACACATGATCAAATGGCTACAAGAAACTTGCATTGCCAGATGGAGTGTGTGATGTGCCAAGACTGTGGGATAGAAACTGCACTACACTTGATTTTCAGGTGTCAGAAACTCAGAATGCAGTCAAGAGTTTGGAACACGTTGATAGATAGACTGGGATATAGAGTGCTGAGACAGGGACCAACAGTAGAGGATGTATGGTATAGATCGATCAGAGGTTCCCCATAATCTCCAGATTGGTGGAAACAGAGAGGCTCATCAATATGGCAGCAATTAAATGCTGTAATTTTTGAAGGCAAAAGGATGCAACCAGAGCATTTGGCAGAGAGAATAATACATGAGGTGTTGTTATGGTGTAAACATTGTTAGCACTTAGATCTTGATGTAATAATTAGGCAAAGATGTTGTTGATTTAGATGTAATACAGATGTACACTTGCATTCAGGCAAGAACTAGACAGTCACTGTCAAGCTTCAAAAAAAAAAATGTGCTTTGAGACAAAATTTTATATTTTTTAAAATTTATTACTATTTTTTAAGATAGGTACAATTTCGCTATCTTGAATGATTGAGAATGATCTGAAAATAATAATTTAATACCAATGCAAAAGGAGAGGAGTCAAGGGATACGCAAAAATTTATCACTGTAGCGTAATAGAACTTTCTTTAAACTAAAATGGAAAAGGAGCACCCTTATTTTCTCCATCTGGATCGTTCAAAATCCATCATACAGCTTCAATTAAATCTAAATCATTTCAATATATTAAATTCATATAAAAGAAAAAAGTAATTGAAGCCGTGCGATAAATTTTGAACGATCCATATGGAAGAAAAGAAAAGTGCTCATTTTCTCAAGAAAATGAGCAGATTTGGATCCCTGCAACTATGCATCCGCTGCAAATAAGTTGGGGTATATCAGACTACTATTATTCAATCTAATCCTCCGATTGAAATCAAACGGTCTAAATTACACTTAATCTAAATAGAGACTTTTTATCAGTAATGACCTGAGTTTATTTCTTTCTGTCTATCAATCATTAATTAACAAATAGCGGTGAAAAAAATGAGGTAATGCAGATAGAAAAAGTAATAAATCCTCCAGAATTAGTAAAATTTAATAATGTCATAATGATCAGTAGAAAAATGGCATGTACATCAAAAGAGATTGAAGAAAAAAAAAAGGCCCCTAAAACTAAGTAACAAAATCGTTACTTACCAAGTTACCATATAAGAATTCTGTGATCAAATTATATCTGCAAGATAATTACGGGACTGCAATTACAATTTTTTTCCATTACAATAAAAAATGGGAAAATAGGACACCAAAATTACAAAAAAAAAAAAAAAACGCTAACGATTGTGGAGAGGATCCGAAGTGTTAGGTACCGCCCTTTCACTGCCCCGGTACAATGCCCCTCTATCCATGTCTTGAGGCAGATGCACTTTTTTGAGGCGATCTTGCATTGGATTGACCATGTTTTGATTGCTATCTGGTTCTAGTTTACAATCTTTATCATGATCTCCATTGGCAATGAGAAAAAGAAGGCAACAGGTGATGATGAGAAGAAGTGTTGTCACCAGCTGATATCTCATTTTTCATTAATTTTGAGGAATATAGTTGTTGTTAAATGATAAATAAGAGAAATGGGGCGCACATAACTTGGTGGTTTAGCTGTCCTTGAAATAAGGGGCACGGCTTTACGGGTAAAAAAAGGTTGGAGGCGCGGTATTTATACCAATCTAATCATCTCCATTCCTTTTAACTTTGGAAAATTTTCCTTTGAGTAAGGCTTGGGTGCTATCCATAGCACCCAAGACACTATGCAACGGCTCAAAATTTGAGTTTTTTAAATCGTAACGGTCGATCCGAACCGTTAGATGTGTTCTCCATATTGAAATGTGCTTGGAGACCAAATTTTATATTTTTTGAAATTTTTTTACTATTTATTAAGCCACTTTGAAAATCGCTAAAAACGGGTGAACAGTAAAAAAGTCTGGACCATCGGATCAGCGATTTTCAAAGTGGCTTAATAAATAGTAAAAAAATTCCAAAAAATGTAAAATTTGGTCTCCAAGCACATTTCAATATGGAGAACACATCTAACGGTTCGGATCGACCGTTACGATTTAAAAAACTCAAATTTTGAGCCGTTGCATAGTGTCTTGGGTGCTATGGATAGCACCCAAGCCTTACTCTTTTCCTTTATCATACCACGGCATGTATTAAATAAAATTTTGAAAGAGTTAGTGTGTAGAATTTTAAAATTTAGTTTCAGATGTTGTATACATGATTCATTTCGTAGTGCATGAAAACTAAGCACATTACTAATACTTTACTAGCACAAAACTTTTGTTCTCATAAACATTTGAAATCGAATTGACCACTTATAACTCATATTACTGGGCTGTTTCTCACAAATTTAAATTGTTTGGATCAAGTTCAAAAAGATCATTTAATTTAAGAAATAATATTATACAAGTACAAACAAAACTGAAACTAAAGTAGAGATAATTTCTCAACCATATTTTATGAATATAACTATAATCAGTCTAGATAGATTGGCATGTTTCCTTTTCCATTCTAGTTAAAGAAAGTTGTAATATTAACCATTTCCTTGCAAATCGGTGTTGATAATATTCCACAATTACTGGTTCTCTCCAGTTTGGTGTGGGCAGGAGATGAATTCATCCCAATTAAAACCATTGTTGCTTTTCTACATTGATTAATCTCTGTTACGGCGGAGCTTTTACCTAATCCGTGCGCATATTTACCTTGGGTGGTGAGCTTCATGTCCCTCTGTCTTTTAGCCACCTTCATTTTCCTCTTGCCTAGATCCTGTCCAGTTTGTTATGGTACCTATGTTAGACCTTATCATTATCAATAGCCACCGTCTTTAAAATCAAAAAGAGATGTTTGAAGGTTAATTTGTTGCATCTCCAACCATAAAATTTTGCAGCTTCCGTGGCAGTGCTAATATACAAAGTAGCAAAAATTAATGAGGAAACTATCAAGGCATTATATCAGAATTTTTATTGCTTCATTCATTGATTCCTTCTATTTCGAATAAATATTTTGTTTTGTTTGGGAACAAGTTAAACACTATAATCAGGTCAGTTGTGACTTGTAAGAGAGTAATAAGAGACAGCCGAACCGTAAATAAACCTGAAAAGGGGAACAAATTAAACACTATATCAGGTCAGTTGCGACTTGTAACTTGTAAGAGAGCCGAACCGTAAATAAACCTGAAAAGGGGAACGGATCAGAACAGAAAGACCTGAACAGGTGAGGAGGCGACCCCACTTATGTTTCAAAAAATTGACAGTTATGACTGTCCGATTAAATCTGAACCATTCGTTACAAACCAATACGGGCCTTTCAATCAAATTGAACGGTTGATATGTGAAATGTAGAGATCTATTATCTAAGCAATTAAAAGAGGGGTCCGAATCCCATAACCCAAATTTTGAGTTTAGACTAACCGTCCGATCAAAATTCGAACTAATTGATCCGAATGGGAATGCACGGATTCTTTAATATTCGTGACGGAGCAATCGAACGTTCCGGATATAAAATCAAAATTTGAGTTATAGTAGGGGTCCGAATTATAAAATAAGCGCATAGATATCGTATCCCAGACCCCACAGCAACCAGTGCCAAGTACACTGTTCCAATCGACTGATTCGATTCTCTTCCTTTCTCTCTCTCACACGCACAGAGAAAAACCACGCATAAATTAATGGCGCAAGAAAATCTTGAATCCACCAACCCGACCAAGCCTCTCCCCGCTGGCCTCTCAATCTGGCCGCCGACTCAGCGCACGCGCGAGGCCGTGGTGCGCCGCCTGGTCGAGACTCTCACCACCCCTTCCAGCGTCCTCTCCAAGCGGTACGGCGTGGTTCCCTCCCCCGACGCGGATTCAGCGGCGCAGTCCATCGAGCAGGAGGCGCTCGCAGCCGTGTCTGCCGAAGGTTCGACCGATTCCGTGGAGGAAGGGATCAAGGCGCTCCAGCTTTACTCCAAGGTGGTAAGTGAACGGTTGTTAAAATTCGCTAAATCTAAGGCTGCGAAGGAGAGTGATGTGCCTTCTTCGAAAGGAGAGGATTCTGGGGAGGTGAAGGATGGAGAGGATACTGGATCTGTTGTTAATTCAGAACCTCCATCTGCTTGAAAGATTTCGTTTCTTTATCTTTTTAGGCTTCCTTTTTGTGGTATGGATTAGTAGATCTTGAGGGATGAATAGATGATGCAGTTCATGTTGGATCGTAGAATTTTGAGAAGTCTGTATTTTGAGGTTTTACTATAATATAAAACGTTTGAGATCTTTCGAATTAGGAATGGTCCATCAGAAATGTGCAGAACTACATGATATTTACCTTTTCTTTTTGTTCTTTTTTGCTTTTCAGTACGAGAATTTGCACAAAATCACCTTCTAAAGCTTAATTGTTGTCAAGGAGAAAGTGCCAATTTCATAATGATCTTACTGACAATTTGTGATAGGATCATCACCTTCTTAACTCTGAATTAGAATGGCCCACTTTAAAATTTAGACCAAAATGAATCCACATGACTCCAATAACAAAGGTTTGTTTTGTTTAACAAAAGCCAACGAACAAGAGTCTACGGTACATGCATGATGCATTGGATTCACATTTCTGTTTTTAAAGTTCAAATAATCAATTCTAACCGTTCAACATTATTAATCATATGAAAATATATTTGGAGATCAGATTTTATATATTTTTTTTGAACTTTTTTACTATTATTTTAGACAATTAGAAAATTACTTGATAATTTTTTTTTTAATCATCTGAGAATAGTTATTTGTTACTTACCTAAAAAATTTTAGTAAAAAAAAATTCAAAAAATATAAAATTTAAACTCCTAGTATATTTCATATGATAATAGTGTTTGAGTTGATTAATTGAATCTTAAAAATGAAGATATAAATCCTTTGGATTGATTATTTGAACCTTAAAAATGAAAATATATATAAATTCAATACATACACCAATCCGCGTATTACAATGTATTATAGCCTCACTCAACGAACAAAGTACCAAGTCGTTCTCTAACACATCTCCAGAAGATGGTAAATATCTCTATACGATAGAGATGTGTTATCTTTCTAATCTATATAAGATGTGTTAGATAGACTTTAATAACTATTTATTTAGATGAAATAAGTTAAATCATCTAAATAAATAGTTTAACTTAGAACGACATAAAGTTAGACTTACATTTGACTGCTTAAGCGAGAATCAACATATCTATTCTTACGATTTAATCATCATTCAAATATGAACTTAATATAATATTGAGATGTTATTTATAGGATAAAGTCACTCTTTAGTTGACGATTCATTGAATCCTATTCCTATATCGTATATAATTATTAAACTTAAAATTATAAAATATTATCTCGAGTTATTGAACTTGAAAATCAAAGATGAGAACTTGAGTAGTTAAATTAGAGGATGTGAGTTGTCATCTCAAATTATCAAATTCGAAAACAAGTTCTTCATCTGGAGTTGTCAGGATTGCAAATTTTTCAGCTTGAGTTATGGAGCTCAAGTGCTCAAGGAACATTATAACGATAATTTTCTTATCGAGAACTTAATATTACAACAACATTTTATAAAATAAAATTATGCAAAAATCGAATTAAATAAATTGTAAAATAAATAAGCAACTGAATAAATTAAGTCCAAGACAATTCTAATATATATTATAACAGTGGATAACAACGTGTTTCTTTAAGAAACCATTGTTCATACAAACAGAGGGATCCTTTGGAGTCTGGACCAAACAAAACCAAAAGTCTAAATGATTTATAATAAATGCCAGTAGGTATCAATCTCAGCTCTATCGTGCAGTCTGAGCCCTCTAAATCAAGAGTAGGATCCTCTTCTGAATTCAGCTATGAGTTTACTCTTTCCTAGATATATGTGTCTGATAGAATGATCACAGTCAAATTATTAAAATCTATGGTAAAATCAAGGTTAATTTAAAATAAGAATTATCAAGTCTAGACTTGCACCAATGAGATGTCAAAGCAACAATTGCTACATACACAAAACTAATAGGTGAAATAGGCCGAAATTTTTATTAATATACAAAAATCGATTTTTATTTAACAATCTATACAAAAGTCTGGTGGAATTTTAAATCTGTCCATACCGGCAACAGAATTGCCGGTTTCAGAGCAACTAACCGGCAACAGAATTGCCGGTTCCAGGAAGCCCGAACCGGCAACAAAGTTACCATTCCTGAAACCGGCAACAAAGTTGCCGGTTTCAACCTCTGGATTTGGCAACTAGTTTGCCGGTTTTGTTTTTAATATTTATTTTTTCAGGCGGATGTGAATGTGGTCAGAAAGATGTCGTCCTCTGTTAAGTTGTGAGTACCATCTCTCCATAAAATTGACCTTTATCTATCCATCTACAGATGTTACTTTTGGTGCTGTTTTATTTGTTAAGTTGTGAATTGCATGTGGGCATGTTTTATTTTTTCATGTAATTTAGTTACTTTTGGCGCTGTTCCAGTTCGATTCCGAGAGCATATGACTGGGACTACGGATGGATGATGTACCCGTCAGAAGCACGACACATGAAGCACTCGCACGATCAGTCTTTGGCTAATCCAGGGGCTAAAATAAAAAATAAATATTAAAACAAAAAAAAAACAAAACCGGCAAACCTGTTGCCAAATCCAGGGGTTGAAACCGGCAACTTTGTTGCTGGTTCCAGGAATGGTAACTTTGTTGCCGGTTTGGGCTTTCTGGAACCGGCAATTCTGTTGCCGGTTAGTTGCTCTGAAACCGGCAATTCTGTTGCCGATATGGACAGATTTAGAATTCCAACAGAATTTTGTATAGATTGTTAAATAAAAATCGAATTTTGTATATTTATAAAAATTTCGGTGAAATAGGTGTTAATTGAAAATATATTTTATTTCTTGTTAACCAAATTATCCTTAAAGTAGCAGCTTTAATTAATTCCGCAAGAAGAGAATCCTTCAAAGAAATCTAGCAATCAAACTGCTATAAATCTGAAATAGCGGTGCAATTATAATGAAAATTATTATGTTGCCCTATCCATGACTAAATAGTAGAGATAAAAGGATAAGTCACAAAGAGGTAATCAACCGTCTCAGGACTCCACAAAAAAAAGCAGTCTAGGTCACCTTGCCAACCTCTATTACCTAAATTGCATTTGGTAAGTATTATTTTATTTTGTCGAAGCAATCAAATAAAAAAAATTATCTTAAGGGGGGATTTTAGAATGCCATAATGTGCTATAAGTTTTATTTGGAATACTTCTAAAAGATAACCATCAATAATGGAATTTAACAGACAATAAACCCGAGACAATTCTAATATTTATTTTGAATTAATGGTTTGATCTTAGCTGTGGTAAAAATATGTTGTCCCCATAAGCAATCTAGTGGCTTTGAGTTGTTGTGTTCACCAACAATTCGAACTCTTTTTTTTTTTTTACTTAATTTGTAATCAAACGCAAAATAAAAAATAATAAGACAACAAGTCTTGTTGCACAAACAAGTTCACAATACAAAAGCAAATAAATAAAGTAAATGGAGAAACAACAACAACAAAAATGCAAACTTGTTAACGAAGTTCGAACTAGTAATTTCGACTGGTCAATATAATTATGGCTTTGAAGATATCACAATCACTTGCTGCGTCTTTACTTTTTTTCCAAAAGATTACAGCTTAAGAATTAATCTATTGTTCTTTTCAACTTTCCAACTTTCTAGCGATTTTATAAGTTCAGAAATTCATTAATTGCACAGGTGACTTGTGACTTCTTATTACATTTTTTTATTGTTTTTAAGAGGTTGGTTAAGATTAAGATTAAAATGGTATGACCAGGCTTTAGTGCTACCAATTCGTTTTTGTAATTTAAAGTTTTAAATAGTTGATCTGAATTGTATTTGGAGATCAAATTTTATATTTTTTGAAAAAAATTTAATATTTTTTTAATGTATTTTTTAAAATCACTGTTTTTCATGATAAATAATCTGAAAAATAGTGATTTTTAAAAATATATAAAAAATAGTAAAAAAATTCCAAATAATGTAAAAGTTGGTTTCCAAGTATATTTTTAATACAGAGAACACGTTGAGCACTTCAAATCAACTATTTGAACTTTGAAGATTACAAAAATGAATTGATAGTACCAAGATCTCAGTCATACCACTTTGATATCTGTCAACCTTGGTAAATGCCTACCTATATTGCCTTGAAAATAATGAAAATAACGAAAAATTAAATTTGTTTCTTGAACTTCGCCTAAAAAAAGATATTTATTGAAGAAAAAAAAAGGATTTTTATTGTGAAACCATTTTTGCAATTTTTGTATTCATTTAATATTAAATACAAATAAATATCTTTTTCAAACTTTACAAATATGTAAAATAAAATAAAAACACATGAGCCGTGTAAAATTCTTAGAAAAATGCAAAAGAATGATACTGATTGAAAAATACCATTACATTTTCAAGAACATCAAACATATATACTTTTTAAAAAAAAATTCCTCCATTTATATAATTGAGTAGTGATGTGAAAAATCAAATAGATCAAAATATTGATTATATGACATGAATAAGAACAAGAAGTCATCAAATATAATAATTTTTATGGAATATAAATACAAACAACGTATCGTCTAAGTTTATAATGATAATGGAAGCGAAAAGAATAAGACTATGGTATTATATCGTTTAATAAGTTTTTTTTGAAAATGTAATTGCAAAATAAATTTCACATATTTTAAATCTTTTCACTATTTTTTAAATAGATATAAAATCAGTACTTTTAAATGATCTATAATTTTTAGATCAAGTAAACTTCTATCCATGTAAAAACAATAATTAAATTGTAAAAAATATCAAACTTGATCCTTAAGAATATTTTCATATAAAAATCTTATCAGACAGTTATAAGTTCAATTCTTTGTATTTCGAAAATAAAAATATTATTTTAACAAGAACCAGTCCGCACTGTGCATATTGCTTGTCTCGCTCTCGCTCAAACGAAAAAGATAAAGAGAGAAGAAAAGGAAAGGAAAAGAATATAATGAACAAGGACAAAAGACAGCATAGCACAACTGGGAGCATAGTTACTGGTGCGCCAGCGATCCAGGTGTTTATTATACGCCTGTCCTAAGACCTCGCATCAGTGACCAATCCCAGCGTTTGTTGCTTCTCCGATCCTCGTAAGTTCAAAACTTGAATCATATTTATCAAATCAGTATCAATTAGTAATACTATTACTAACTACCACTGTTCCTGTTTGACCTTAATTTCTTTTTTCGTTCAATAATAGCCTGAAACTGAAATAAAGAAGGAAGGAAGAATATGGCGCAACTGGCGACAGCTGAGGCATGCGATGCGAACCATGAACTGATAAAGAACGGCGAGTTGAGAGCGCTGCAGCCGGTGTTCCAGGTCTTCGGTCGGCGTCAGGTCTTTGCGGGCCCAGTTGTCACTCTCAAGGTCTTTGAGGACAATGTCCTTGTTCGCGAATTCCTTGAGGAGAAAGGCCATGGCAGGTAACTGCCCCAAATATAAGCCTGATTAATCCTCTGTCAGCACTTTATTCCCAATTTTTTCTTAATTGGTCTGAACAAGTGATTAAAATGCATCATTTAAGGTTTTTTGGCCCTAATTTTTCAGCTAAATTACAAAACAAGCGTAACTGAGTAAATGAAAAAATAAAAGTAATAGCATTAGTGCTGCACAGTACATCAAAAATGCTTTGGGCATATTACTCAACTACTAATTTTGTAATTAAAACCAAAATCAAGCCTAGTTGGCCTCAATTTTGCAAGTATTCCTTACTTGATCTAATTTTGATTCTGTTTAGCTCTTCAGTTTCCTACAATAATTCTTTTTGAGCCCGATTTACTCTCAAACATGTTGGTGCAGTCCTTGAAAAAGGAAGACCTGGCCTCTGCTGGGTCTATACCAGCTTGTGCATATTTTCTTATACCGTGGTATAACATATATAAATGTCAACGGCAGGGTTCTGGTTGTCGATGGAGCGGGGAGCATGAGGTGTGCCATATTGGGCGGGAACCCGGTACAACAGGCACAGAACAACGGTTGGGCTGGTATCGTGGTTAACGGGTGCATAAGGGATGTCGATGAGATTAACGGTTGTGACATAGGTGTGCGGGCTCTGGGTTCACACCCGTTCAAAGCCAACAAGAAGGGGTTTGGGGACAAGCACGTCCCAGTTTATGTTGGCGGTACAAGGATTTGCGATGGGGAATGGCTCTATGCAGATATGGATGGTATTCTTGTTTCCAGGTCTGAGTTGACCATTTAGAATCACCTCATGCCTCGTCAATTGTGGTAGCCTTTGTATTTTTATCTCTGTGTTGGTATTACCAGTATCTGAACTTGTTTGCTGTAAGTTTTGTGCCTGGTTTGAATAATGATGACTGATAAAGAGAAGTTTAATAATAATGGTGTCGCACACAAGAAATTCTGTTGTTTGATGTAGCTTGCACCGTTCCTTTTTTTTTGTGCACTTTTCATAAATATTATTTCTCTGGTGTATACTAGAGCTATCAAGGGAAGGTACAGGATATAAAATATGAAAACTAAACTTGAGTGGTAGTATTAGGGAAAATAAACCATATAAAAGGCAAACAACTTCATCCAAGTGATCCAAAGTGGTAAGCGAAAGAGTTCAACAATTTTCTTTCCCTTTTTTTTTACTGTTTTTTTCCTTGGGAAGTTTCTGGTTTTGTAAAAAAAAATCTCTTTAAATGTAATTTTGTTCTCTAAAATGATTTTGTTGCTATAGCGTCAAAAAAACTGAAGCTATACGGAACTGAAACGGGCCTACCTACCTATTTGATTACATGAAATCCAGGGATGCTCCAAATGATTTTGTTTAGATGATTAGATCGAACATTTGCAGAACAAGTTCATAGTACTGGAGAGGTTAAAATCAAGCATCATAATAAGGTACTTCTATACAGTAAACCAGACCAAACCAGATGAATTGAAATGTCTAAATTTGTTTAGAAGTATCTAAATAAAATAAATTCAAACTACTGGCACAGAAGAGGTCGCTAACCAGCCTAAAATACAGTTAACTGATGGTATCGAGGAATATAATGTCGATTTGATTCCAGCTGGAGACGAGATCAATGGTGTTATAATCGGTTAAAGCTATTGGATTGTTTTTTTTTTGCCTTGTCTTCAAATTATCACAGTGCTCTAATGATCCACAATACCACAAGTTAGATGGAATACAATGTCTTGACTAACTGTGCTAGATGTAGTTTTTAAAATTATTTAAAATTTTGGACTGTCTTAATCAAAACACTTAATTGTCTTTGTATTTAAAAGTTAGTGAAGTGTACACCATTCAACAAAATATCTACCCGAAAAAAGTCAACAAAATTATGTGTAAAAATAAAATCAATAACACTATTAATTTTTGGATGGATGAAAAATGTGGTAGAATATCAGATAGGTGATAGGTCCATATTGGTCAACAAGGACAGATTTATGTTGGGGGTAAAACTCAGATTAACGTTTCCGCTTAAAATCCCAATATTAACTGTAATTGTTTCATTTATTGTATAAATTCAGAAAAAAAAATAATGAATTTGTCCAAATTTAAATATCTGAACCGAAGAAAAACGTACATTCAAATTTGTATCTTGTATTTTGGCTCTCTAAATTCGCCACCAGAAATAAATGATTCGAGAAAGGAGAGGTAGCATAGTTGGCTAGAAAAAAGTTCTAGGACTGTTGCACTCAAAGATCGAGATTTCAATTCTCCCTTATAACTTCACAGTTTCTGTAAAGATTTTCAAAAAAAATAAATAAATGATTTAGCGACCGGAGGGATTACGAATTTAATAATTCAGATTCTTTTTAGGATCCGGACTGTCTGATCAGAATTGCACGAATGTTAAATGAACACCCAAAATTCTACCAGACGGTCTGAGTTCAAAATCTCTGAGTTCGTGAGGGTATTCGGATCCAGAAATTACAGCGGTGTGTTTAGTTGGCCTCGGGGAACTAAATTCTCTGTCCCTCAGGAGGCAGGATTTTCCTGTCCCTGAGTCACACCAAAACTAAAAATTAATATTTAAATTTATAAACCTGTCTGGATTCATTTGTCAGTCTCACTGGGGCGAAAATCCTGGCCGCCGGGGCAGGTGATCTCTGTCCGGCCTTGGAGAACAAGTTGTGGAGTCATTGACAGAGCATCTTCCAGGCAGGTGATAGGCGGAGCCGCGTCATTAAGCAAAGCTTCGTAACAAAGCAAAATGGCTAACGATATAATATTCTAGGATATGCTTGGTCCAGTGCACTGAAACGAACAGGAATCCGTCTACTTCCCTCGGCCACTACTTTAACGTCTCCTTGGTCCATTCAACCGGATCTATTCAAGTTATTACGATGCACCTCTTGACTCGCCTCGCAAGATTTTACTCTCCAAAGGGAGACCCGTCATTTTTTATTAATACCTGACAGCGTATAGTGAGATCACAGTCGTTCGTTAATCTTGCACGAATCTTAAAGCATATGGCTACAGTCTAAAGTCTAAACAGGCTCTCAAATTATTTTTGTTCGGCTGGGAGTATTCATTCCCTACGGTACCGCACGGTATACACCCTGCGTCACTTCCGTGGCGAGGCATATTAGGCTCAACCGACTGGGATTAATTCACAAAAACGCTTTCTTGCTCAACTCCGTCCAGAAGGGAAGCAGATCTGAATCAAAGCATTCAAGCTCAATCCGACGACTCCGATCCGCACGGTTCGTCTCCTCTCTCCCTCTCTCTTTCCCTTCTCTGCGGATGGGTCGGGCAGAGACCCGCTCCAACCCGACCCGTGCTATTGAAACTCCGATCTTCCCAACCTCTCTTCCTTGCCCGACGAACTGATATCCCCATTCGCCTTCGAATGGCTCGTTATTACCCCGTCGCCACTTGGCATCATGGCACATCAGTTACTTTAGAATAGTGACTGGGGAGGGGAGGGGAGGAGGGGAGGCGAGGGTTTATCAGTTTATCAGTCTGATTGCTGTTCAATTACTAGAAAAAAGTTTGTAATAAAAGTGTTTTTCTTTAATTAGGTTTAATCTCTATCCTTACCAGCTTCTTAATTTTGAATCAAGTTCGACACGATGGTTTCCTTTGAGATGACTGACATGAAGAGTGAGTATTCTTTACTCAATTTCTTAGCTGTATTGTAACTTTTGTGAAATTAGTTCAATCTTTAATGTGCTGTGCCGACTCAATTTTTTTTTCTGTAAAATTTTCTAACTAAACACAATGATAATATTTTGTGATCAGAAATTGGGCTGGGCTTAACTGGATTTGGAGTATTCTTCTCTTTTCTGGGAATCATATTCCTCTTCGACAAGGGATTTCTGGCAATGGGAAATGTATGTATTTTTCCTTTCATCTGTTTGAGTTTTGTACCTTATATCAGTCTCATTCTGTGAATCTAACAAATGCAACTTATGCGGTGCCAGATTCTTTTCATATCTGGACTGATGATGACAATTGGTCTGAAATCCACCATGCAGTTCTTCACGAAGCCCAAGAATTACAAGGTCGCTATATTTTTTTATTGATAAAACTATAAATTCAAAAACATCTTTTGCAACTTCAAATTATAGTACTGATATTTAGCTGGTGCGTTCTGAAATTCCCCCCTTAAATGGTTATTTTAGGATGAGAATTAATTCAGCCTTATTTTTTTTTTTAAAGGAAATTCTCAGTTCTGCATTAATTCGGAACTCAAGTTCTGAACTAAGCCCTTAGATGCACAATTGTGCTTTAATTAAGTTTCATAGAATCAGTAGGCACAGAAAAAGGAGGCACGAAAGGATAAAAAGAAGGTTAAATGGAATTTGATGAAGGGCACTTAATAGTTGTTGTATCAGATTATGTACCAGACTACCAGCTAATATGACAGTCAATAAGGCCTAATCTTTTTAAAATCATTTTAATGGATGGTTTGCAATTCGAGTACATGATACTATTTTGCTTAATGTTCTTTTTCCTTATATTATTTTCTTGAATTGACAGGGTACAATATCATTTGGGATTGGTTTCCTCATGGTGCTTATAGGCTGGCCAGTGATTGGCATGATTTTGGAGGCTTACGGTTTTATTGTTCTCTTCAGGTTCTTTTCATTTTCTCCCCTTCCAATTGCAAGGGTATATGCGTCAATTTCTCCTTTTCAAATGATAAATCTATTACTGACTCAGCTTTACAAATTCTTGCAGTGGTTTTTGGCCAACACTTGCTGTTTTTCTTCAGAGGATTCCTGTCCTTGGATGGATAATGCAGCAACCTTTTGTCACATCAGTGAGTTACTTCATTAGCGTTTATTGTCTTTTATATGATACTGTTACAAAATATATAACATTCATATGCTTCCAGCAGTGGTCTGTTGCATTTATTTTACACTAGATTAGTGTATTCCTTTACGTCTTGAAAAGCTGGTCTATCTTGATGCAAATTCAAGCACAATGCACGGTTGTGTGACTAAATGCAAAAACCGAAAGCTTGACGTGTTTTAGCTAAATACTTCTTGTGTAGATCCATGTTTGAATCTGATGTGTGTTTTTCATGTGGTGCAGCTTGTAACTCGCTATAGAGGAAGAAGGGGAAGGGTCCCAGTGTAATGCCAAGAAAATTTTATTGTGCGGTGATTTAGCTTTTACACAAAAAAATCTGTAATATAGGATGCTTTCTTGCCTATTCTTTGTCTCATGCCTAGGGGTTTGGAGAATGCAAAAATAGTTAGTTGATGGAAAAAAAAATTAGTATGACCTTCTCTCGCTGTTATACCTTTGCTTAGTCAGATTGTTCTTTTATTATCATGTATAGATTTGTGAAATTCAGAGTTCTTACTGATCAATTTCATTTTTTGAACTAAAATTTTGTGAAGTTGAATGAGTTTAATTGCTTGGGTGAATACCATATAGTCCATTCCCTTGTAAATACAGGAAGCCAGTATTACCCTTTCTGTTTTAACAAAATAAAGAGGAAAAAATGGAGTGATTTCCTGCATTGTGGATTAATTTTCCGAATCCAATAATGAAAAACCTGTTTGAAAGACTAAAATTGGCCAAGATAGGGAATTTTTTTGATTGCTTATGTTAAAGAAGTTTTACAGTTTCATTTGGATTAGCACATTTTAGATTCAACCCGTTGGTTGAGTCATTGGAACTGTTCATCAATGTAAGCAGGGCCACGGCCCATAGATATTTTTGTGTACCTTCTGATTTTGATCAGATGGTGCACGCAATCTTTACTGTAGAGAAATCTATATTAATTTGATGGATGCTGATCTAATGATCGGAAGAAATCGAAACTATAAATTAAAAAATATTTATCAAGGAATATTCGATTGACGATCAACAATAGTGCCATATTTTGTTCAGAAAAGAAAAAAAAATTAAATCCTTTTTATTTTGAACATGTTTGATATCGAAATAAAATAATTTGTTTTATGTACGATGCTGATTAAAATGATAATAAACTTGATAAATTGGTGATATTGGTCAATAAAACAGCGCCACGAAACACGATAACTAACTGTAGTATATTGGATGTTCAAATATACGATCAAATAAATGTTATAAATATCAAAATTTATATATTTGTGAGGACTCATTCGGTCATTCCAATTAGATGAAATCAGATAAAAAGAATGCAAGAAAGAAACAAATTGGCATGCTACATCGACCAACTGTTTATAAAAAATGTACCCGGACAACTTTGGAATACAAAAATTAGTACTACCAAGTTTTTTTATAAATTAAATTAAATATTTGAAAATATGTCTTACTTGATTGGGTGTTTTCTTTTTTAGTTTTACATCATAGTTATCTTCTTAAAATTTAATAATTGTATGTATTAGAAACACGTTTCATTTTCTCTAAATTTATACATAATTATTATATTTTTTTTTCAATTTCTTTTTGGACATTTTATATTTGAATATTCTATTGAATTATGGATATATGTGTTCCGTGGATTTACTTTTGACTCAAATTGGTAGATTTAAAGGTATATTACATCTGGACTATATTTATTATATATTCATTTGCGAAAGAATATAAATTGTAATGTTTTCTTTTTTAGAAGAGATAATGAAATCATTCCTGAAAATCTATTTGCAATTTCAGGAAAGACAACAAAAGAAAAAAAAAAGATTTATCATCAACAAATCAATTTGAACAACTTGGTCTTAGATTAAAATTCAAGGTTTTTCCTATGTTTTCATAAAAATGGGGTATTACTACTTGTACAATCGTTCCTATATATTTTACAGGTCAGACCTCATTGAAAATTAAGGTATTATAATAGAGGAGGGATCAAGTTACAACAATTTTGAGCTACCACAAAGTTACAACAACGGTTATTTTTATTTTCAAAGTCCAAATCATCGATCCAAACCGTTCAACATGATTATCTAAATAAAATGTGCTTCCATATCAAATTTTATATTTTTTTGAATTTTTTTTACTATTTATTAAGATGGGTACAAAAAATGGTCAAATTCAGACCATTGAATTTTGTACCCAACTTAATAAATAGTAAAAAAATTCAAAAAAAATGTAAAATTTGATCTGGAAGCAAATTTTATTTAGATAATCATGTTGAACGGTTTGGATCGACGATTTGAACTTTGAAAATAAAAATAACCGTTGTTGTAACTTTGTGGTAACTCAAAATTGTTGTAACTTGATCCCTCCTCATTATAATATCCGTTATCGCAACTTGTACCAGCTAAGTTGAGTAAACCTAGGATGTTCTTAAGTTCACCAAGGTGTTTGGTGAGCTTAACTCCAAAATAAATTATATCAGTTTCAAACAACAAATCTAAGCGGTCAAAATTAAGATGTTCTTAAGTTCACCAATGTTGAAATTCATCTACTTCACAAGTGAGAATTTGCATGCAAAGATTTTAAGTTTTCGAATTATTTTAGTATAAAGTCAAGTGGTCAAAATTAGAAGGTTTATAAATTAATTTTAGTGCATTCATTTTTTAAACATTTTTTACCACTTACTTAACTTTATACATATTAATTTGAAATTTTAAAAACTTTACATGTAAATTCATCACTCGTGAAGTAAATCGGTTTCAACAGTTTGAACTTTACATTTAAATCGGTTTCACCCTAGGGCCGTGCTCCAGAGAGGGAAACCTCCTTCATTGAAGGAAAGGAAGGGGAATTCCACACAATCCCGGTCTGCCCACGACCATCTACATGCTCCAGAAGATGTAATCGAAGAGGTAAATGAAGGAACGCAGATACGGTATCGAGAGGAATGCAGGAGAACGTCTTGTACAAAAGTTCTGAACTTTGTACTCTCCGATTTGAAGTGTAGGTTTTACTGTAGCGAGATAACATGTGCGGTTGCTCCTTCTTTTCTCTTCTTTCTCCTTCCTTTCTACACTGGTTTTGCACAGCACAGCCTAGTTCTACTCGGCTAAGTTAATAAAATAAACTTGTTAGCACATTTTGGTGAATATCGATTATTGCAAGCGTTAAATTTCAGTTATAAATTCAAGATAAAATGGTTTTATAATTGATATTTCCGATTTTTTTAAATAGAATCATTCTAAATATTTTTAAAAAAACAAGCATTACTGATTCAGTTTTTATAAAAAATAGCTCCACCGATCTGTAAAATCGGTGGAGGTACAAACATATTTGCCACATGATCAATGGAGCTATTTAGTATTAATTTCTTATGGTCAGATTATATAGATAGGTCATAAAATGGTGGATTGATGGAGCAAACGTCTTTGTGCCTCCACCGATCTGCTGAATCGATTGAGTCATTTTTTGTAGAATCCAAATCAATACTGCTTGTTTCGTTAAAAATATTAAATTTGATTCTATTTAAAGAAAAAAATCGATATTTCCACTGTACATCCAACTTTTATTATCCACCCACGTCTCATAATACATATATTTAAAAAATGCTGTTCAAATTGACCATTCAACATAAAGTCATTAAAACTTCAAATTTTAAATTTTGATGAAAGATTAAATGTTTTATTAAATCTACTCAAATTTACCAAATATCATATCTAGAACCTAGGGTGCTCCTAATTGAGAACCCTAGGTTCTCAATTTGAATTCCTTTGATATAATACCTTTGTTTTTTTTTTTTTGAGTAAATATATAATACCTTTGTGTTGGATAATAAAAGTTGTTTACATATATTAATTTCTAGCATGAATATTTTTGTTTACAAATTTAGAAATTCAATGAAATCAAGTAAAATATATTGACCGCGGAATTTGAATCAGAGAAAATCTGAGAAGTCGAGAAAACATATGTACAAAAGTTCAAGCTAAAGTTTCGACAAATTAACTGTGCAATGGGTGTTCAAGCTAAAGTTCTTACAAATTAACTGTGCAAGAAGAGAAGAGGGTATGGGCATCACGTTTTATGGGTGTTCTTTGGGGTATTTGGAAGCAGCGAAATAATTTTGTTTTCAGGAATACAAGATTACCCCCGAGACAATTATCACTGATGATTATGGAGGAAAATGAGCTATGGTTGAGATGTGCTATGAGGGAGAGGATGGCAACACATAATTGATAATACTTTTGTAAGAGATAGCAGATTTGTATTTTCTTGAGCTGTTTAGAATATTGTTGTACTAAACACATCTATAAATTTTAAACTTGGTAGCTTCTGCCAAGAATTTCAAAAAAAATAAAAAAAAAATAAAGTTTCGACAGCTATCTAGAAAGCTCTTATTGCAGCGGAATGAAACCCAGAGGAATACAACTATTTCCTAATCGCACGAATTGGGCTGTTCAAGCTTCTAATGTCATTTATTAGTGCGATTTGTTGAAGCATGTTAGCAATTCTCTGCATGAAAAAAAAAAAAAAAAACAGAGAAAATGATTAGTCTTCAGATGAAAGACTAAAACAAAAGGATGTCAATTTATTTTACTCTTTTATTTCTGATGAATATGTAAAAACTTCATAAGATATTACGAATTGCAAATAAACCAATAAAACCAATGCTGAATTGCAAATAAATCAATTACCTGATCTTTTTCTTCTAAAAGAAGCATCAGGAGTTGCCTCTCCCTCCTATCCCTTTTCCTGACATACATCACCGTAGCAAAAAACAACGCCGCTGTGCCCGCCGACCAGACTGTTCTCCGTCCAAACGAACTCTTGAGGTCACCTAATTTTGAATTTATCAATTCATAGCCAAAACCCAGAATCCTCCTTACTGACTCACCAACTGCACGAAAATTAATCATATCATCGTCGCAATGTTCATCGATGATACCTTCGTCATCTTCGACCTCCTTCTCAGCTTTTTCTTTTTGATGGTCAGCAGTAAGGTACTTCTCAACATTTTCACTGCAGTTACAGAATACAACCTCTTTGTCTAATTTTTCATGGAGGCCTTGTGGTAACATGTCTTTTTGAAACGCATCGAACGAGTCAACCCGGCTTAGAGCCCGAGCAGCAGTGATCTTTTGGTGCTTGTTAATTAGATGTGGATTGGTGAAGTCTGGTGTCAAGAGAACAAGAGGCAGAGGCAAGGGAGAAGGACTATGCATTTTGTCCATTGAAGCATGCCCCATAGTTTTGTGTGTTTGTGTGTGTTTTTTTTGTCTTGATTTTTTTTCTTCAGTTCTGAGAAGAGAAGAGGAGGTGGTTATTTCTTGTTAAGAATTTTGCAGTTTAGGCCTTATATTTAATATATTAAGTCAGTCAAATTAAGTTGGTATTTGCTCATTGATCCATGAAAAGTTGAATTTGTTTTTCCCATTAGTTTTCATTTTCAATCAAATGACTATATTTTGTTCGGTCAGCACAGTAATTAATTGCAAGGTAGATGTTAATTAGTATCATCTATACCAAATGAAATACCTTTATGAATATCAAAAGATTCTTAATAATTTCTAATGGTGACTTGTGCAAAAATATTAAGTTTTACAATGGCATCTGAGCACAATTTCATAGAATCTCCAGATGATTTTGAGAACCACTTGTTTTTTCTCTGTTCTCTTCTTTTGTGAGGCTAAAATCAAATTGATTTTTACATAAGAGGATGGAGACAAAAATATTTATAAGGATATGGACTACATATGGAGAGATCGTCACCAGATTATTTTCAAGAAATTTTGCATGGTCTACTTTCTTCAAAATATTTCTCTGGCTCATCAGATTTTTACTTAAATTAATAATTTGAAAAACAATATATATAGAAACGGTTCAAAATTGAAGCTTAAACTGAAAAAAAATTCCAATTACTATATTTGTAATTCATAGCGATCACAGATACAGTACATCATTACTGTCCACTCGAGTCCCCTCGAGCCAGGAGCAGATCTATACAGTCAAGTCAAGCCAGGAAGTGCTTAGCTAATTCCATAATTTTAAATTTTTTAATCATATATGTATTGAAATTTAATTTAATTTTCTTTTTTTTGAAAAAAATATATAGTTCAATCTTTCTCATAAAATACTAAATATGTGCTTATATTTTAGTAGTTACTTTTTTTTTTTAATTATAAAAATGTAGATTTCAAATTTTAATAATCACATATTATGCATTTTTAGTTCCGTGCCTCTGAGGTCGTAGTTATGATCTCCAAACCATTGAAATTGTTAACCTCCTAATTTTTCAATATGATAATTGAATGTAAATACCAATATGGGTCCTCTCCGGATTTATGTTACCATTATACCATTATAAAGAAATTAAATACTTAATTATTTGGTACTCAATTATTGTGCAGGAGTTTGCGTCCAGATATCAGCACGGAAAATTAGCCCAACAGTTGTTTGTTGCTAACTGATCAAAATTTTATAGATAATTATATGTTTATGTTAATTCTATACAATATTAATGATTTGTTGGAGAAAGTATATTTTTCTAATTTAGTAAAAAAAAAAAAAAATTTACGTTTTCACTATAGAATAAATATTAATAATATATTAAAATAAATATAATTTGGATTTAAGAAAGTTTCTATCTCAAGTTGTTATATCTGTCCACAAATTGAATATTTTTAGTATATTAGAGCTAGTTATATTCAAAATATATGTACTTATGATATTAAAATCTTGATTAATTATGGGAACGTGTTGAATTGAGTGTTCGGTTGTACTATGAAATTAATTGTGGAAAATTTTGATTTATTTTAAAAATATGTATTTCTATTTAAAATTTTCAAATATTTAAAATAAGACAAAATTTGTAAAATAATTAAACTAATAATGTATTGTAAATTTTCTCATATTTTAAATTTCAATAATTTGTAAAAAAACACGAGATGTAATTTGTAAACAAATATCATTTTCGCATCGGACCATTGTTTAATTACAAAACCATCCATTAATTATATGAGAGTTGTTTATATATAATATTAAATAAGAGAGGATTCGGACCTTAGACCTTGCTTAGTCCCACAATAGAAATTAATTAAAAAAAAAGTTGTTTATATATAACATTTTATATGTGTGTAACATGTACATGTGATAGAAGAGAAAACAAAAGGAAGTTACAAATTCATCCACATGGATGGAGAGAGAGAAGTGAGAGAATGTTGGGGGAACAAATTAATTCACTCCTACCTCATTTTATTTTTTCCTTAATTTTGACCTGCAGGGGATAATTTTGGGAAAAGAAAATGGAAACTTAATGGAAAATTTTTGGCATGCCAAACGGGCTTGGAAAAAAAATAGGAAAAAACTCAAAAACTTCTGAATCTCATAGGAAAAGGTGTAGCCGAACAGATCCTAAAATAACTCAAATATATAATTTTTTTTTTATGCAAACACATCGGTCATAAAGTATTTTGGTTTGAACGATTTGGATTAGTCGTTTGAAGTCTATCCAATTAATTTTAAAATTAGTATCATATGACACTGATGTCATACTAGCCGACTCATTATTAACAACAATAGATATATAATTTTTAATTAATCAGCTACCTAATCAGTCTAATTAGTATTTTTTTTATATTGAATTTGACAGAACCAATAGAGCGGATTGATCAAACTTGACACTAATTAGACTTGTGTGATCGTAAAATGGTCACGACACATATTATTCATGACCATAAATATATAATTTATAATTAATCGGCTAATCAGTCTAATTAGTCCTTTTTATGAATCCTATTGATATAAACTTCGACAATAGCGAAGGTTGGTAAGTGTGAACCAACTACCGAAAATACAGTAATTGGTATTAAATTATAAGATCATGATACACTATTAATAGACAATCCCAAAAAAAATTGTCTTAAATAATTGTTAATAAGCTTCTTTATTAAAAAATCTCCATTTATTTGATTTATCAAATAAGTCTAATTCGACCAGATGATCAGCATATCTTGTAACTTATTTTTAATTGTTGTCAAAATTTCCTATATCGGGTTACTATCTTTTGTTATTATTAAGTAAGTAATACGTTTTCTAGGGAGTAATTGGCTAAACTATTTATAAAATTGTATGAAAAAAGAGGATTCAAACATCTTCATTTCTTATGTCTCGTATTTATTTTTAATATCTTAATAGCTTCAAATTTAAAATTTAAATATCAAAACAAAGCCAATATATATGATATATAATATTTTCTCTATGCACTTGTAAATATTATGATATTTTAATTTTAATTTAATTGTTATCAAGAATTTGAAAAAAAAACACGTGGATAATTTTTCTATGTTGATTTTTTAGCTAATTAATTTATATAAAAAATTATTTGTTTGTTGAAAAAATAATATAGATAACATTTAATGGTTTGAATTTCATTGTTTGTGTTATACTTATCCATGTCCTCAAAGGTAATGGAATATTTCTGTTTAAATTCGAAATCAGAATCTCCAATCGAGTATCCAAAAAAAAAATAGAAATATTATGTTACCTCGGATGAGATGAATTCGTTAATTACGATGGCAATAGTAGCTAGCAAGGAATTCGTATCCAGTGTAGTACCGCAAAAGGAAATATTTTAGAATAATTCTTTTTTAATGGATCCGGACCGTTCTTTTAACATGGCACAAATCTCAAAGTCCAATAATAGGACCCTTTATTTTCTCCCGAATCTCAAACCGGCTGAGATTTAATCTCAAACCGTAAAGTGATACGTATCCTCTGTAGTAGTAATAGAGAGGATACGGATCCGCCAGCAAGCCCCATGGTCGGATGGTCCCCCGGATCAATCGAGTCAGTCACTGTTACAGAAAAAAAACCGTCGTTCCTACGGATATAATTTATCATTAAAAGAATTAAAAAAACAATAACCAGTTAATACATTAACAGAGCTAATATAACTTCACGTAGTGCAAAATCAAATAGATAAAAAGAGAAAATATATGACTGTTGCGCTGCATATAGTGAAATAGTTGTTTCAATATATTTACCAATAGTAAAGGCAGCGCCCGATTAGACTGAAGTTAACCAGTCCAACAACACTGGTGGAGGTGAAACGAAGCGAACACGTTTGTCTTCTCCTAGCCGCGAAATTAATGGCGGCCTCTGCCACGACCACGCCACCACCTCCTTCTCTTACCCATTTCTCCTCATAACCCCACCCCTCCCCTTCCATCCTCTCGCTATTGTACAAATGGCGCACGACAATTCCACACTTGGAGATGCCTTACTCGACGTTGATGACTTCCCTCCGGTAAAAAGACTCCTCTTAATCATTTTTGCATTGATTTAGTGATTCGGGCTTGTGTGAGGGAGAGAGAAATTTGGTAATAGATAATTGAGATCAAATCCCTCCTTATGAGAAGATGCAATTATTACATTGTCTCAATTAACGTTCGAATGGATACGAATTACGAAGGAGAAATTTATTTAGTTTGTTTCGTTAAGTAATTATTCGAAGGGTTGATTTCTAGGTAGAAGAAGGAAGAGAGAACGAGATTTCAAAAGAGAAGCATGACAAGGTTATTGCTCTTGTGTATGATGCGAACTACAAGTTTCGTCAGAACCGTTATGATGAGGTATATCTGAAGTTCTCCAGATTATTTTATTTTGTCTTCCACTCTAGATACTATTGATTATGATTGAGTAGAATGATTGAATAAATGAAGTGAAAAGAAACACAGTACTTATACCAGCATTATTACATTTGCATGATATCAAATTTTGTACGAATTCATTCACACTGGTACTATCCTGATGCCAATTTTCGGTATAGATTTGTTCATGTTTTCTGGAAATTAGTTTGTATTTTGTTTGTACACAGCTACAATGTGCTTCAGTGACATAAATAAAAGAACAAAGAAGACAGTAAATTCTACTGCAATGAACCAGTACAGGTCAAATTTTCAGTTAAATATCAGAACCAATGTGAAACAAACAGTTCTGAAAACTCTTTTCCGGCTTTGATATAAATTAGTTAATTTGTAACATCAATAAGAATTATCTAGTGTGGTTACTTTTTTGGCTATAACAATATGCTGTTGTGTGTAGGCAGTATCTCTCTACTCCAAAGCACTACTTATAAAACCAGGAGATCACACAATTCTTGGAAATCGCAGTGCTAGCTTTTGCTTGTAAGTTCATAATCATATTACATAATACAGTTGTACTTGGAACACTTCTATGCTACTGCTCTTTGTATTTATTTTGAAAATTCAACCTCCTTGTTTTTATGACATAATTTAAATCAAGCAAAACCAAAGTAGAAAGATGAAAACCCTTCACTATTATTTCTGACTGGCAATGTATTTGGTATCAGCCTTAGCCGTCTCTTAAAAGAAAGATCGCCAACTCAGTCAGAGTTTCAACCACTGAATGGGCTTGATCCGACAACACATGCTGAGGTGAAA
Organism: Carex arenaria; assembly: GCA_964058825.1. Classification (NCBI taxonomy): domain Eukaryota; kingdom Viridiplantae; phylum Streptophyta; class Magnoliopsida; order Poales; family Cyperaceae; genus Carex; species Carex arenaria. The sequence continues at coordinate 197,649 of CAXKVW010000215.1, forward strand.
AAAAATTCTTCATTTTTGGCCCCACAAATGATCTATTTTTAGTTTTTTTAGAAGAGAATCATTTGTTAAATTGTATATTTCTTTTCAGTTAGCACTAAAAGATGTAGAGAAAATCTTATGCAGCAGTACTACTTCGCCAAAGCCATATGTACTGAAAGCAAATGCTCTTTTTCTGGTAAACTTAGATTAAGTGTTTTTTGTGTTTGGGGAAATTCCTTAAGCGAGGTAGCATTTCTTGGTGTTAATTTTTGTTTATCCTTCTTTCTAGCTTGAGCGGTACCAGGATGCAAGAGAGGCCCTTCTAGAAGGTCTTCAGATTGATCCTCTCAAGTATGTCTCTTTTTATATGTCCATTGTTCTGTACCATCCAACACCAATATTAGTACAGGTCTGCTGTATTTGTGATAAGATTATGCTGATAACTTGATACAGAATCCACTGGTGCACCCGCTAATATATTTTAGATAAACTTTTAACATATTAAGATGTATTTTTTGTATAGCTCTCACCTACAATCTTGTCTCCACAATCTTGACCGAAGCGCAAATGTCCCACTAAATTTAAAACAGAGAAAGGCAGAAAGAACTGATGATTTTGAATGTACGCTCTGTTTTAAATTATTGTATGAACCGGTAACTACCCCCTGTGGCCATTCCTTCTGTCGTCACTGTCTTCACCAGGCTATGGACCATGGTTAGTTCAAAATTCAAATCCATTTAAATAATTTTACTGTTCCAAGGATAACAAAATCAAACCCTTTCTCAACAAAAATTATACGCTAAAACATAGGTAACAAATGCCCCATGTGCCGAACGGTGCTGTTCATCACTCCTAGAACTTATCCAATAAGGTAAAATCATCTCTTTATTGCATTTATTTTAAGGTCAGTGAGATGACTCACTGACATTTTCATTGATAATAAAGTTATTTACAAATATGGCAAATTATTCTCATAATGTATAGCATTTACAAATAGTACCCTTGTTTCTCATATTAACTATCATACCTAATACTTTTGTGGTCAATGCAAATGAATTCCTACTGTAATTGATACATCTAAGGATAATATTAGAATAGAGGGGAGAGAGAGAGGAAGAGATTTGTAGGGAAAGAGAGGGGAAACCCGGTGCCCTTGGGCTTTTCTTAATTTTCTGTTACTCAAATCTGATTTAAAACATACTGGTTTGTAGAAATTAAATAGACTTTAGATCCTAAGACTTGGAATATAATTAAAATAAATCAGAATCAAATAAAATACCAATGTTGACTACCTGCCATATAGAGCATTCTAAATTTAATCAGAACTATAATAAAAACTGGTGTAGTCATGACCAGCTCACTCGGACTGGTAATAATCGACATGACTGGACCCAAAACATGCAAGTACCAATTTGTATCACTAATGTATTATTAAGCCATAATTACCAAAAAGCAGTTTGCTAGTGTAAGTGGTTATCGTTCCCCTGGTATGCTGGTATACTCAGAGTAGGTTTGTTTTTGGATATTTGCCGTTCATATCTTTTAATATGATAACTTAACTTCTATAATGAATGTCCTAGATGATTTATATTTTAATGGAATAAATTAACAGATAAAATGCCAAACCGTTCCTTCTTTAAAATTTGTCTTGTAAAGCTTATATAAGCAAGATTTAAATTTTGGACCGAAATTATATACTTAAATTATTTGGCCCAAACCAAAGGAAAAAAAAACCTAAATTACATATTAATAGCTAGCCATTCCAACTAAAGAACTTTTTATGTGCACGTTCTCCGGCAATCTAATTTACTTGCATTTCAATTTGTGCAAATTTAAGTGCGGTTCTAAGGAAGAGGAAATATTTTCCCCGTAACTAAAATCCAATTTAAGCAAACCAATAGACACGTGCACACACATGTAAACACACATTTTCTCCTCCATAGTTCAATCATATATTTTTTTTAATCCAATGTATGAATCTCCTTGACTATATATTTAGATAATTTTTTGCTATGGTTAGTGTAAAATTGAACCCCATTCACAGCATAAAAAATTTATACGTTTGACCCACGTAGCTTGAATGGTACATTTCTTTAAACATGGAAAGGGGATCAATCATATAAAGGGGGTCAATTTTACACTACTCTAAATTATATAGAAAATTTCATAAATACAAACATTTTGAAATAAAAAATGGGGTCAATTGACCCCCATTCAATTGAATTTAAATGTCCTAAGGTAATCCAAATTTTGAGTTTGGATCCGGACCGTCCGATCTGTACTGGCATGGATATTAAGGGCCCCTGCGCATTCCACCTCAGGCCAGATTGGCCCGAATTCTGATTGAACCGTCCGAATCTAAACTCATTATTTGGGTTACTTTAGGAGATCCGGACCCCATTCAATGTATGGCTCCGCCTGTGATTCACTCACTCAAAGTCTGACAGGCTTGTTTTGTATGCAAACATTATAAAATGCAGTTGATGTTAGATACAGATAAGAAAAAAAATTGTTATATGCTAATACTAAATAAAATTGAGTGTGTATTTCCAAAAAGCCCCTTTAAATTTTTTTATCCAGTTGGTGCAGTCATCTATTTGCCCCCATAACATGTACTGTGCTTGATAATGGTGCAGTGTGGTACTGAATAACATAATACAGAAGAACTTTCCAGAAGAGTATGCGGAGAGGAAATCAGAACATGGGAATGTGATATATGCAGGTCATGATTTGATGCCTTTATTTGTCATGGATGTTGTGCTGCCATGTCAGAAGCTTCATCTTAATATTTTTGAACCCCGCTATAGACTCATGGTAAGATACAGTTACTATATGTACTGTTCAAATTGTTTATTGCAAATTTACTCATAATCTGATGAACTTTTATTCTGTGTTTCTTTTTTTCTTTCGAAAAAGGTGAGGAGGGTTATGGAAGGCAATCATCGTATGGGAATGGTAGTGTTAATTGTTAATAGCTATCTTGACCTAATTCTCAAACCAAAAAAAATTAAAAAAAATAGCATCAGGTCCTGAAATGTACTATATTAATCTTTTGATGAATTTATACTTTGTTATAGGTTGCAATTGATCCTATGACCAGTACCATTGCTGAGTTTGGCTGTGAAGTTGAAATTGTGGAGTGAGTATCCAATGCATTTTAATTTCTTTTTCTTCTGTGATTGTTGTACTTATTCAGGGAAGTGACTCCCTGACCACCAAAATAAGTAAATAATCAATTCTTATTTTTTTCCGTTAGGGGTGGTAAAAGTATTTTATAATATTATATTGAGCATTTCTATAATGATAATGGCATCTCCTTTTGATGGATCGCTTGTTTATCACAGTATCATATGCGAAATTTCAGTTTAAGAAGATAAATTGCAAAATGGAATGTCTAATTCTTATTTTGTGTGAACTCGTATGAAATAATTCATATATATAATTAATCATCTACTTTTCCTCCCTTATGATAAATTTAGCAACATAAACAAACAAACCCTATGTGATGGATTAATTCTCTCTTTTCAGAGGTTAAGCTGTGTAGCTTGAATGTAAAATTGGTTCGGCAGGATGGTCGTAGAATAATAAATTTTACTTTGGGGGTGGAGTGGAATTGGATTCTCTCATGTACTGCAAAAGTTCCAGCATAGATCACATGGCCGTGTGTGTGCTGAGATTCTTGCTATCTCCAATTACGTCCCATGAAATCATACACCATTCCAAAATCAGACCGTAGTGGATTATTAGCACATGAAGTGGGGTGGTGTATTGTCAAAATGTTTCTTTAAGTTTTGGAAATTGTTGGAGGTTAGGGTTTTAAATATCCTTTGTCTTAGATATTATTACATTTTATTGAAACTTATGTATGCTTTTATTTAATTTTAATTTGTAGGTGCGAACCACTTCCAGATGGCCGATTTTTTTTAGAGGCAAGTATAAAATTTATGCATGTGGATATAAGTAACAACTGGCAAGTGCTGTCAGGACATATAAAGATAAATAACAGTAATGATAACTATGATAATGGCAATGTTGATGATAATTTGATAATGGAAAATTAATAATAATCCAAGATAAGGATAATGTAAATTTTCTTGTAGATAGAAGGCCGTCGACGGTTTCGAATCTTGCAATCATGGGACCAAGATGGGTGAGCATCTTTTATGTTATCCACTGATTTCTTACTAATGGGTTGATTATAATGCGGTTAACATGCGGTGTTTTCTATAAATTTTCTCACTGAAGGTATCGCATTGCTCAAGTTGAATGGTTTCAGGATGTACCGCCACCAGAAGGATCAACAGAGAAACAAGAGGTTATTTTTTTATTATTTTTCCAATGAGCTTGCAATTGTTAATCATGCCCACTTTTGTTTTTTCTAATTTTTAATATGTTTATATCTAACGAGAAGTTGGTCGAGTTGGCCAGTACTGCTGCTGAGTTGGCGAGAAATTGTGTTACACGTGCACGAGAAGTTACTAGAACGGGTAAACTTTTGATTACATGATTGATCTAAAATTTTGTTGAAAATTGAAGGAATACTCCCAATTTTCAGAAATCCTTAGTATCAAACAAGCTAAGTACTAAATCTGGTTTTTTGATCCGGAGGTCCAGTTTTGTTATTTTATATTGTTATTTGTTTAAGGATTGATGAATGCCCTGGGTCCTAATGCAGGGAGGAGGCATCGACATTTGGAACAGTTTGAATCTGAGAGTACACCTGGGCCCAGTGATCCTGAAAAATTGAGCTTTTGGGTAATTTTCATATTATGAGTTATGATAATGATTGTACAGATAAGTCTCTAATGATTTGTTTCTTATTTCTCTGGTTCTTTTATTTCTTAAATCATCCTTTTGCATTTACCAGATTGTAAAATTGCTGAATCTGAGACCATTCGAGAAGTACAAACTTCTATGCTCGAAGGACACCCGTGAGGTAAATAAAACTATACAAAATGGCAATTTGTTATTTTTTTTGGTAAACTTGACATGTTGTAGTTCTGATGAGCTTATTATATTAAATAACTGTAGAGATTGTCAGGAATCCTTGATTTGTTGAGAGCACAGGAACAAGGTTGTAGCCTTCAATAGTGAACTATAGTGAAGGTTACTCTTTTGATATTATGCGAGTAAATACCCGTGAAGCATGAGACAATTCATTGTTTTGCAGAATACTTATTTATTTGAATAAACAGTATGAATTTGGGAATTTGGGCATCTTTTATCCTGAATGTAAATAAAGATAGCACATGTTGTTCATATTATTAGATCAAAGTCGTGCACATCTAACTTCCTTTTAATTTGTAGCATCCAGATTCTTCCATTGTTTATAATGTTCGATGTTAATAATGAAAGCTTGCTAGCCATAAGACTCCGCTTGACATTTTTCATCTTATCATAATTATGATTGTCTTTCTGACTTCGTTTTAAAAAATTGATATTTATATATTTAAAATAAATTAAATACAATGATATTTTATTAAAAAAATCTCAATCAAATAAATTTTGAATGAAAATAAATATTTTTCCAAAACTAAAATAAAAAAATAATACTAAACAACATGATTAACTATGTAGAAACTTTTACATAGAGATGTAATATGTTCTCTGGATTATAAATATATATTCTTTATAAATACGAAGGGGGAATAAAATTGTATTGACGAAGGAATTGATGATGTGGAATATGTTAAAAAAAAATTAAAACTTCAATCATTTTTATGAAGAATGTGATAGATTTTTAATTGGGTCATTTGTTGAAGCGGTTTAATACTAGTTCATCTCTAATTGCATAAAACGTTATGATGGTCGTAGGGAGATCTAAGCCAACCAATTTTGATCACAAGGTCCAGATATGGCGTGATCATACTGTATTAAATAAGAAAAAGAAAAATAAAATCAATTAGGAACATAGTCCAAATTAGTGACCTATCGCTTCTCACCGAAACAAAACACAATAACACAGATAAAATGAATTGTTTCTTAGCAACAAAGAGAGGTGACTCCACTATATTAAAAAAAAAACTATTTATTGTATTTTTATCATGTTTTATCCCGTACTTAATTATTTAATACATTTAATTCTAATTAGCTATTTAAATTCAATTCAATAATTTTTTTTTCTATTTAGATAAAAAATTTGCATCCGTCTCCGACGACTAGGATCTCATTTCGATCAGGTATAGCACTGGATCTGAATTCGAGACTCAAAGACCATAAAACGAAAGCCACACATGTGGCATCAAAATTCAGCGTCACATTGGATCCGGATGAGGAAAGGAATTGTTACCCGTACCCGGGGTGCGTATCCTCTGAGATATCTCAATTTTTGCGTGACCGACTTGTCCGGTGCCTATTCGGGGAACCGTAGGGGGGCAGTATTATTTGAGATTTGAGATTCATGCAGAACATATTTGAACGATTGAGATATTCCAAAAAGTCACGCAAAGTTTGAGATATCTCAGAGGATGCGAATTCCGGTCTAAAGGGTAGAGCGCACAATCGTGTACCAAAAAGCACCAGCCATCTGAGCTCCTTTCCAGCAGAACGCATCGGTCTAAAGGTAAGAGAACAAGGGAACAAAACCTTGTGGATCCCACAAAACAGTGGTTGTTGCACTTTACCATTGCATGCTATCATTAGACAAGAGTATGGAGCATTATTTAAGAAATATGATGTCCAGCGACTTTGATCGACTTAAATTAAAGACGACTGCTCAAATACTCTCTCTTAACATAAGTTCCATTCTAAACGGATTATGTTAACAGCAGTGCCTGTAATCTAAAAAATGGCAAAGTATAAATTAAATTTAATCTCCACGAAAGTGTTGGAGATCTTAATTTTAAAAATGATTCGCATTATTTTCAAATAATTGAAATAAAACACTTACCATCAGGTTTTTCAATTTATTATTTTTTTTTTATTGAAACCAACAGGTCCAAAATTATTGAAATGAACACAAAGATTATCTTTCAACCTCTTAATTTGTACAAAAAAAAAATCAAATAAAAGAAGTAGAATGTAGAAGTTTGGTTCATCAGATATGTCAAAGTACTATTTCTGTTTTTCTTATTTTATTAAAAAAATTATAAATAAAAAATTCTCCCTGTAATCCTGTATAGATCTGACTGTGTGTCTGTGTACACCCTCACAGCACACACAATGCAACAGGAGGTAGTAGTAGTAGTGAGAAAAACAGAAGAGGCAGAAGGGATATTTTAAAAAAGTGAGAACAAGGCAGCAAGCCAGCAAGAGAGAGTTTATCGTGGGTCCCACACAAAGGGTTCGAGTTGTCACTGTTTGACTGTGGACGTACCCCAAAAAGATATCAGAAAACTTCAGGAGAGCTTGGGACTACCGCCTTTACTTGTTGGAACTATTCCCCTTAAATTCATAAACCATTTTTAACATATACCCCTCCAAAATCACATTATTATCTTCACCATATTTAACATTTCATCTCACACACCTTTGGGCTTTGGGCTTTGGCTTTAAGAAGCGCATTCCGAGGCCGAGCAATAAAGATACGAAAAAGAAAAATATAAATGCGTTTATAAATGCTGGAACAAAATGTAATCCGTGGTGACATATTATAAGATACGCATTAACTGAGATGGGGGGCTACTAGCTAGGGATCCGTATTCTCTGCTGCACTTTTAAAGTGCAGCAGGGTGCTGCACTTTTGGACGGCCCACATTTAATCTCCAGCCGGTGAGTACTCGGATGATGGAGGGGGCAGTATTAATTTTGTTTTAAAATTCGTGCAAAAATCTTATTTCGTCCGTCCGATCAAAAATTAACGGACGATATTAAAGTGCAGCACTCTGCTGCACTTTAAAACTACAGCAGAGGATGCGGTTCCACTAGCTAGGGGCATTTACAGTGGTAGTGTAATGATAACAAAACGTAGGTACGCAGATCTGGGGTTTCCCACTTGGCGAAACTAATGATGCCATGAGACACAGAGTATCTTTCTATATTCTGACTGTTTTGATTTTAGAGAGAGAAGAGAGCAATGGGGAAAGTTCAGAAGTTTATACAGTGGCGCATTGAATATATAGCCATATATTATAGCAAGGCATATATTATATTATAATTAATATACGTACATACCTATATGGCTATATGGTCCATATGGAATATGGGATTTTTTTTTTTATTTAGTAATTATAACTTAAAAATTAAATAAACCAGCCAAGAATACGAAAAAGTTCGGAAAATAACTTCCACCGGATTGGGCATCCGGTGGAGCAAGGTTGGGCCGGCCTACACCGGATTGGGCATCCGGTGGAGCCATTTTTGCTCTGCCACAGTGCTGCACACGGAAGGTTACACAGAATTGTTCCACACCGGTTCCGCAATCCGGTGGAGGTCCAAAATTTTCCTACCCCGGTTTCCCAATCCGGTGGAGACCTCAAAATTTATCTGCACCGATTTTGCAATCCGGTGGAGCTATTATTCTGACCTAACCTCGCGCAACTCCTTCTTCCCTCATTCCAGCAGCTTCTTCTTCCTCTCTGTCTCGTTTTTCTCTCTTTTTTTCATATTTTTCACCATTTTAAATCCAATTTGAAGAATTACCGTATGAATAGATCGCCACCGCCATTGTACTCAGCAGCTTCTTCTGATCATTATTGTAAGTTTTTTTCTGCTCATAGGTTTATATTATATTATACCAAATAATAAACTTCACATTTATCTAATTTTACGCAAATTATACTACATAACACTAAAATACACAAATTTATACTACATTATACTAAACTACAAATTACACAAATTAAACTACATAACACAAATTAAACTACATAACACTAAATTAAACTACATAACACAAATTACACAAATTTATACTAAATTACACAAATTAAACTAATTATACTACATAACACAAATTACACTAAATTTAACTCTATTACACAAATTAAACTAATTATACTACATAACACAAATTACACTAAATTATACAAATTAATCCTACAATTACACTAAATTGAAGCCAATTGCTAATTCAACACTAAATTACACAAAAAATACTAAATATACTAAACAAATTCAATTAAATGAGTTATTTAATTTAATTCGGCCAAAATTAAAAAATATAGAAAAAATCAGATTTTTACCTTGTTAAAATAGTAGATCGAAAGAGTTTCCAACTCGCTTGGACAATCCGAGAATTTTGAAATAATTTAATGGAAAAATGATAGAATATTTGAAAAGAATAAAAAAAAACGGTTTGGGAGAGAAGAGGAGAAGGAGAAGGAGAAGAGAAGGAGACGGAGAGGAGAAGATGGAGACAGAGAGGGTTTGCCTCGGATGAAATTTGGAAAATAAGCCTCCACCGGTTTGGGGAACCGGTGGAGCAAATATTTCGGATTTTCTGTGGCGGAGTCTATGCTGGATGGAAAAATGGTGTTAAATTAGGTCCACCGGATGCCCAATCCGGTGTAGACCGGGGGTCTCAAGCTCCACCGGATACGGAATCCGGTGGAGGCTATTTTTGAAAAAAAACTCTCATGTTGGCTGTTTTATGTGATTTTTGGGTTATAATTACTAAATAAAAAAAAAAATCGGAATATGGTGTCGCGCGTTTCCTCGTTTCAGCGAAAGAGACGCTGATATTTTTAATAGGCGCTGTTATGGCACATTGTGACATTGCCTTATAGTAGCATTTTCAACTGTTATAATTAAAGCTCGTTTTTACTTTGGCACAGGTACTTCATTTTGGTAATGTTCAATTTTGCCTGTGGGCTTCCGATAAATTCAATTTGAAGGGAATCCGGATCCTCTGCATTACCTTAATTACTGTTTGAGTTTGAGTTTGAATTTGGACGGTCTGATCAGAATCCGGGGCAATTCATCTCAAGCCTATAATGCACGAGGTTCCTTTGAAATTCTTGTTAATATATGACGACGATCTGGATTCAGACTCAAATGGCGAGATGCCTTAGGTGATGTGAATGTATTTACTTCGGCACAAGTACTACTTTTAGTAATGTTCAATTTTTCATTATGTTTTTATTGCGTAAATACTAGGGAACCATAATATTTCTGCTTTCGATTTGGACCGTTTGATCAGAATATGCACGGATATTAAAAGAATTCCATCCATGCATTTCATCTCGGACCAAATTGGTCCAAATTCTGATCAGGTAGTCCGGATCTAAACAGAAATATTATGTTACTTCGAGAGGATATAGACTCCATTGATATAACTACAATATAATGTTATGTTTTTTCAATAAAGATTTCTTTTACTTCTATTTCAAACTCCACCAGATTACCATAGTCATATGCTCAATTAAATTTATTTGAACTTTGATGTTTCCTTTTGATTTACTAAAGTTACTAATTGTATAATTTTTTTTTTGCTATGCTGTTCTTCTTTTCAAATGAAGATCATACACAATTTGATATTTTTATGTCTTTTGCAAAAAAATAAATTGTCTGGCTACTATCGCCGAAATTTTTATTAATATACAAAAAAATAATAAATTTAACAATCTATACAATTTATTTATGAAATTCACAATCTATCTAAACCGATGACTTTGTCATCGGTTTCAGAAGCTAGAACCGATGACAATGTCATCGGTTTCAGAAAGCTAGAACTGATGACACTGTCATCGGTTTCAGCCAAGCACGATTTTTGATGCTTTCTGCACACTTTTGAAACAACGAACGACTCAGATTAAAACACTGTTTGTAATGATTACAGAGTTGCGCGATCTGAAGAATGTTATAATTTAAAATAATTTTTGTAATGATTACACTGTTAAATTTTTATTTTTTCAAAAATAGAAAGACCATAATATTTTCTGTATTTATCTAGAAGTGACTTTTGAACCGGGATCAATAATTCAGATTCAAAGTATTTTTATTTTTTTCTAATAACACACAAAGAAATATTTTAATTTTTCTTACAGCCATGAAAAATCCGATCTGAAAAATATTGATCCGGATTATTTGTTTAAGTCTTTTTTAATAAATCAAATTATATGGTATTCTATCTAATTTAAAAAATATATAAAAATATTTCTAATATTATAATAAAAAAGTAAATAAATTATAACATTTTCTAATTAAATAAAAAAATAAAAAATATTTTAAATCATTAGTAATCATTACAAAAATTATTTTAAATTATAACATTCTTTAGACACGCAACTCTGTAATTATTACAAACAGTGTTTTAATCTGAGTCGTTCATTGTTTCAAAAAGTGTGCATAAAGCATCAAAAATCGTGTTTGGCTTAAACTGTCATCGGTTCTAGCTTTCTGAAACCGATGACAATGTCATCGATTTGGATAGATTGTGAATTTCATAAAAAAATTGTATAGATTGATAAATTTAATATTTCTTTTGTATATTAATAAAAATTTCGGCTACTATCGTCTAGCATGCTAGGTTAGAAACTTTGTATACTATATATGAACAGCATTAATAGGAAGAAAAATTTAACAATTAATTAACTACTTGATCAAATACGTGTGAGTTCGTTCTTATTCGCGAGTTACAATTTTGGACTTGTTTTGCTGGAGCAAACAAGTATTTTGTTAAATCTAAAATGTTCTATAAAAATTGAAAGATGTAATAACATTGATAATGTTCTATTTGGAAAAGGCTAGAAACATACGACCAGAGATTATGCAATTTTGAGAGGACTAGAGTGTATATATTATAGAAAAATTGGGATTCGTCACAAGTAGACGGTGGTGAATGGTGATGGGATTTACGTAGATATAATAAACAGAGCAGCATAGAGAACTACATTGAATATTTGAATGGATAAAAAGTGGGTGATGGGATTTACGTAGAGAGAGATACTGTCATAGTCATACTGATTGAAGATACACAAGAAATGCATGGAGATAGAGACAGAGATAAAAAAGAGAAAAGCACAGTGGTGTAACTGTAATACTGAACGTAATGGCATTTATTGAGTTTGCATTGGGAGACAAAACGAAAACTAAAAGATTTAAAATGAACCGTCTCTGTCACAGCTGAGAGTTTGTTCCGAAAGTACTTTGTCTTTATGTTACATATGCTCATAGATTTGATTGAACGAGCTGTAAAAAAATTTAGTTGTTCGTGCTTTGATTCAGTATAGGTAGAGGTAACTGTTAAGTATAGGATAGATCTTCTAGCATAAAAATATGTACATATATTCCTTCATGCATAGGTAAGTATAGGATAGATCTTCTAGCATAAAAATATGTAATGTACGTATATTCCCTCATGCATACGTTTCACCGATGGACAGAAATGTGGCACTTCTTTTACAGCATAATGCAGCAGCTTGATATCACAAATAGACATCAAGTATGATTAGAATGGGAAAATAGCAAGGCAGAACCGGCTCAGTCACAAAACAGCATGACAAACTGTCGGTTACATGATATGACTTGCGTGTCTCATACCGTTACCATTCGCGTGCCGCGATCATCTTTTGAAAATTTAGCACGTCATGTCACGTGATATGATTACGTGAGTCGTGTATAATTAGTACTGTTATATCTTGATTAAATAGTGAATCTTGAATAAACTAACTTAAATCATGAGAAAAAAATAATAATTAAATGTGATCAGTCACGTTTGGACACGGCAAGTTTAGATACGATGCAACTCAAGTAGCATGATCATTTGCGTATCGTAACTATCCCTCGACATTTTAATCACGACACAATACTTAAAAAAAATAATTTGATCACGACACAACATACTTTTTCCAGTAAGTATGATTCAATCTAAAAGCTAGATTTTATGGTATGAATACCAATGATTCATACTGACTGATGTTTAAAAACATACTTCATTGAAAATATGTTAGGTAGAATACGGCACTTCTTTTACAGCACAATATTGTAGCAGCTTAATATCACAAATGGGTACATGAAGTATGATTCAATCTTAAAAGCTAGACTTTATTGTATGGAACCCAATGATTCATATTGAAGTTATTAAAAAGCAAATGAAAGCTAAAGTTTTTTTTTTATGTTATATGAAAAGATTGAGCAAAGTATAAGCACAAAACCATGTAATTAATACATCTTTTTTTTAACATGAATAAACCATGTAAATACATCTTAGCTTTTTCAAATCAAGGCCAGCAAAGATTTACAGCTCCCCATAACCCACATACAATTCACATAAAAGCCATCATCTAAAAGGGCCACTAATTAATTTTATTTCATTACATCATTACACCCAAATCAACAGTAAAACATGAGCTTCTTAACGCTATCCTGAAGCTTAGGCAATGGTACTGTCTGTAAAGGACCTGACCGGTACAACATTTGTTTACCGCATGCCCCAGAATCTGACCTCTCAAGGTATAACCTAGCTCTATATGCTGCGAGATGTGCGTAATAAACCGGTGGTACAAGAGAAACCGGCTTGGTGCACCTCACAAAGGTGTAACAGAGACTGTGTACCATCTTTTGCATTTCATCCGATCGGAACTGATTCTCGTCCCACAAAACGTGGTAATGAGTCGGCCTACTAGTCCCTTTGGTGCCCCAGTGGCTACACAGATAGAAATCAAACTCCCTTGGATGAGTTATCACTGTGTCAACCACTGTACCGGGTGGGACATTTTGGTCACTGTGGAACAACCTTGTATGGTGCCGCTTTTGCACCACAGTAAAAGTAACCAAGGGTTGATAGCCGTCAAACCGCTTGCATGCAGTTCTGATTGCTTGCAATTCCTCCTTCAAAACCTTTTGAAACTGAGTTTCACTCACACCATCCCGAAAGAAAATAATTTTGCTAGGGAGTTTCTTATTCTCTAATAAGAACTCTTCCAAAAGTTCGTACACCATGATATCCAAGTTCTCCATTATTTCTTGGCGGTGAGTTTGAGATCGCATTCGAGAGATGTACCTATTAGATGCCGGCCAATTCATACTACCAACAACTGCCACAACTGAAGGGCTGACATCATCTAATGGATGGGGATGTGTCACATCAGCACCCATGAAGATAACAGGCTGGTTGTCAGAAAATATTCTAGGAATTTGAAGAGGCAGGCTGTTATATAGAGCCGTATTGCACCCCCCAACTTTTGCATTGATTTTAAGTGCCAAATTCGCTAGAAACTGCGATGTAGGTTTGGTCAAATTTTGGTACAAACAGCATTGCGTCACAACCCCTATACTAGTATCCGCAATCCGCTTCAAATGGCCATACCCTTTGTGCTTTCTCTCCATCACACAAACAAGCAGTTGCAAATTACCATTTGCAGATTCATTGATCTTGCGGAGCTTGGTTTCTAGACCCGTTACGTTGTTAAGGAGTTGGATATGTTCAAAAAGAGTGTTTACCATGGTGTTCTTGCTTAATACAATGCCGAGATGTTCGCACCGGTTCGATAGTTGACGTATGAATGTTGGTATGCAAGCATGTTGCTCACTTGTACCACCAAAGCTAATAATGGCCCACCTTCTGACCGTGGATCCTTCTGTGACGTGGCTGTTAAGGAAATTCCATTGCCGGTCCTGCCGATTTGGGGTCATATCTCTGACATGACCAGTATCACCAAATTTTAGTTTCGGAGGTTGAAGAACCCTGCCAACAAGTTGGGTCATTTCCTTTGAGACTTGGAGGTTGAATTGATTACTGTAACATCCACTGCAACAACATCAATAAATATAAATTAAAAAAAATGATGACAATAATGTTAGGAGACAAGCTAACATAAGTAAATCAGAAATATCAGTTCAATGACAGTTAATGGGTTTGCAAATATTTTCAGATGGTTTATAATATAAATGTTGTTTCCTTCTTCCATATTTTGACATTCCTATTTTATTGAAATAGTAATCTCAACTAAAGGAGGGGGCTTATACAACTTGCTCAGAATATAGCACTCGATAAAAAGAAATTAATGGGGTTATGATTGCGAAAGTAAATAGTGCTGCATAGAATAACAATAGATATACTTTCGAGGTTCCTAGACTTTGAGATTAAACCAAGGACCGAAAAAATTAAGGAAATTAAATAAGGTGCACCTTTTTATTTCAAAATATATTGCACAAATATAATAATCATGCCACTTCTGTACCACATAAGAGCCATATCAAATGACTAGATTATATTAAGCATAGACAAGTCCAAATTTTATTCAAGGTACTGAGCTAGGTAGAGTATCACATGGTTGTTTAAAGTAAATTTATGGGAAGAAAATGTTTACCTTGCGGGGCCAAACTCACATTTGACCACCTTATTTATAATATCCTTCCTTTCACTGGGCCTCTGACAACCCATTTTAAGAATCTGTGCTGTTTGTTCATCGGAAAGCTTACCAAGAAACTTCTGACTGTCACAAACAGTGCACAGTTCCATCGGTAGATAACATGGCTTACTTCGACTGATTTGCAAGCACGGAAGGTACTTGAATTCTATCTCGTGGTTATATTGATCCCTGAAATAATCCACCAGTTTATACTCCTTCCCACTTCTATCCCAAAATTTTAGATCGTCAGTCGCTCCCTCGGTTAGGCTATAGACACGGAACCTTTGATGTGTCTCACGGTGACTAACGAAAATTTTCACATTTTTTAATGCACTCTGAACTTGTTTTCTCTCTTCTTCTGACAACACACGTTTTCTTCTCAGAAAATCATCTGTTAAAAAACTGCACTTCTTTTGCAAATATGGGATTACACCAATACTTTCATGAAAAGCCATTACAGAGAAATCTACATTAAGGGATAAACCTTGTTGAGTTGGTCTAAGGCTCTGGAAAAACCCTCTCATACCAACAACGCCTCCACCTATGTCTCTCTGTCCTCCCATAGAACGAGTGTAATGAGACCGACCGACTGAAACACAAGATTCACTTGGCGCCTCTCGTAAGACTATGTCTAGTGCATGAAGATAGTCTTGCGGGAGGGGGATACCGTTATTTTGTTCTTTCAAGTAGTAGTTCAATTTCTCACCAGTTAATTTAGACACCAACCTAATATTAACTCTAAAGAGCTTTTGGTTTTGGCACTCAGCCAATTTCCCACCATTCGAAGGGATCGGTAGAGAAATATAGAATTCTAGTTGGTCTCTTTGAAATTCAACCGGACTATATAGATTCTTTCGTCCATCAAAAACCGGCATAGAGCCCGACAAGAGGTCCGTATTCTCTTCTACCAATTTTTGTTTTATCATTCTTGCGGTTTCTTTTGAGGGGCGAGGAGATATGTTCACATCATAGTGGAAAATTCTTTGGGTCGGATCAAATTGTACCAGAAAGTGGTTCACAAGAAGAGGGATTACAGGTCCCTCTGTACCACCCGAGTCGGGTCGTCTAACTATGCCTACTTCGGTTATGTCTATGTGAGAGATTTTATTTTGGAAGTTGGTCAGATTCTGGGGCAGTTCCACCTCTGGATAACATGTAATAACTTCATATCAGTATCAGAAAACAAATGATATAGCAAACAAAAAATAATTCTAGAATGACCAGTGTGATAACTAATATGGTATGGATTATGGAATTTCAAAATTGATTAAAGTTAATTAAGGCTTCTGAGAATCTTCATGAGTGCTACTTGATCAATTTACTTTATGCGACCAAACCAAAAACTAAGAACATGAATATAAAGAAAGATACTCATCTAGTAACTATTAATTTTTATTTCTGGATACATATTAGTGACAACAATAATATCCAACAATCCTCGGACGTGCTAAAGTTGCAGAGAAAACATGTACCTTGACGAAGCGAGATGGAATCGAAATGCGCCTCAGTGGGCCCCAGAACCTGGTTCTGTACCGGTCTCTGTTTCCTCAAACCATTCTGGCCATTTGTTCTCCATTTGTGGCTGTTGTGCTCGTAATATAGAGGCACAGCAGGAGGCACATAGAGCAAAAATGGAGGGGGGAGGGGAAGAGAAAGGGGCAAGGGGAGGAGAGCAGGGCATGATTGGTGGTACCGGTACTGGTACGGATACCCGTTTTGGATTATGGGTGGTATCTCCATCAGAGGCATCGCATTTTGGTGGGCCCCGAACGGCAGTGGGCTGTGCCTCTTGGTGTCTCTATTCCTCCCTTTCTTGGCTTTTTCCATGGGAGAAAATGGTCAGCTTGTGTGTGTTGTGTGTTGTGTGTTGTGTGTTGTGTTGTGTTGTGCGTGTGTGAGAGAAAGATAGAGAGAGAGAGAGTGGTGAGGGGATCTGTTTTTCTATTGAGGGAGCAGACAGAGAGGATGTATCAGGAGAGACAGCAGACGTGGTATTAGTTTTCGATGGAGAGAGAATGAGAAAGAGAGAGGATCCGTTGGATTTTAAAGTTGCTTCTGCTGCACAGTACTCGATACTTTTCAAATTGACCCCTCTTAAATTATAGTTTTTTATTTCTCGCATCTTAATATCTTATAGGGTCTTGACAAATTATAATTTTTATTTTTATTTATAGGACTTCACATCGTGATTTTTTTTAAATGGAATTGATTTTTAAAAAAAATTAATCAAATAAGCATTTTTTGTCTGAAAGTTATTAAAATAGCCTCCACCGATCCACATGATCAGTATAGCTTAATCTTGAAAGCCCAGCTCCACTAGATAGGTGGAGGTTGAGATTTTATGTGGCGCAATTTTAACTGAGTAGAAAAATAGCTCCATTGATCCACAGATGTGGTGGAAGAAGGTTGTTTTATGCTACACCGATCTTATGGATCGGTGAAAGCAACAAAGAGTGCTTGTTTGATTAATTTTTTTAAAAACAATTATATTTAAAAAAAATCTCACATCTTCCGCATCACCCTGCAAATAAACAATATCCGAACAATTAGTTACGAATTTTAAAAATGTCTGTCCACTGTAAATTTATTTGTGTATGTAGTCAAACAATTATGATTGTAGAGACTAATCATTTCATTTTGTCAAATATCTATATGAACTCTTTCTTTTTTATGGAGCAAAGCTAACATCTGCTTCGTCAAGTGAGTTTGGAGAATTTAAATTCAAAATCTGTCACAAATGTTGAATCTAAATAATTGAAACTGCTCTATTAATCGATTGACAAAAGAACGTTAAAAATAAATACATTAAAATAACTTATAAAACTTCTTCTTTTTTACCAATTAACTTTATACTAAATAAGTTTGAAAGTTTCAAAATTTTGCATGTACATGTACAACTCGTAATGTAGACCAGTTTCAATAATTTGAATTTGTTATTTAAAACTAATTCAATTGATTTTGAAATTATGCTCACCAAATTCTTATTGAGCATAACACGCGCTAGCTTTACTCTTTTTAGTGAGATAGTATATCTATTATAGTAAAAAAAAAATGGTTTGCGGTACTTTAAAATGAAAGCAAATTAAGATGTTGTTTTACTTCCTGCACTTATCTTTATTTTCAAATTTTGCGATCCAAATATTTCAATATGAGTACATGAAAATCAAATTTTATAATTTTTGAAAACTTTTTATTAATTTTTATAATTTTTGAAAATCACATTTTTTATTCTTTACACATGTACATGCTCAATTCATTGATCTTGAATGTTATTCTTATATAATGTCATTACTTTCCTACGTATTCATTTACGTGTAGGGTTCAAACACGACTATTTTTTGTATCCCCATCATGCTTTTATTTTTTTAAAAGGTAATAATTTAAAATAAAAAAATAAAATCGTCAAATTTGATCGATATCATTTTCTCTATGCACATATAAAATATTACAACATAAACTTTATTTTAATCGGTATTTAGAGTTTTCAAAATACATTACAAATACATTATGGATATTGATTTTCAACTTAATTGATTAATGTAAAATAAAACCAAAAGGTGGTAAATATTTTATTTGCAAGTAGAGAAAGTAACGTAGATCACATCTGAATATCTGATACTTTTATTTTGACATATAAATTTAAAAAAAATTATTATTAGAAAATTCAAAAGTAAAAGCATGACCGAGACAATAGAGACATTAAAACCCTTCTCACTATTACGTACTTAATTTCAATGGCGCATGCAAGTTATAATAATGTCAATGACATGATAATATTTATGGATAATCTTTTATTGTGAAAAGTACTTCTTTTTGTTTGTGTTGAGCTGTATACTTTTTTTTTGGAATAAATTTTCAAACAAAACAACAGATTTTAGAATGACAGTAAAACTCAAATGATAGAAAATGTGTACAAAGAAAGTTTTGAATTTGAATTATCACACAAAAGAAATAAAATCATTACTGCATGTTCTTTCAAAGAAGCATTTATGGATTACATCCATTTTTTTTTTATCAGGGCATTAGTTTTTCTAAACATAACTGAGTGGTATCTAATTTTAGTAAATAACTTGCAAGCAATTGTGTCCCTACTATTCCATAACATGCATTCTTGGAAAGATGGCAGAAGAAACAATTCGATTGAATTTGTATTTTTATGATCTTTACAGGGTCGGGATTGCAATTTTACCAAAGAATAACTTGTGTTTCCTGAAATGATTTGGCGAGGGGAGAGAATGCATCGATAGAGGCGGAAGTTGCTATTCTATTCGGAGGCAACCATTTAATGCTAGAGCATATACATAAATATACAGGTAGGTCCCTCTCATCATGAATAAATTATAAGTCATCCTTCTCTGCAATCTTCATGAATGCACCCTATGGCTCTAGAATTCAGATCCCCTAAAGTATCATAAATTTTGAGTTAATATCCAGGGGACCGAATTCTCTGCCCCCCAAGGGGTAGGATTTTCTTACCTCTGAGTCACTGACACGTGGGCCCATACCAAAACTAAAAACTAATATTTAAATTTATAAACCCGTCTGGACCCACATATCAGTCTCACTGGAGGTATGAAAATGCTGTCCCTCGGGGGCAGGTGATCTCTCTCCCATATCCAGACCATCAGATTTATTTCGAGTCATCACTTTTAATGCTGCACAACTATCAAAACAAAACCCCTATATCTAAATACGCACTGAATTTTAAGGGAGTTAATTTTGTTGAGTGCGGTACCTAGCAGGATACAAGTTCATGAATATTAGAGGCACGGCCGCACAGTGCATTCTCAAAGGCGTACGCAAGATTTCTGTCAAGAAGTGATAGGAATCAAGTATTAGATAAAAAAAAACAATCAACATAATAACAAACAATAAAAATACAATACTCTTTTACATAATAAAAAAAAACAAAACAATATCATTTTACATATTAAAAAATAACAAAGTTGGTCTGCACCAGTAGATTTATATAAAATTTATATAAAATAAAACAAAGTTTCTCATAAACAGTGCTTTTGAACTAACTTGATGGACTTTCTAGTTTTAGAGAGAAACAAAACAATTTCTAAGAAGAGACAAAGTAGTACTGGAGCAGTAGTTTTCTACTAAATTTCAAAATTCAGAAGAGACACTTGCCCCTCTAGCTCAAGGTGGATCCAGACTCATGGCATGGCGCTATGAATTTAGATCCCTAAAAAGCTCAAAATTTAAATTTAAATTTCAGTCATATATTTAGAATTCTCACAAATATTAAAAGGGTCTTCTGAATTCTTACTCAAAAATATATTAATCCGAAATCTGATGTGACAGTTCAGGTTGAAACTCAAATTTTGAGTTACAGATCTGGACCCATGACGTTATGCAGCCGAAAACTCAAAAAGAAAAATAAGAAATAGAGTGACATATTCAGGAGCGAATCTCTCCTGCGGCACCGCACAACTTTCAGTCGAAACAAAATCCACAATACGTTACACAAAAATTATTTCAGATTAAAATGGACGACTTAGATCTCATTATACCAGGGCAGGTATTGCACTGAACCAGAAACAGGAGTGCAAACGGATCGAAGATAGTGGTAAAATTATATATCTATTTATTTTTTTATTTTTCAGATACGAATAGATTGGATAGTAGTGCATACATATCTATATGTGTTTTTATTTTTCATATACAAATTGAATATTAGACAGATATAAATACACATCGGATATCAAATAGATATGGATCAGATATCCGTATTTCAATCTTATTTTTTATTAAAAATACATAAATATTATTAAAAAATATCAAAGTTTGTAATCTTTATCTAATTATAATGACGAATGACATAATTTTTTCGTAATATATATTAAACTATATGGTATATATCCATCCTTCAGATAATTAAAATTAAATACCATATCCGTATCAGTATCCACAAGCATACTCGGATATAAGATATTCGTATTTATTTTTCAAATATGGATCCGTATTCGAACGGATAATATCCGATCCGTTTGCATCTGTGGTTCATAATTCAATAATTGGACCTGGTTGAATGCACAAGGTAGCCGGTTAGTTTTTTTATCCAAACCCGAATCGGACAGGAGATCACGTGGGGAAATTTTACCTAGTTACCAAAATTTTAAAAAAAATTTCCTCATCTAAAATAATTGACAAAATGTTCTTGTGGGGCTCTTATTTCCTCCTTTCCCCCTCTTTATAACTACCTTGTATTTATACTCATTAAGTTTGACACCTCCTTATCTTTCATAAGACTTTAATTAGTATATACATTTTAAAACATATATATAATTTAAATAATAATTTTTTTATAGACATACAACAAATTTTTCAGTTAGATAATATATATGTATATTGAATACAATTAATTTAAAGTTTTTTACTAATATGCATTATGATTAAATTATTTATATAATTATACAGTACTTTATTAGAAAGATAAATTTATATTTTACTTATTTGACAGTGTTTCATTTAAATTTTCTTATAATTATTAAAAAAAATAAGAGTGAAAACTTTACATAAAAATATAAATAAGAAGTACAAATTATGAGATACAAAAAATAATTTATGTCCATACTTTAACACGAATAAATTTATATATTGTCAAGATATTTTCTTTTTCTTTTGATTACTTAGATGAAAATGACAATTATTTCTCGTAATGATGGTGTCAAATTAATAGATGAAAATAAAAATATATATTAGTATTTGGTTCTTGTTAGGACATTCTCGTTTTTGTAAATTTGAAGCGCAATACATGAAATTAACCCATATGTGCTCATTAATAAAAAAAAATCCTAAAAATATAATTATGATATTGAGCTTTTTAAAAAAAAATTAACATGATCCAATTTATAAAACTCCAACCTAACTGGTTTTTATTTATAAATTTATTGTCTTTTTTTTAATTTTAACAACATGAGTTCATCGGAGATACTAGTGGCAAGGTATAACCCTATATATATATGTATTCCATATATATATATAGGGGAGGGATCCAATTACCACAATTTTGAGTTACCACAAAGTTACAACAACGGTTTTTTTCATTTTGAAAGTCCAAATCGTCGATCCAAACCGTTCAACATGATTATTTAAATAAAATGTGCTTTCAGATCAAATGTTACATTTTTTTGAATTTTTTTACTATTTATTAAGATGGGTACAAAAACTAGTCAAATTTAGATCATTGAATGTAGTACCCATCTTAATAAATAGTAAAAAAATTCAAAAAAAAATGTAAAATTTGATCTTGAAGCATATTTTATTTAGATAATCATGTTGAACGGTTTGGATCGACGATTTGGACTTTGAAAATGAAAAAAATTATTGTTGTAACTTTGTAGTAACTCAAAATTGTTGTAACTTGATCCCTCCTCATATATATATATTATTTAATTGAAAATTTTGTTGCGTGTCTAAAAAAATTTGTTGTTTGAATTACATATTTTTTAAAATATTTTATGCACTCATTAGAGTCTAATAAAAGATAAGAAGATATTAAATTTGATGAGAGTAAATAGGAGGTAGGGATAGAGAGGAGACAGAAAAATGATGGCTCCACGTTAATATTTTGTTAATTATTTTAAATAGGATCGTAAAATTTTGTAAAATTTCCCGATCACGTAGATAGGTCCAATTCGGGTCAATTCATTGTCCAAGTGGTGTAATACGGTTAAAATAAAACGCTGTTTTCAGGACTAAAAAAGTTGCTAAAATTGTTCTTTCGTTTTAAAATATTATCGGACGAATACCATCGCGACTGAAAAAAATGCCTGGCTAAGTCGAAGGGTAAGTTAACAAATTTAACGCACATCTTATCAACAATCATTATTCTTAAAAGATAGAAAGTCATTTCTAATAATAAAATTAAATTAAATATTTTTTATATACTAAAATTTAAATTTTTTCGTAATTTGATAAATCGCTAAACAGGATAGATATATTTTAAAACTCGAATACAAGATAAAATTACGATTTTCTTATATATATAATCATATTTAAATATTTTAAAGATTTATTTTGTATGAAAAATAGCTTCATTGATTCTGTAGAGGCATTTTAGTTACTTATGGTGGAGCAAAAGTTTATGCCTCCACCAATCCACAAGATCGATAAAGCTGTTTTTCATAAAAATCAAATTCATGATACTTATTTAGTTAAATTATTTAAATCTAATGTTATTTAAACAAAAATCTAAAATTACCATACGATCGAGCATGTTATTTATAACCATTAATTGAGATTAACATCTGTGCAAACTTTTCAAAACATCCATTACAAAAAGCTAATGTGGTACAGTTGCTTGAGTGGGTCAAGATTAATTAATATATTAAATAAAAGAAGGTATGATTGCATTTGTCAGTGTCACTCACATGCACACAAGGGATGCTCCACTCCATTTGCTCTACTTAAAAACTTCATAAATATAATGTCAGGTACGCTTCTAATTAAAATAAAACTACAATTATATACGTTTTTTTTTTTTAATTTCGAACCAATGATTTCTCATGTAAATAACATACGTTTTTTTTCACTAAACCAAAGACATATTCTTCTACAATTATATATGTGTATGTGTATTTCTTTCTGAGTATTTTTTTCTTTTTTGAAAACTCAGTAGTGGCTACCGAGTGGAATTTCTTTCTGAATATATTATTAGCAATTGAAATTTCTCCTCATATGAGGGGGTCTCTTATTAAAAAAACACCCGATCCTCAGCTTTTCAATATATATATATATATATATATATATATGTGTTGGTGATTTTATTGATAATAAAATTATCTGAAAATTACAATATTTTTTAGAATAATGAAACGATACAAAATCTAAAATAATTTTTATAAATATGTAGTTTTAAATATAGATAGTTTAGTTATCAGATGTTACGTCATTTTCATCTAATATATTACGTGATGACGACGTGTCACAAATCAATACATTCAAACTCGTGAAATTTTGAATCGTTCAACAAAAGCATTAGATCTCTTCATTTTATAATACGAGCACGATATGTGGCACCTTAATGATGAAATGTGGCTATACTTTTACTCAGAGGCGAAACTAAAAAAATATATATATAGAGGACTGAAAAATAAGATGTAAAAATATATAATGTGGTATATAGTACTTGAACTCAATTTTTTCTACAATCACAGTGAGCAACGTTAACCACTAAACTACAACGCAAATATTGAACGTTTTATAAGGAGGCTAAACTATATAAAACTTAAAGAAAAAAATTTAATTACATTTTAATATACATAATTAAAAAAATTAAACTTATGAGACGACTTAGCACTCTTTGAAGTCCCCAGATTTTTTTCCTGTATATGGACGCACTTGGTACCTCCGGTTTATCCTTAAGTTTATTGTAAAATGGGTTCTTAAAAAAAGACATATTAAAGCATTAAACACTAAATAAAGAAGTTGACATATAACGGAAAATGATGAAAAAATAACCTTTTTTCTATTATTTGATGAAAATTTTCTTAAATAAAGTAGATATATTCAAGTATTTATTATAAAAATAGCACCCATCATCTCTTCCTTTTTTTTTTCAGAATATTTGTTCTTTAAATTTCTTCCAAAACATCACACCTAAGTAATCTAACAAATAATAATTTATAGTAGGGCGAAATAAAATATCATTCAAGACGATATGTTTTATTTTATTAAAATATCTATCACAAAGGGATTATTTTTTCGGTTAACATAAATTAAGCTAGGAAGCTAGGGGCTGAACCTAGAGAAGAATAAAAAAGTTAATGCGTTGAGAATCACTGACAATAAATAGCATTTAATAAAATCCGTTGTTTAAAATGTGATAACAATATTCACATATAAAAGTATAAATCTATATAATTCTAAATGTATCCACTCAACAAATGCTTCAAATATACAATTGTTTATATTTCACCGTTTTAAATAAATATCAGACGATACTTAAATGTAAATTTATATAAATGACCAATTAATTTACCAGACTGCTAACATATCTTCATTTTTTTTTCTGAAATATTTTTGTAACTCTATTTCAGAAAATAAAAAGCCTCGTAATGATCGTAAAATTACAATACAGATAATGAATTCTATACTGAGCTGATATCAACTCGAAAAACCTTTGCTAGTGTGAAAGTGATACGGCTGATGGTTGCATTGGTCTTTTAATTAGGATAAAAAATCCATAAACCTTGATTTTTGTGGTTCGATCAAAAATCAAATGGCTCAGATTTTACATCTTGCTTTTTGGGAGGAAACTTCAAATTTGATCTGAGCATTCAACGTCAAAGATACAATTTATGGTACAATTTTCTAGGGTATGTTTGGTTTCAATTTTAAAATAACTATAATAGCAAAAGTGGCATTTAATTTTAATTAGAATAGTTTGTTTTAGTTTTTTGTGAGAATGATTTTTTTTCTAACAAGACAAACAAATTTGATTCTCTATTCTAACTATTCTAACCCAATCAAACATGAAATAGTTTGTTCTAAAAAATAACCTATTGTCAATCCAACCAAATATACTTCTATATTTTCCATTGCAACAAGTGGGGGAGTCACACCAGATCCTATCAGGATCAATATTTTTTTGGTTTAAAACCCATAGGTAATTTTATTAACCATGACAAATCAGTTACACAAACTTTGTACCAGTATATACAACATTTGTACTAGTATATAAAATACTACAACCGAATTCCTTTACGTAGTGGTAGTTAATATTATTACGTCATTAGTATAATTTATTGTAATTAGCATATATTAGTTTATTCTTAGTATAATTTAGTGTAATTAGCACGATATAGAGAAAGATGATAAAATACCATAAAGTAGCAAATATAATTAAACAAAAAGAGGTAATACAAACATAAAATAACAAACACAGTATACTAAATATAAATTCTACAAAACAATAAAACTAAAATTATCATCTAATGCCGACGACGACCAAGGGGGGCCATCGCTAATCTGGCATTCCTCTGGTATGTCGGGCGGTCCCCCAGACTACCTGATCACATGCAGCAATTGCGGCATCTACCTCTCTGCTGAGGAGAGATAGTGTAAAATTTGAAGAAATGAATTGTGAGCAAAATTCGAAACTCTATACACATATATATAGTCCAAGGACCTTCTAATTATTGGTCGGTTTTACTTAAAAGTAGAACCGGTCAATAATTGGCCGGTTTCTATTAAAAGTAAGAACCGGTCAATATTGATCGGTTTGAGCATTTTTATTCATTTCCAACTGACCTGGACACATTTGGATTTTTTTTATTTACTGTTGGATATTAATAAAAATCACGGTATGTTATGTAAATTTGAAAGTTTCTATGGTTGATCTTCATGTAAAATTTTCTATATCCATCTTAAGCATGAAAATTTTGTATACTTGATTTTTATTGATTTTTATGTACGTCTAATCCTTATAATTTGAAAAATTGACCCGACTCCCAAGTATTTGTATGCAAAAATGTGGCTAGCGAGCTACATAAACTTCAAAAAAAAAAAAAACGCATGCATAATACACTGTGAATCTTATCCGTTAGTTGTTTTGTGCTGAAATTTTTATTAATAAGAATATATATAAAAAAATATCAGTTTTGGAAAAGGTTTTGCAAAGAATTTGAAAGTAGGAAAAACTTGATTATTTATAACGTTCTTTGGACGTGATTGTTTACAACGGCTTGATTAACAAAATTAGATTACATCTAGTTAACGCGTTTAAAATTTTTTTTTGGCTGTTATAGACGATAACAGTCAGCTACAGTGTTTTTTTTTTATTACTTCAGTTCTATAACGGTATGGTCGAAAAAACTAATGTAGCTGGCCATTATCGTCCATAACGGCCATATTTTTTTTAAACGCGTTAATTAATGGTAATCTAATTTCACTAATCGGACCGTTGTAAACAATTACGTCCAGAAGACATTATAAACAATCACGTAAATCCTACTTTTCAAATTTTCTGCAAAATCTTCCCAAAAACCGATATTTTTTTATTTATATTCTTATTAATAAAAATTTCGGTGTTTTGTGCTCTTACATGCAGATCTTAGTTTTGCTACTAGTTCAGACCTGAAGATCTCAGTATAGTACACAAAATGCGCCAAAATGAATTATCTTCACCTCCAAAACATAACGTTTCTCACATTCTTTTATTTTTATTTTAACAATAGTAACAAGTTTTCTTTATCAATATATATGTATGTATTATATTTGAATAAATATTTTTGACACATATCAAAATTATTTCAAACTGTACGAACAATGTAACATTATCTCACATTATTTATATAATTTATAAACTTTTTAAAAAAAATTGTACAAATATTGATATTTTAATTCTTATTTACATTATAAGACAACAAATTATTTCTGAATTACAAACTATAAAATTGCGAAAGAATTTCTAAATTTTATTTTTTTTCGCTGTATTTAGCGCAAAAAAAAAAAGGAAAATAATGGAGAAGTGTTATATTCCTGACCAATTTTCCGTACAAATGAACATAGGGATCACTTCAACAGAAAACCTAAAATAAAAAAAAAAAAATGTATGGTCCCACTCCCCAGTAATCACAAAGTTCTCTCTGTCCGAAGAAATAACAAAAGCCTCGACAGGCTCTAAATTGGAGGCATTTTGTACATAACAGTACAATTTTGCAATGAAAAATTTATCAATCAAATCAATCGTTTGTCTTTTAGGTATGCTGCTTGAATTTGATTCACCCTTTGCCTACCTCTTGTCACTTCTGTGCCCCAATACAGGCACCCATGAAGTATGCTCGATGGGACTCAGACTGTGGAACTATCTCTTGCCAACTTGGCCTCTTTTGTTTGGACTATGTACACTGACAGTCAATTAATTTGGACCTATTTTGCTTGTAACAGTGTGTCACACTGTCACGTGCTGTAAACTTTTAACAGTGGTTAATTATTGGTTATCTTTTAATATACTGTCCTGAATTCTTTTTGTCCATGTTTTGCACCTGAACAGTGAAGACATTGTAAGTTTGTTTGTAGAGAATTAATCCTCTTTCTATCATCATATTTTAGTTACATGGCGACATAGGACGAGCAAAGATGCAATATAGCATCACAAAGAGAATCAGAGATTACAACCGATCGAGACCGACATATAATTTGGTTGAATAGAAAAGGGACTCAACCTGTGAAGGAGTATTAATTTAATTAAGAATGATCCAATCCAAAGCGACACTTATTCGTACTTTTTTTTGTATGATATATGAGAGAAAAATTTATTCAAATTTACGTTCTCTTGTACATGTATCACTGTGATCTGGTATTTGTTAGTCTTTTAGGGGCGGATCAGCGATCAAGACGGGAGTATTTAGCTATCTCATGATTTTAAATTTTATATTATGTATATTGAAATTTAGTTTAATTTTTTTTCGAAGTCTTTTATATATATATAGTTCAGTCTCCATCGTAAAATGCTAAATGGATTGTCATAGTTTAGTGGCGAAGAATTTAATTTCGTAGTTATAGAGATTTGAGTTTAAATATAACGTGTCTAAAATAACTTAACTGGATGGTGTATTAGAAAAGCAAAATTGAATGTATACACGTCAAAACTTAGATTGTTTTAAAAAAAATCATTAAAATTTAAATCTAAAATATATCTATCTATCAATGTATGAGTTAAGGACCTTAACTCCTATGTTATCTTTTTTTTAAAAGGACATCCATTCAAATTACATTATTTTTATATGGAAGCTTGACCTCCGCATTTTTTTTTCAAAAAAATTTACATTATTTTTGTCATTTCTTGATAAATTATTCAATCTAAATTAAGAATCCATTACAAATTAAAGTAAATGTCCTCCCATAAATTTATTACTTTTTTAATTGGATATATATGCTTACCGGTTACCTATCATAAAAAAAAAGTTTGTTTCTATTATACATGCAGTCAATTTGTCGCCGAAATCTTCTCCTACGGTCCGTGCAAAAGGTCAACTTGACATTGAAAATTTGAAACGCAGCGAGTTTTATTCCAGTTGATAATGAAGATATGGTGAAAATTTCCAGTTTTATTCAATTTTCACTTGTTGGTCTTGTTATTTAGTGAGATATTAAATAATTTGAGAGAAAAATTAAGAGAAAAAAAATCACAAGAGAACATAAAAAAAAAAACATTTCATATATTATCAAGGGGAAATTTTCGGTGTGCCCATACAAAAATTTGAAATAGCTAATATCCCAATAAAATCATCAAAATAGCTAATTTCTCTATAAAACTTTACCATTCTTATTTCTATCTCCTTTTAATTATTTTAAAAGCTGAACTGACTAATATACCCTTGAATTTTAACTGGAGATCTCCATTTATTAAAGCTATTACGAATTTACGCGATTGAATTTACAAGAGATCAAAAAAAGAATGGAAATCTTCGCGCCTAATATTTTCTGCTATCTAATCACCGTCATCCGTCCTTCCGGTACTAGAAAATATCTTTCTCGTATCTCTCTCACCACCTCCATCGTGCCTTGCTCCTTCAACGCTCTGGTTTGGTGACTTCGTGATTTAGTTTCAAGCTTCTAGTACTCCCCCGTGCCTTGCTATTGACTTTTGCTAATATTATATCCAGCCCAGCAATAACCTTTTAGAATCCTCATCTATCACGAAATATCTATGATGCAATTATTTCACCTTATTCTTTAATGTTAAACAATTCAAGTCCAATGGCATTTGCTCAAATCCAAGTTGCAAGTTTCTGATTTGTCATTGCCTATAAGTCTCAGGTCTCTCCACTTGCTCTGACCTTTGCATTCAATCATAATTATCAAATATCTTTCAAAAATGCCCCTCTCTATCAATCCCTTATGTTCATTGTTCCAATGGCATTGTTGTATCAAGTATGTCAATTAAAGTATATCTTTCAATTATTAGTTTTGAAGTATTTATCGGGTGCTGCCCAAATAATAGCGTACCGGTACAAAAACAGTAGCTGTCCATTGTTTAATTAGCGTACTGGTACACAAAGATAGCTGTTGGATCAATGTATTGATGTACCAAGTAAGTGAAATTTAGTTTACCATCAGAGCGAAATTGTCAGGTCAGGATTTGACGATGCTTAATTGATTTGCAATTGAGCCTGAATACTAGCTATTTGAACGAATTTGAGAAAATCAGAAAACTGGATAAAAACGGTGAAGCCAAGAACACTAAACGATGCCAATAACTTACCAGTAAAGAATCTAGACAAAAAATCATAAATATTTGGGTACGGTGCTAGTAATTTCCTCCATCCTGCCAAAAAATTAGATGAATAAATAGGTCGAATCGATCAGATCTCCAAATATAATTTCAACAATTGTACAAACAGACCTTTGATTAGTTCAAACGAGATCAAAATCACAAAATCTAGAGAATGAAGATGAGGGAGAACCTTTGATTAGTTAATGAAATTCAAGTTGTATCGCTTCAGCTTCGATTTTACTCGGTTTGCTGAGAAGAGGTGTCTGGGAACCTGGAGCTAAAAAAGCTTTCCCATGGGAGAAGAGGCGTGAGTACGTGAGAAGAAAGAAAACTCAAGTTACACGACATCTCCAGTAAAATTTAAAGGACATTGTGGTCAATTTAATTTATAAAATAATTAAATGAAATATTAAATAATTAAAAGGGGATATAAATAAGAATGGTAAATTTTTATGGAGATATTAGCTATTTTGATGATTTTATTGGAATATTGGCTATTTTAAATTTTTGTATGGGCACACCGGAAATTTCCTCTATTATCAAATGACTGAAGAAGTAGATGACATGTTATTTATTTTTATTAATGGATAAATTAGGAACTAGTAAGACATAATGACTTAGAAATTCTAACAAATTCTTAAAAATTATAACATAATTAAAACAACGTAGAAAATATAAATAGACTTTATTATGACATAATTATAACATAATGATGATTAATTATATTATTTAATTAAGTTGTTGTTTTCTAAAAACTTTATTATGTTACTAATTTTTAAGTTTGTCTATTTATATTTTCTTTTTCTTTTTTTTTTCTATCAGTTTTTCAAAAAAAAATAAAAATAAATAGACAAACTTAAAAATTAGTAACATAATAAAGATTTTAGAAAACAACAACTTAATTAAATAATATAATTAATCATCATAAGAAATAAGAAATGATGAATTAGCGGATCCGTGGGATTTATTCATGAAACTTATACACCGGCTATAAAAAAAGATTTTTAGAATAACTAAACCGAACCGAGTCCGAATTGAGTTCTGATCTGAATCCAAGTCAGTTTTTGGTTTTCGTCACATGGATAATCCAATTATTGCCACTTAATTTGCTCTCAGCCTATACACCAATACATAACATACTTCGGCCTCCTTGTAAATAACTTTATTTATAATGAAATTGTCAGCTTTTGCTAACCTTCAAAAAAAAAAAAAACATACTTCGGCCTCCCACAGTAAATCACTCTCCGTAACATTTTCTGTGATAAGAAATTGATACTATAAAAGTATATGATAAGTATTTTTTTAAGTAAAAGAAGAACTCTTATAAATTTTTTAATTAATTGAACTGGTGCGAGTAGATTTCTAATTTACAATCTTTCGTATAAAAAACATCTTCTTAATCGAATATGGCAGCCATGATTCTCTCCTTTTATATATATCTTTATTATATAGTTAGCTGATCTGAGAATTAGTTTTTAATCTAGTGACAAAATAATTCTATCCAAAAAATTTAGCCGATTCTTTCAAATAGATCCGCGACTGTACTGTCTGTACAACATGAACGTGTTATTGTTTTTTTTTTCTTCTGATTTTTTTAAGAGAGCGTTTTAAGTAGAAAGAGGAGGTACGGATCTCTAAAAATAATTGTGGAGATTAATTTCAAAACATTCAGTTATAAAATTCAGATCAATCTTGTTCAAGTTAAAATTTACGGTGCTCCTTTGACATTCGTGTGAATTTTGATCGAATTGTCCGAATCCAAACTCAAACTTCGAGTTACTTTAATATCCGAATTCTGATAGAGGGGTTTCACGATGAAAGGCCTATTTGGATTGAGGCTCCGTACTTGTCAACCCATATTGTTTCTTCGTGAGTCGGCCCATTTCAAACCCACTCTTTCCCTCTTTCCTCTTAGCTTTTGAAATTTTCTTTCCTTCTTCCTTGATGGTATTTCGACTGACAGGATTGGTTTGCGCACAGATCTGACGGCTCAATCTATTTCCTGATGTCCTCTGTCCTCTGATCATTGAGAGAGAAACTCTCGTCAAAAGAATCATGGGAACGAGGCCAAGAGAGATCGGAGTGCAGATTGTGATACTCGGCTTGTGAGTTGTGAGAGCGACGATCCAGTACCTCTTTTCTCAGATCTCTCCTCTGTAGACTGTAGTACGTTTCGAAATTTTACTTCTTTTTTAATTTCTTAATGGACTTTTAATATCACCGTTTCTTCGTTCTTCCTTACAAGGATTTTTACTCGGTTTGGCAATTTTCTTTTTTGAATTTTTAAATTTAGCGAATTTTTTTGTGCCACTTCCTACTTCCTAGACCCAGTAAAGCTTAACCGCATCCTCTGCTGCACATTTAAAGTGCAGCAGAGTGCTGCATTTTTAATCTGGTCCGTTAATTTTTGATCGGACGGACAAAATAAGATTTTTGCACGAATTTTAAAGTAAAATTAATACTGCCCCCTCCATCATCCTATCACTCACCGGCTGAGATTAAATCTGGGCTGTCCGAAAGTGCAGCAGGATGCTGCACTCTAAAAGTGCAGCAGAGGATACGGATCCAAGCTTCTTCAGCCTTCAGCGAGGTTAATAAAAAAAAAGTAACGGGCCAAGCCCAAAACAAAAAAAGAAGACCAGGGAACCAAATTCAGCCTTCTTCGCCCCTCTTTCTTGGATCCGTATCCTCTCTGTTACTACAGAGGATGCGCATCACTTTACGGTTTGAGATTAAATCTCAGCTGGTTTGAGATTCGAGTGAAAATAGGGGGCAGTATTATTGGACTTTAAGAGTCGTGCGACCTCAAAATAACGGTCCAGATCCACGCAAAAGGGAATCATTTTAAAAGTTTCCTTTTGCGGTAGGATACGAATTCCTCTTTCTTGCTCTCTGACTCCGAAGAAAAGAAGACAAGTCTGAACCCGATCTCTCTCTCTGACCCGAAGCTCGCTCTTCTCTCTGTTAGCGACGCGCCGACGGTCTCGCAGAGTCTAAACTAAGCTCCGGTACTTTTCAATTTTGTTTGTGCTTGTTTGATTTCTTGATTGTTAAAGTTTTTCCTATTGGCCATGGATTATTGCACGGCGCTACCGGGTTTGAGGCCGGATGTCAACAGTATTTTAAGTTGGCTTGAGATATTTTAAATATTTTATGGGGATGTCAATTTCTTATTTTGAGGCCGGATGTCAATATTGTCCTTCAAGATACAAAAACATGGTGATGTCAATTTAAAAAATTATTATGGATTAACATTCTTTTTCAAAGTCTTTAAATAAGAACCAATGCTATCTATAATTTTTGGTTGTAAAGAAAAAAAAAGAGGTAAAAAGACGAAGGAGGTGAAAAGAAATTGGAAGAGAAATTATCATATTTTTTATTTTCTTATTTAGTCAGTCTTATTTTTCTCATTACACTTCAATTTGAAAAGTAATAAAAAATATAAGTTTAAGAGGTTTGCATATGCTTCAAATACATTTATAACCTTAATTAGTCTTTCTTATTTTATATTTTTTACATGTTTGATTTACCAGACAGTAGTGATCTATTCCTATTACAAGGATTGATTCACCAGCAAACATCCAGAACTATTTGTAATCCCTGAACATACAGAACTATTCAAGATTTGATTTACCAGCTGATATAAAGAAAGGACAAAGAAATTACTTGCAGCTGATTTTTATATATTTGTCAAAGCCAAAGTTATAAAATATTTACCAGAAGACATATAGAACCATTTCTAATCCCCTGAAAATTTGCTCACTGTTCCCTATTCTATACCAGCATCGTGTTCTGCCCTTGTTTGCCAAAAT
The DNA here is from genome assembly GCA_964058825.1 of Carex arenaria. Lineage (NCBI taxonomy): Eukaryota > Viridiplantae > Streptophyta > Magnoliopsida > Poales > Cyperaceae > Carex > Carex arenaria. Next base: position 231,905 of record CAXKVW010000215.1, read on the forward strand.
ATGCGTATGGCACATGCATAAGAATCATGTTGTTATTTATTACGTTGATTGTTTTTTATATAGTATCCGATAGCTAATGAGTTTGAACCCGATTTCTGCCTCCCCTGGTAGAAATCCTGCATCCGCCCCTGATTACCTTGTAGAGGTAGAATGCTTATGTTTGCATACATGAAGTCAATTCGTCAATAATTCACATTTCATGAATGTATTTTTATTTCCTGATAGGGTTACTCAGGCATGGCAACCAAGCGCAATGTTCAATACAAGCCGTTATCCACAGATGATCAAGACGAATATGATGACGTCAGCAATGAGGCAAAAGACCTCAGATTCAGCTACACCCCCAAGAAGTACAACAGGATACCATGGAAATCTATTGCTCTGGCCATATTTCTGCTATTGCTAGGGACAACGCTTCTGGTGCTCTGTTATTTTATTCACATGGGTCACATGCCGGGTGACTCTTCTCAGGCTAATGGTCTCTTGTTCTTGGGTATTCTCGCATTTCTTCCTGGTATGTATGTCTCATCATCAAATGATGTGCCTGATCATGTTCATGATAATTGGCAATTGGTATAGACGATGACCGATTCTGGTACTGTACCAGTTGTTTGATACTTATTAGCATAACTGTGTATGTAAAGTTACATGCCAATAGTTCAATAGCAGTATGGTTCAGGCATGTTATCACTTGTACCTTTTGGTATGGTACCACCTGCTATATAGCTGGATAAATTGGATAGCATATTGCCTTAATTCTATTAGAACAGCCCCAAAAGGAAACAAGCCAAACAATTTGTGGATGTTTCAGCAATATCCTTAGACTTTTGCAAGTACTATACTATTGGGAATGCGATAAGTTTTACTGGCGCATAGCTCCTACATAAACATCATTACCGGTCATGTTCGTGGTTGGTACTAGTAGAATGACATGCACACCCATGCCTTTGCAAGTTTTGGTTCGACCTTGTATAATAAGGCGATGTTATTGGTTGGTGTTACTAGGATTTAGGATTTATTATGTTTCACGTACATTATTTGTACCACGCCTGGTGGTTTCCCAAAGGAGGAACATATATGCCTTGATTTCATCGGAAAAACCTTATAAAAACCCTTGGAACAAAGGGTGCTGAGCTGTTTCAACCAATCAATTGGTGATCTTTAGACTGTAAGTTAAGACCATTTTCAAAGAGCTAATCTGTTTTTAATTTCACAGGCTTTTATGAGTGTCGAGTTGCATATTATTCGTGGAGAGGTGCTTCAGGTTACAATTTTTCTGCTATCCCGGATTATTAGCTTTCACTTTGTAAATAAAGTTCGAGCAGTGTAGTTAAGTACGAAATCGTGAATAGTGATATTATGTGTCTCCTCCTGTAGTCATTTTGCTATTTGTAAAATTTTCACCTTGCCGTGTGACGTTACTTCATTTGTTTTCTTTTTCTTTTTTGAGATTTATATGTGATGTCAGCACCTTTTGTTCAATCTAGGGTTTTCCACTTGAGCCAAAATATTTTTGTCAACTTGCCCCTCTTTGTTATAGTCTTTTTTTTTTTTTGAATGAGAGGGTTGCCCTCTTTGTTATAGTTCTTAATTATTTTGTTAGCATTGTATCTATCATTTCGAATCAGATGAACTTTTTTTGCATTTTGGATATATTCAAGGGAGGTCCCTAAACTAATAATTCAAGTCCCAAATTAAACACTCAATTTTTTATTTGTTCTTCAAAGTCCTTCAAGTGTCATTTTTTCCTACTATGAGTCGCCCTTTATTTCTTTGTTATCTAAACTAACTGAATTATGTTTGCCTTGCCTATCCCAAATATTATTCTGTTCTTCACGCTTTCCAATTAAACCATAATTTCTTAATTTCTCTCCTCCTCTCACGTCTGTTACTGTATTACAGTTCTCAAGTAAGGGAGAGGAGGGTGTCCGATGCCCATCGGACCAGAGTTTGTTCGATGGGTGGTTTCTACCGTCTGATTCACTTTAAAATTTGTGCGCATCACTTTAATATCCGTGTTGTTTGCTTTAATATTCATGCGCACACATTTTAAAGTAGATCGAATGGTAGAAACCACCATCAAATACTGTTCTAGTCCGATGGGCATCGGACACCCTCCTCTCCCCTCAAGTAACACTAACGAGTGGAGCGAAAGTAATGGAGATAAACATTCATATCGTTTCATACAATTCTGCCCTTTCATACAATTTTTTGAAATTAATACGTTGCAGATAAGGCCCGTAATAGAATATCAACCAATGTAAGCCTATGGAAAAATTCATTTGATTGCACATTTGCACATGCTTGAACTTCGATATGTTTAAATATAGGTTAATTGATTCTTTTGTTGTGCTACTGCTAGCAAGATTCCGGAGTTCCATAGAGGTTGGCTAAGCTCAAAACGTTTGTTTCTAACTTCACGAACAAACGATTCGGTTCTCCAGTTTTCAAAGTCTAAATGGTCGATCGAAATATATAGATGTTTAATCTATATTAAAATATGCTTGGAGACCAAATTTTACATTTTTTTTTTAATTTTTTTACTATTTATTAAGATGGTTTAAAAATCGTTGTTTTTTAATGGTGCAGAATTTTAATAAAAATAACGATTTTCAAACCATCTTAATAAATAGTAAAAAAATTTCAAAAAATATAAAATTTGGCCACCAAGCACATTTTAATATAGATTAAACATCTGTCGGTTTGGATCGACCGTTTGGACTTTGAAAATCATAGAATCGAATCGTTTGTTCCTGAGGCTAGGAACAAACATTTTGAGCTTAGCCAACTTCTCTCGCTCTCTCTCTCTCTATATATAGATATATATATATATATAGTAGAACTAGGGTGCTCCTAAGTTCACCAAACCTTTTGTGAACTTGACTCTAAAATATATCGAATCAACTTTAAACGATGAATCCAAACTCTTGAAACCCTTCTACCTAATGAGTGATGCGTCTATATGTGAAAATTTTAAAGTTTCAAATTAATTTAATATAGAGTCAAGTAGTCAAAAGTTTAAGGTTTATAAATTAATTTTAATGCATTCATTTTTTGGACTCCTTTGACCACTTGCCTCTATATTAAATTAATTCGAAACTTTAAAATTTTCACATGTAGACGCATCAATCATTAGGTAGAAGGATTTCAACGGTTTGGATTCATCGTTTAAAGTCGATTCCATATATTTTAGAGTCAAGTTCACAAGAGGTTGTGTGAACTTAGGAGCACCCTAGTTCTAGAGTTCACCAAACTTCTTGTGAACTTGACTCTAAAATATATCGAATCGACTTTAAACGATGAATCCAAACCGTTGAAACTCTTCTACCTAATGAGTGATGCGTCTACATGTGAAAATTTTAAAGTTTCGAATTAATTTAATATAGAGTCAAGTGGTCAAAAGTTTAAGGTTTATAAATTAATTTTAATGCATTCATTTTTTGGACTCCTTTGACGACTTGACTCTATATTAAATTAATTTGAAACTTTGAAATTTTCACATGTAGACATATCAATTATTAGGTAGAATGATTTCAATGGTTTGGATTCATCTTTTAAAGTCGATTCAATATATTTTAGAGTCAAGTTTACACAAAGCTGGGTGAACTGAGCACCCTAATTCTACTCTCTCTCTCTCTCTATATATATATATTTCATAAAAGCTGGAGCTTAAGTGATTATATTTATCTTTTTTCGTTGTACCTCCACGATGATTTGACCTCTGAGATATTTATTATAGATGCATATCTGGAACTTTGTGAATTAAATCCCAACACCTAATCCGCAAGGTCTATCCCTGTAAGTCAAAGAATTCATATTGTGTTGCAGTTTTGAGATGCTACATAAATAATTCGGATCGTTTGATCCAGTGCTGTAAAATGCGGTTCATGGGGCCGCATATGCGTGTGCAGCCCAATTCTACATAAAAATTTTCATGCGGTCTCAAATATGCAGTTTTGCATATGCGGCCGCATATTTTCGCGTATTGGTCTGCATATGTGCGATTGAGCCGCATATGTCCGCATATTAGTCCGCATATGTGCGAATTTATTGTTTGAATGATTTTAATGGGAATATATTGCATGTTTTGAGTGGAAATAAATTAATATATAGTTTAAAATCCGCATATATGAGTCCGCATGAAATTCCGCATATGCGGTCGCATACCGCATATGCGGTATGCAGTGGCCTTCCGCATGCATGAACAAAACTGCATTTTACAACATTGGTTTGATCTAGGGTGCAAACGGATCCGATACGGATACATAAAATTATATATGGATACGAATCAGATATTAGACAGATACATACAGATACAGATTGAATATTACATATCCATAGATATATACACAAATATTTCCATAATATGTAGCAAACTATATATGGTATATATCGAGTAAAACTAGAGTGTTCTTAAGCTTACCAAGGTGTTTGGTGAGCTTAATTCCAAAATATATTATATCGGTTTCAAAAGACAAATTCAAGGCCGTTGAAATCTATCTACTTCACAAGTGATGAATTTATATGCAAAGATGTTAAGTTTTCAAATTATTTTAGTATAAATATAAGCGGTCAAATTAGAAGGTTTATAAATTAATTTTAGTGCATTTATCTTTTGACATTTTTTTTACCACTTGACTTTATACAAAATAAATTCAAAATTCTAAAAACTTTACATGTAGATTCATCATTCACAAAATAAATCGGTTTCAACAGTTTGGACTCATTGCCAATCTAATAGATTTTGGAGTTAAACTCACCGAACACCTTGGTGAGCTTAAGAAAATCCTAGTTCTACTCGTATATATATACTATTCGGATACGGATAATTAAAATTCAAAATCATATCCATATTTATATCCGCAAGGATATTTGAATATCGGATATCCGTATTTAATTTTTGAATATGAATGCGGATACGGTCGGATAATATAAAAGCAGTTCAATGAGATTTTAATATGTGTCGGATTAATCCAAATTCTGAATAGAGAAGGAAATTTGTCACGGCGTGACTAGTCACGTCACGGAACGTCACGCCAAGTTAACATCACGTCACGTCACGTCACGTGTATCGATTACGTGACGTGACTCGCGTGACGCGTGACGTGGCCACATTCTAGTGAAAATATACGTCACGTCACGTCACGCGAACCAGTCACGTCACGTCACGTCACGCGAACCAGTCACGTCACGTCACGTCACGTGATCACATTACGTCACGTCACGGTATGAAACATAGAGTATGCAACTTTTTTTATATGTATAGAGTATTCAGATTTTTATTTTAGTGTAAGTTCAGTGATATTGGTACTCATGTAGTATTGATTTTTATTTTCTTTAGTTTAGTCTAATGAATGTTTGTAATTTGAATTTTTAAAGTAATGTCAGATGCAACATTTCCTAAAAAAATAATCTTTACAATATTATTTACTTATTTTAAAAAATTTTATAACTTTTTTTTTTAATTTTCAACAATTTAAATTAAAATATAAAAAAAATTGACGTGGCTAATTTACGTCACGACACGTCACGTCACGTCACGTGTGATCACGTCACGTATGGTCACGGCGTGACTACGCGTGACGTGACCATTCGCGTAACGTGACCATATACCACTATTTTGGTCACGCCACGTCACGTCACGTGAAAAAAAAAGTTGATCATGTCACGTGACCAAATCATGGTGTGTTTGTTACGTCACGTCACGGCGTGTCACGTATTTCCTTCTCTAATTCTGACCATACGGTCCGGATTTCAAACTTCAAATTTGAGTAACTGCTTTTTATACAAATTATTGAAAGGCGGATCTACGTTCATTTAGGAATGTTTGGAACCTTCATTTTTCCTATAAAATAAATTTATTTTTTTACTACATCCTGAAAATAAAAGTATATATTCAAGAAATGAATTAATTTTAAAATTAGGTATACCTCACACCTCAACTAATATTTATTCGTAAAAATTAAATAATTTTGATATATTGGATTAAATTTAAAATTGATTAATAAATTGATCTAACGATTGAATATATTTGATGCTTAACATGTCTTGGAGGTCTTAAAGCTTTAAAACCATTTTTTATTGAGTGTCAATTAGAATGAAAGAAGAGATGTTATATTAAAAATGTATGAATTATTATTAAAATAATTAGGATATAATAAATGATGCGACTCTTATTTATGGCCCCATAGGTCCATAGGTTTCTTTTCCAATGAAGACTTTGTTTCAACAGCTCCGAGTTTTATCTTAAAATATTCATCTTATTTATGTCCTTTTCCCTAGGTCCTGACTCCTGTATCTGTATTTTTTACTTTTTTGGGATACCGAAAATTTATTAGTTCAATTACAATTTAGTAAAGTGCGTTGAATATTTTTAAGTGATACTATTCCTATGTTTCCGTTTGTAGAAACTTTCATGCCGTTAATTGTTTTATTTCCCGGTGTACATATTTTTCAATGTGAAATATATCTCTTTTTGTGCAAAAAATTATTGAATACATTTTATTTAAAAGATTTTCTCTTATTTTAAAATTTTATTTTATTGAATTAATATTTTCCTTCTGGAGCTATTTGGGAAAGGTCTCTAGTTTGGGTAAAGTTGGAAAGAAATAGAAATAAATGTTTACTTTTACTTAATATTGTTGTTGATGTCGTTAACTAGTAAAATCATTGAATTTCTATAATTATTCGTTTGTGTTAACAAGTAAAATTTATCAAATATTATATTGTTACCATTTGCTAAATTTTTATACATTGTTTCATTTTTTGTTGAAAATTTAATTTAATTTTGCTTAGATTATCATTACTATAAATTTTTATTCTTTCTAACTTGAATCTGAGTACAAATTATCGAATAAAAAAAATAAATTGAAAGTAAGCCTATTAATGCAAGAAAGAAAAATAGATTAATTATAAATAAAGTATTAAGTTTTTTTAGAAAGAATGATGAAGGTCAATCAAGCATTCAAATTTCATTCTTTGTTGAAAAATTAATTTAATTTTGCTTAGATTGTCATTACTATAAATTGTTATTCTTTCTAACTTGAATCTGAGTACAAATTAGCCAAATAAAAAAATAAATTTAATGTAAGACTATTTTTTTTTTTTAGTAAACTTGGAAGTCAAGTCATCCAACTATTTAATACCTTTGTTATTATAAATAAGAATTTTCTCTATCTGAGTTTTGAACTCATGACCTCTCACATAAAGACCATGTGCTTTAGCCACTAGAAAAAATGCTAGTTCTAAAAAGTAAGCCTATTTATTAGAAGAAAAATAGATTAATTATAAATAAAGTATAAGTTTTTTTAGAAAAAAAGATGAAGGTCAATCAAGCATTCAAATTTCATAACCCTATTAATGCAATAAAAAAAATTCCATTAGAATTTTGAACCCATAATCTTCCATGTCATACCTTGTACCTTTGCTACTAGAAAAAAAAGGTTATTTATTATAACTAAAGTAAAAGTTAATAATAAAAATAGCCAAATTAAAATAAATATATGCACAAGAATAAATTCTGATTAAAAATAGCCAAATTAGAAATATTTTTTGGGCAAGGAAAATAATAATTTTCCTACCAGACAATTTCTCTTTCGACTTGCTCATCAATTGCATGGTGAAAAGAATGTAAACTTTGTTTAGAAAATTCGGACCATGAAATTGGATCTTATACAATTCTTTTAACATGGTTTTTAATTATTTGTGGAGATTCTTTGAACACAGCTGTCAGCTGACACACATGAATCATGTTATTGGCGGAATGGCTGTCGAGTCCTAGACAAAATTATCTCGATACTCAATATATAGTTAGCAAGTTCATTGTTCACAATATTTGTCTCAGATACGGTGAAAGTGAAAAGGCTTTAGTGATTATCTCTATGATTTATGTGTGATAATATGCACTCATTATCGGTCATTTTGTTTTCTCATTTTATTTATTTTTGGTTAAGAACTTAATATTGGCTCGGACAGAGATTTTTCCAGGACAAAATAAACTGTTTCTTCAAATATAAACATGTTTTGTTTTTTAGAAGGAAAAAAAATAGAGATCTAATTTTTCAAATTTCAATATTCATAAAGAATTTTCATTCAAATTTTGAAACCTACAACTTCTCACGAAAAATATTGATTTTTGTCGCTTAATAAAAAGACTGGTTTTCCATATGCATTGTACAGTTTGTACTCATTCGAATTTGGAAACCTATGATTTCTAGAGCATTATTTTTTGCCGCTTAATAAAATACTGGTTTTCAATATAAGCATTGTTATAAAACCAATTAGAGTTAATTCAAAAAACTTTTGAGAGGTAATTATGTCATAAATAAAAAAAATTCAAAAGATTTTTTTTTTTATGTTTATTAAAGGACCCTATATAGTATGTCCCAACATCTTTTAGAATGCTATTTTTAAAAATTGAACTTGCGGTCTTCTTGAAAAAGAGACGAGGGTTCGCTCCACTGCAGTATTGCGCTAATTAAGTCCGTAGTTTTTTATAAGAGTTAATTAAATATGTAATTAAGAAAAGTCTATCAATTTTCTCCGAGTGTTACATTAAATCCAAAGTCGTTGACAATAGAACATATGCTGGATGCTGCTATGCATTGACCTGCATGGAGACGAGTGCTATCGTACATATTATTTTCTTTTCTTTTTTCTTGCAAAGAACTGCACTTGTTCAAATACAATGTACTACGTTAGTGGGGTCCGTGATTTTCATTTATGCCCACCATTAGATATAATTTGTCAACTATGTCCATCAAAATTAGATTCTATCAAAAGTATTCAAATCAGCTATTAAATAGCTAGCTCCTAATAAAAGTTATAATTTTTTTTTAGAAATCGGCTATTAAATCGCCGGTCCTTCATTTTTTTATTTTTTTGAAAAAAGTTATAATTTTTTTATTAAAGTTTAGACATTTTTGATATGTTTCTTTGAAATTGGATAAAAAAATATAAAATTTATTTTATTAGAAGGACTGAAACAAATAATCCGGATCAATATTTTTCAGATCGGATTTTTTGCGGCTGTAAGAAAAATTAAAATACTTCATTGTGTGTTATTGGAAAAAAAATAAAAACTCTTTGAATCTGAATTGTTGATCCCGGTTCAAAAGTCACTTCTAGGTAAATACAAAAAATATTATGGTATTTCTATTTTTGAAAAAATAAAAATTTAAGAAAAATATTGCGCAACTTTGTAATCATTACTCAAATAGTATTGAATCTAAGTCGTTCGTTGTTTTTATCTGATATAATTCTCACATCAAAAAATGTGCACTGTGCATCAAAAATCGTGCATAATATATAAAATAATTTAAGAAAAGTTGCCGCAACTTTGTAATTATTATTCAAACAGTGTTGAATTTGAGTTGTTCATTGTTTTAATCCAATATAATTCTAGCATCAAAAAGTGTGCATTGTGAGTCAAAAATCGTGCAAAATATATAAAATAATTTAAGAAAAGTTACCGCAATTTTGTAATCATTACTCAAATAGTGTTGAATCTGAGTCGTTCGTTGTTTTAATCTGATATAATTCTCGCATTAAAAAGTGTGCATTCTACATTAAAAATCGTGCATAATATATAAAATTCTGACACAGTTTCCGAAATTTGTTTTATTTTTTTGAAAATAGAAGAATTCAAATATTTTCTATATTTACTTAAATGTGACTTTTGAACCGGAATCAATAACTAAGATTCAAAGCATTTTTTTTTCCAATAACAGACAAAGAAATATTTTAATTTTTCTTACAGCCGCGAAAAATCCGATCTGTAAAATATTGATCCGGGTTATTTGTTTCAGTCCTACTAATAAACTAAATTCTATATTTTTTCTATCCAATTTCAAAGAAACATATAAAAAATTTCTAAAACTTTAATAAAAAAATTATAACATTAAAAAAAAAATAAAGGACCGGCGATTTAATAGCCGGTTTGAATAGTTTTAATAGAATCTAGTTTTGTTAAACATAGTTGGCGAATTATATCTAATGGTAGACATACATAAAAATCACGGTAGTGGGGTGGAGCTATAAAGTTTGACAAAGAAATAATCATTTACAGTGATCGACACCGCAGGACACCCAAATAATCAAATTGGACAGCGAATGAATTTTTTTTTTTTTGAATTTGCTGACAGTGAATGAATTTTAAATGGTTTGAAACTTTGAATACTTGATCTCTTGCGTGAGCATGTTATATGAAAAAGCACCTTCAGCGAAAAGGGCCAGATTATATTCCTCCTCATCTTTCTCTTAATTTTCAGTTTTTTTACAACGGTTTGCAAGTTGTTGGTTCCAATATATTTAATTTCTCTTGCTGACTAATTTGTTGGTCAGACCGACTCAGATGTTTTGGTACAGGTGAAACTTAGGCGTTTCGTGCTTTCCTCGAATATCTATCTAACCGACAACAAAGTCGAAGGATAATTGGACCTTACAACTCAGAAGCCAGTACGATTATGAATGAATACGTGGTAGTGTATTACAAACGGGCAGGGCCGGGCAGGGCAGGGCACGGGCATGCGCGGGCACGGGCGGATGCGGGCACAGGCGTCACGGGCACACGGGCACACGGACGCGGGCACCGCGGGCGTTTTTTTCAAAAAATCTGTCCTGCCCGTTTAATGCCCGTGCCCGCCGCGGGCGCGCGGGCAGGACGGGCCGGACACCGCGGGCAGGGCCGGGCAAATTTTTTTTTTTTTTCTGTTTTTTGTTATAATAAAATATAAATTAAAAATTTCTTAAATCAATTACTTTAAAAATAATATGTCAAATGAATTTAAATTGGCATGAATTTGGATTTATAATTTATTGGTTTTCAAAGAAAAAAAAACCGAAAAAAAACAGAAAAAAAAACAGAAAAAAAAATAATTTGAATAGGTTAAATCAATTACTTTAAAAATTCAAATCTAATTACTTTAAAAAAATCTAACATATTCAATTACTTTAAAAAAAAACTAACATATTCAATTACTTTAAAAAAAATCTAACATATTCAAAACAATTACTTTAAAAATAATTAAGCTCTTATTTTAAAACAATAGATTAAAAAATAAAAGTTACCCTCCTCTTTTATTCCGGGCTTGGGACCGGCTATGTAAAATAACATAGGCAGAGTTCTAACTTTTTTTTTGTTAGTAATTTTTCGTTAAAATGAATAATTTAAAAACTAATTGAAATGTTTAGAATCTTATAATTTAAAAAATAACCATAAAGATTAAAGATGTTAGAAATATATACCGACACTATTTATCTAGAAGTTCGCATTCCTATACCATTGTTCGCTCTCTTCCGCACCATCTGAATCCGAATTAGCCTCGCCCCCGTGCCGCACCTCAGTACCGCTCTCTTCAGTGTTGGCTTCGGGTGATGATTGTTGTTGAGGCAGATGTTGCGTGCGCTCTTCAGCATCAATCCAGTCTTTTAAGCACACAAGTCTCTCAAAGACATGTGCACCCAACTTACTGCGTTTATCGGAGAGGATCCTGTTCGCCGAACTAAAACAACTTTCGGAAGGGACGGTTGACACCGGCACGGCAAATACATCACGGGCCATCATCGCCAGGACTGGAAAGATCCTTGCATGCCTCCTCCACCACGCAACAACGTCAACAGTTTCAAGTTCATTGAACATCGCCATATAGCTCAACATCTCGTTTGTGGATGTGTGCGGTTGGCTCTCCGACTGGAAATCTGCTAACAATCCACCACTGCTAGTGCTCCTAGAAGTGAAACTATTAAAAAAAAAAAATTAGCGGACAAATAATGTAGATATTATAAATAATAAATATTAAAAATACATGTATATTTATATTTATACCTAGGGCCAGCTTGGGACGAAGACGGGTTCTGATTGCCATTCATTCTTGAGCTGTATATGTGAAACATCTCATCGAACTTCGAATCCACGTATGCCTCCACCCCGGTGTTGTCTAAATGTAGATAATCTTTGTACCTTTCAATAAATTTGACCGTGTAATACTTCTTGTATGCCGGGTGGAGGCAGTTTGCGATAACGGCCAAGAGGGGTACATCTTCCCAATATTTTAGGAATTTTTGTTTCATGGCATCTACGATCGGAGTGAGAGATTTATCATTGATTTCAGCTTGTTCCAAATCATTATATACCTTGGAGATGTAATAGAGATGTTCGAGCAACTTAAACGACGTTGGTGAGTACGAGCAGGATAGTTGAACAGTTGCTGTAAAGAAGGTTTTTAGGAACTCCTTAACCCTTTCTAGTTGCTCCCATCAAAGTGCCTCCCTGTGCATACGGTGGTACCGGTTGATGTGCTTCTTGTGAAATAAATATGTTTGGATCATTTGAAGTATAATACGGTGCGATCATTTGAGGGGGTTGTTGACAATTTAAATCTAGCATTTGGTCTCTTATTTGATAAGTTAGTGGATAATTGGGTTGATAATTTTGTTGATAATTTTGTGGATTTTGTGGCATAGTGGGGGCAAAAAGTTCGGTCGACATTATTTGGATTTGTTCTTCCACTGATTCGCGATTAGGAGTTGTCATTTTTTAACCTATTACAAAAAAATAAATCTAACTACTTAACATTCAAAATAAATTCTAAGATATTATAGTCCATAAATCTAATTACTTCACATTTCAAAAAATAAATCTAACATATTTTTTTTAACCTATTAAAAATAAATCCGAATTTCAAAATAAAATCTAAAATATTCTAAAATAAATCTAATTACTTCACATTTTCAAAAAATAAATCTAACCTATTTTTTTTAACCTATTAAAAATAAATCCGAATTTCAAAATAAAATCTAAAATATTCTAAAATAAATCTAATTACTTCACATTTTCAAAAAATAAATCTAACCTATTTTTTTTAACCTATTAAAAATAAATCCGAATTTCAAAATAAAATCTAAAATATTCTAAAATAAATCTAATTACTTCACATTTCAAAAAAATAAATCTAACCTACTTTTTTTAACCTATTAAAAATAAATCCGAATTTCAAAATAAAATCTAACATATTCTAAAATAAATCTAATTACTTCACATTTCAAAAAAATAAATCTAACCTACTTTTTTTAACCTATTAAAAATAAATCCGAATTTAAAAATAAAATCTAAAATATTCTAAAATAAATCTAATTACTTCACATTTCCAAAAAATAAATCTAACATACTTTTTTTAACCTATTAAAAATAAATCCGAATTTCAAAATAAAATCTAACATATTCTAAAATAAATCTAATTACTTCACATTTCCAAAAAATAAATCTAACCTATTTTTTTTAACCTATTAAAAATAAATCCGAATTTAAAAATAAAATCTAAAATATTCTAAAATAAATCTAATTACTTCACATTTCAAAAAAATAAATCTAACCTACTTTTTTTAACCTATTAAAAATAAATCCGAATTTAAAAATAAAATCTAAAATATTCTAAAATAAATCTAATTACTTCACATTTCCAAAAAATAAATCTAACCTACTTTTTTTAACCTATTAAAAATAAATCCGAATTTCAAAATAAAATCTAACATATTCTAAAATAAATCTAACTACTTCACATTTCCAAAAAATAAATCTAACCTATTTTTTTTAACCTATTAAAAATAAATCCGAATTTCAAAATAAAATCTAAAATATTCTAAAATAAATCTAATTACTTCACATTTCAAAAAAATAAATCTAACCTACTTTTTTTAACCTATTAAAAATAAATCCGAATTTCAAAATAAAATCTAACATATTCTAAAATAAATCTAACTACTTCACATTTCCAAAAAATAAATCTAACCTACTTTTTTTAACTTATTAAAAATAAATCCGAATTTCAAAATAAAATCTAAAATATTCTAAAATAAATCTAATTACTTCACATTTCAAAAAAATAAATCTAACCTACTTTTTTTAACCTATTAAAAATAAATCCGAATTTCAAAATAAAATCTAACATATTCTAAAATAAATCTAATTACTTCACATTTCAAAAAAATAAATCTAACCTACTTTTTTTAACCTATTAAAAATAAATCCGAATTTCAAAATAAAATCTAAAATATTCTAAAAATAAATCTAATTACTTCACATTTTCAAAAAATAAATCTAACCTATTTTTTTTAACCTATTAAAAATAAATCCGAATTTAAAAATAAAATCTAAAATATTCTAAAATAAATCTAATTACTTCACATTTCAAAAAAATAAATCTAACCTCAAATCTAACTACTTAACAAATTTAACAAATCTAATTACTTAACATTCAATAAATCTAACATTCAATTTAAATTCTAAATTTATCTACAAAAAAAAATCTAACATCAAATTTAAATTTTAAATTACTCTACAAAAATAAATCTAACATTCAATATTTCAATCTAACAAAATTTAATCTAGCAAAATTTAATCTAACAAAATGTAATCTAACAAAAATTAATGTTACATTTTTAATTTCACGGGAAAATCTTCGAGAATAACTTTGTAATTCCGTTTCCGTGTTTGCGTTTGCGTATTTGTTAAACAACTATATTTTTTTAACAATAAAATTAAAATTGGAGAATAATAAAAATATTGAGATTGAGATTGAGAGAATGAGAGATGAAAATATTGAGAGAGATGTGAAAATATTGAGAGGAATGGGTGTATATTTATAGATTTTTTTTTGGAGGGATTAAAATTTAAAATATGAATTAAAAAAAAAAAAATATGGAGAGGGCTGCTGCCCCTGTGGGGGTCCGGCTGGGAGGAGAAGGAAGGGGGGGGGGCCGGGTGGGGGGAATTTCAAAATTTCAAATTCAAAAAATTTGAATTTTCGGAAAAAAAGAAAAAAAAACCCCAGGCGCGGGCGCGGGCACGGGCACGGGCGGCGCGGGTGCGGGCAACGGGCACGGAGGGCCGGGCAATCGCGGGCGGGGTTCCAAAAAATCGTGCCCGGCCCGTTTAACGCCCGCGCCCGCGTGCCCGCAGGACGGACACGGGCGCAGGCAGGACGGGCACGGGCACGGGCGCGGGCAGGGCACGGGCAGGACGGGCACGGGTGCAGGCAGGGCACGGGCAGGGCGCGCCCGCAGGGGCATTTACCAAACACTAATACGTGGATATTTTTTTATTTTTAAAGTATTCAATGTTGTCTCATAAGTCATAATTTTTATATGATTTTTTTTTTGGGTTCATACTTCTACTAAACATTAAATTGTTAAATATACTCCTTATCATCTCAATTATATGTATATAATAAAGAATTGTTGAATTTATTGAGTTAGAGTATTGTGCTTCACGAAGCAAAGATTGTGTTTTACTTCATATCTTCATTTGTGAAATCTAAAATATCAATCTGAATTATTTAACATGATCTCCATAATAAAATGTGTTTGAAGATCATATTTTATATTTTTTTTGAAACTTATTTTCTATTTTTTTTAGAATTTTTAAAAATCGCTTTTATTCATAAAATTATGGACTGTCAAAATAGTGATTTCAAAATTTCTAAAAACATAGTAATATTTTTCTCAAAAAATGTAAAATTTGGTGTCCCGATACAATTTAATACGGAGATTATGTTGAACGGTTTAAATCGAATATTTGAACATCAAAATTACAAAATGTGAGCGTGAAGTAAATATGTCATTTACTTCATGAAGCACAATGGCGGATTTTTTTTTTACCACCCAGAAAAATCGAAATAAATTAAAAACCACCCGGTTCCATTTTTCTACCAAAAGGCCACCCCCGCACAACCCTTGTGCGCACCCAACAAAACTGGAACCGCACAATGGTTGTGCGCACCCGATCCAGATCCGCGCAATGGTTGTGTGCACCCGCTGGTCCGCACAGGGGTTTGGCGGGGTTTTATCACCAATTTTTGGGTGCGCACAATGGTTGCGCGGATCTGAAGGGGGCGCGCACAAGGGTTGTGCGGACCCGTTTGAAATCAAAATTTCTCCGTGGACCTGGTGCGCGAATTCTTTGTGCGGATCTGTGTTTTCGGGTGCGCACAAGGGTTGTGCGGGGGTGGCCTTTTGGTAGAAAATTGGAACCGGATGGTTTTTAATTTATTTTGATTTTTCTGGTGGTAAAAAAAAAATCCGGCACAATGGTCCAACTCGATTTTATTTTATTATGGGCCTTATGGCTATTAAGAGAGGTTACAATACTAAAATATGATTTGTTGATTTTGTTAGCTCTTGGTACATATCAAAATAAAATCGAAATGATGTAAATTTTTGTGTATAGCGCATAATATATACAGTTTTTTTTTGTAATTAATTAGCTTTGTTATTTAGAAGTTTAAATAACAGTTATTTTTAAATCAGTCAATTGATCATTTTTTTAATAAACTCTTTAAAAAATAAAGTAATAGTTAGCTAGTTTGTCTACCTCATGACCTGACTGCGACGTGTCAGGATTCCCCTGATCATCTCAAATTAGAGGAGACTGGAGAGGATCCAACCATGTCGGAGCTTCTCAGAAACGCTCTATCTCATCATCATCTCTCGTGCTCCATTGACCACACTTCCCTTTAACCCGATCTCAAGCAATTTTCTTTTATTTTCTCTCTCCCTCTCTTTCTCTTTCCCCTTCTCTCCTCCCAAGACCCAATCTCCCTCTTGACCCTCTCTTCTTCTCCACGTGACTTCTCTCTCTCTCTAAACCTCACATAGTCACCTTTCTCTCGTCTCTTCCCTCTCCCCTTTCGTTTTGCTTTCAGTCTAATCCTACGCAACTATTGCGTGCTCTCTCATCCCTTGTTATATACACACAGTCACACACACATCCAACTGAACCCTGTGTACACTGCTGAGAGCAATCAAACCCAATTTCACTTCGCAGCTCCTCCAAAGATGCACCACGTACCAGATCTCCCGCCAATGAACGCACTGGAAATCCTGCGAGAAACAGTACGCATCCTCCGGTGTGATCCCCACACCTTCACCTCAATACTCTTCCTTCTAATATGCCCTGTCTCTGCTGGTCTCCTCTCCAATGCTTTCCTCGCTTCGTCTCTGAACCAAGATCTGGCACGGCGGCTGATACTGCTATGTGTCACCAGTGGTCTACCCTTAACCAACTTCTTAAACCAAGTATGCCATTATCTAGCCGGTACCATCATTGCTTCCATTACTTGCTTTCCATTGTTGATCTCTCTACTCCTACTTGCTAGATCATCAGTTTCTTATGCTGTCGCGTGTATATATGCCGGTAAAAAGTTTTTGTCAGAAGAGTTTTTAGCCACATATCGCCGGGTTTGGACCCGACTTGTGAAAACCTATTTATATACATGCCTTGCCATATCATTATGCTTGGTATTATTCCTGGTGCTTCTAATTGTTGTTTGCAATGCATTTTCTATACTAATGTATCCACCTGAGATTGTTGTCTACCCTGCATTGATTACTCTGCTAGTATTTTCAATCGTATATGCACACACCATTGTAGTGTGCAATCTTGCGGGTGTGATTGCGGTTTTGGAGGAATCTTATGGAGTCGGGGCTTTATTGAGGTCTGTGAAAATAATAAAAGGACAGACCCAGGTTGGCTTGCTGATATTTCTCAGTTCGGCCATTGGGCTTGCATTTGTTGAGGGGTTGTTCGAGCATAGAGTTAAAACATTGAGCTATGGGGACGGATCAGATCGCATTTGGGAGGGCCCGCTACTCATTCTGATGTATTCATTTGTTGTTTTGGTTGATTCAATGATGAGTGCCGTGTTTTATTTTACATGTAGATCATCTTGTGTGGAAGTAGGAACCGGATCAGATGGAGAGGAGGAAGAAGAGGATTTAATTGGGACCGAATTGGGAAATATTTAATTTCTGAGAGGGAGAATTTGAATAGTGGTATAGAAATTGCATTCTTTGTTCTTTTCTTTTTTTAAATATCAATGGAATAGTTATTGGGTTTACCCTCAAGTTGGAGTCTGGTGTATATCAGAAATTGAGAAAAATGTAACTAGTTATGTATTGTTTATCTCAAAGCATTTATGAGGATTGTAGCCTCTGTGAATGTTTACATCAAATAAAGAAACGCATGTTCAATAATACATTAACCAGAGAATATCAGACGAGTTATCTTACTAAGGATCATGCTCCGTTTGCATGTTAGTCATGTTCAATGCCAAATTTAACATCTATAGTGTTAGTCAACCTCCGTTTGCATGTTAGTTCAGTATTAGATATAGTAAACTCATAAACATGGACTTGCACATTCCCTAAGATATCTAACTCAAAAGGACATCGTCAAAGATTATTTGTTCTGAAACTCAAAAGCTGACTTGCTTTGTTAAAGGTTTTTTTTTTGAGTGGAAATGCCCTTGGGCTTTGTTAAAGGTGCCTGTGCTGCGTATCGACTGAATCGTCCCAATAAATACTGAATCCGTATCCTCCTAGGTACCTGACTGAGTACAATTAGCTCCCAGCAAACCAGCAAAGCAATTGAAATTTGGTGCCTATTTAGATATAGGGGGTACTTTTTGAGTTTTATACCACATTAAAACTGATTGACTCAGATCTCATTCTACTCGGTCAGGTATTGCACTGGATCTGAATTCATAAATACTACCCACCTGAGTTGAATACAGAATACCTGAGGGGATGCAAACATTTTATAACTTCATAGTTCTGCTAGGGCTAGTCCAGTGGCCAGATATGTAAAGTGTTCTATGTTGGAATGAATCGGAGAAGTGCACAAACTAGTACAATAGCAATTATTTGTTGTTGTTGTCGTTGTTTTTTCAATTCTTAATAATGTTTGATTTCTAATAAATTACCCCAAGAGCTCTCTCACTTCACCTGTTTGGCTAACAAGTGGGGAATCAAAACAATGAAGCATCTCTCTATCAAAAGGCAATAATGGAATGCTGTACATGCCTTGCGAATTACAATATATTTAGACCTTAGAAAAGGTCTAAATTACTTCTTACATTATATGTGCACAAGTAAATATTTACTTCCTGGCTCTTCCATCTAACCCTACAAATATACAACACCTAACCTCTTTCTTGCCACGTTAGGGGAAAAAAATAAAGAGCAAGAGAAGAGAACAAAAAAAAAACCTAAAAGAACAAAAAAAAAAACAAAGGTTAGAAATTTGTACAGTGTAGATAGATATGTACTAGAGCTCCCACTAACCCCTAGCACAAATGCAGCCGCCACATCACCTGCAGGACACAATATATAATTTCAATTAGTAAAATGGAGCGAATAGAATAAAATTAATGGCAAAGAATTTACTCTTCTTCGAATAAATAATATTATATTCTTGTTTGGCTAGATATAACATGAACGAACAATTTCAAGTTTACTTGTATGAAATAAAAAATGCCATGCATAACTCTTTACAAATGACTAGCAATTCCTGTTTCCCTCCTTTGTACAGAGATACAGTGCGGAGAAGTTTGGGGACAGGTTTACACCAATAGTTCTTTCTTTGCAATGTTGTTGACGATATTATGACATTTCAAGCAGCACAAAAAAATAAATATATATAGCAAGAGCACTATGGTGCCTTTAAACGTTGCTCGAGGCGAACTAAGTGTGGTTATTGATATTATGATTGATAGGGCCATGATAAATAGGCCCTAAATTACATCTAGGCTTAATGACATTTGGGATTCGGACTTTGCATTTAGCAAGCCAGCCCAGAATATAAAAGCCCAAATGAATGCAAACCGAAATCCATAATCAAACTCAGCACACCGACATGGCCTAATACATGCGAGATAACCGCTCAACGATCTCCATAACCGCTGCACGATCTCCATAACCCTGCGCATGATCTCATAACCGCTCCCACATCCTCCGATTAATCCGCGGAAAGACGGTTAGAGATCAAGGTATAAAAGGTCTCAAATTTCCTGAAGAGGGGATCGAATTTTCTATCATCCAAGCATACACTACGAGAGATATCGATAGGGAAGAGTATAATATCTCACATCCTCCTCCCAATCCCTTCACTAAGTCGGCTTGCATCCCGCAATAAACCGGCTCTTCGCCATCTCGACTTGTTGACCGAGATAAAGAGAGGCTCAACCTTCATCGCCATCTCGACTTATCGACCGAGATAGGGGGAGATTCAATCCAGTCAGTCAACCTTCAGACAACTTTCAGCATACGGGCTATCCACTCCAGATAGCACGTATCAATGACATTGCGGAGAGAGAGAGAGAGAGAGAGAGAGCAATGTTTAGCCAATCTCTCTCTCTCTCTCTCTCTCTCTCTCTATATATATATATATATATCATGACATAAAATAAACTTCAAAAGAAAACATACCAGCATATTTCTCCTTTCAGAAAAATGCTGATGGCCACTTGCGGTAGAAGCAGGGCATTTTTGGCCTTCCAGTAGGACTAGGACAAAATTTGGGAGTGTTGGGTTAACTAACTACCAGATCTAATCAAAACCCAAATTAGGATTTATTTTCTTTTTCTTTTGTCATCTACTGTCTCTTTTCTCGCTTTATCTTTTTGCTTTTCGCAAGGCCTTGCTGTAGCTGTTGGCTGAGATCTGTTGGTTTCACATCCTGTTTAGGAGGAGCAAAAAATACAAAAAAAAAAAAAACAGAGATCATCAGAGGTGTAGTATAAAACACATTGATTATACTAATATTTTGAAAACATGGCTATTAGGTTTTAAACTTATTGGCAATGGCAGACTTTGCAGAGCACTGATCTTCTTGTATTAAAGGTTTTAAAACATGTATTATAGGTACTAATATTCCTATGTATATGAGGTGAGCTACAGGACTATGCAAAACACTGATCTTCTTGTATTTCAGCTTTTAAATCTCGATTTCAAAATTCAAATGGCCAATCTCAAGCTGCACAATGTGAACTACATATATATATCAAGATCTGGTAGGGAAGTTTTCATTTTTCAGATAGGAGAAAAACAATGCTTTAAAACATTCTAGACCATTCAACAATAATGATTTTCTCCTTATCCAAAAGAATAGCAAAAAAAACCTCTACGAGTACAAAATTTGGTTTTCTTTTCGATATGTAGATCACACTGTGATCCTCAAATTGGCCATTCAAATCACAAAAATTCAAAATTTGGTGCAAGCTCAAGAGGTCCAATCCCTACCTCTATATATATTAACATAAAAGTTGTTAGGAAATTGTGATGAGGGGAGTTAATTAAACTCACATCCTTCCCGTCCTTTGTGTTTTTAGTTGACCCCTTTGATTTCTCCATCTGGGCTTCCTTTTCAGCCTTTTTCTTCTCAAGATCCAATTGCTTGCAGTTCTCCTGGTGGGCCCGCTTGAACATTGTCACAAAATTCAATAGTGTACCTATCACTGCACCATTAGAAAGAGATTGATGAATGCCACTTGCTTTGATGTTTAATATAGATACAAGAAAAGAAGCTATGGGAGGGGAACTCGTTATGTGCCTATGCTGTTAAATACATAAACATTCACTACGATCAACAAAATATTTTACCTAGTATATGCTTCACAAGGTATTTGAAATAAAGACTAAAATAAATAAAAAACCTTTCCAATAAATTTTACCTTGTTCAAATGGGCACTTTTGGGGATCCTCTCCAAAATATAGTGCCAGTGCATCCGCATTTCTACCCTGTAAGATGAAGTGTTACTTTCTTGAATTCACAACAAAAACTGGAAATAAAGCATTATGTACTTCATATAAAAATTTAAACAAAAGGGAACTTACAACTGAAGCATAAAACAACTTCAAGGATTCCACCTCAGCTTGTGCAACAGAAGTGAACTCCTTCAAGGTCTTCAACATAAAAAAAAAAAAAACACAGAAAGAGAAAGAGACGACAGGTGAGAAAAACTATAGCAATTATACATTTTGCTTATGCTAGAGTATAACATAAGCCAATCAATAAAGCATCAACAATCATTTTTAAGGCAGCAGCAGTTACGCAAAAAGTATCTGATAGTTTGTAGATTTTATCTCCAGTTACTATGGCAATTGACTACAGGAAAACTAGGACAAATATTAAATAATTTTGGAGAGCGGGTGCAGGGAGAATAAAGTACCTTGCAAAATATTTCTGACACAGGACCATCATTTTGAGAAGCCTTGAATTCGGAGTCAACCTTTTCTAAACCTTTGACAACTGCTTGCATTTCTTCGGCCAATAACTTTAATTGTATCTGTAATGTGTGAATGTGTGTCAGAGGGAGAGTGCGAGAGAGGACATGGTACAAGCTGGGAATACGTTTAATGTAAAATTTATTTATATTTGCAGCAAGTAAAAAGAATCTAACAGATGCTCAAGATAATGTAGAAAACAATTAACCTTGGATGCAGATTCCAGACTAGTGAGATCTTCATGGAAATCTAGTAGATGAGGGGACCTCGAGGCAAGGACCTGATCGAAGCATTACCATACACGAGATCAATTAAAGAAAAATAACTTAAGCTTGTATACCAAGTGTTTTATCTCTTAACTTTTGTAAGTAAACATAACTATCGAGCCATTGTAAGTAGGTATCCGAAAATTTATTATATACACAGATAAATGTATGAAGAGCTTACCCGACAAAGATAGTGCATTAAAGTCATCTTGCTATTGGTTGCACGAGTGTCAGTAAGCTTTAAAAGGCTGTCAAGGCGAAATCCAATGGCAGAACCTATAGATATAATTTTCCAAAACTCAAAACTAAACTATTTACAGAAAAAATAAAATGCGTCATGTTTTGCAGATATGCCATAACAAACCAGAAAAGAGTATACCTCTAGCAGTTCCCTGATTTAATGTGTTACCAAGCAACAATATTTTCTTCATAATTTCCTTTAACTTGACAGAATTACGAATCTGGTACACAAGAAGCAACAATCAGATTTCATTTAATTTGGCCAAAAGAAAAGAAAAGACAACAAGTTATGCAATAATAAATTTGCAAATTCCTCAATAAAGGTATATTTTTAGCATTTCTTGTGCAGAGTAAAAGATGTAAAAAAAGGTGGAAAAAAAGAACACATTTCATTTTAATTGTTTATACCTCTTTGCAAGTAGAGTCGATGGTATTTAAGCTCTTTCTAAGATCTGCAACCTGGAAAGTAATTAAAAAAATGGAAAAAGCAAAATCATCAGGACAAATACATCCTTTTATCCTGAACTCTGATTGATTCAGCCTCTATTAAAAGCAAATATGGGGAGATCTTATCCAGGAAAACACACACACCAAAAGTAATATTATGATTGGTCTAGTGGCAAAGGCAATGCCCTCTGTGTGGGAGGCCACAGGTTAGAAACCCAGATGGGGGAATCCCTTATGGATATTAAATAGTTGGGTGGCTTGACCCCAAACCTTTACTCAATATATATATAGTTGGGTGGACTTGGCTAAGCCATGGCACAATGTGTTTGGTGAGCCATGGCACAATATCTTCATTTCCAAAGTTCAAATGGCCGATCCAAACCGCTCAAAATGTTCTTCATATTGAAATGTGCTTGGAGACCAAATTTTACATTTTTTGGAATTTTTTTACTATTTATTAAGCCACTTTGAAATTCGCTGATCCGATGGTCCAGAACTTTTTACTGTTCATGTTGGATCAGCGATTTCAAAGTGACTTAATAAATAGTAAAAAAAAATGCCAAAAAATATAAAGTTTGGTCTCCAAGCACATTTCAATATGGAGAACATTTTGAGCGGTTCGGATCGGCCATTTGAACTTTGGAAATGAAAATATGGCGTGGAGTACAAATGCATTTTACACCATGGCTTAGCCAAGTCCATCTCTCTCTCTCTCTCTCTCTATATATATATATATATATATATTATGAAAGGATAAGTACAATTCGACAACCTGAGACTTAAATTGGATCTTGAACGAGAAAACGCGCAATTTCGATTCCATCCTAGGAACTTTCATCAACTCCAAGAAGAACTACATGTATAATTCGAAATCAGGTAACATATTAGTCAAAAACTCAAAATCAAGAGGTGTGTACATAAAAGAAAATGGATAGAAGCTCAATAAGAAATTTAACCTGCTCGCATTTTCCAAGATTATCCTTGTCACCAGTATAGTTCTATAAGAAAACAAAAAAAAGATAAGAAAACAACAAAATTACAACTATCGTAATACAATTATTTTTTGAGAAAAAAGAACAAAAACATGTAGATTAAAAATTTCATCTTTACCTTGAGAAGCTCCATTTCTTCTTTGGTTGGGCAGAATTTAATGAGGTTTTCAATTTGATCAACGTCTAAAATAGTATCATCCATTGTCAGCGCAACACTCTGTACAAAATATAATCTTTTAGACACAATGGCATTAGGTCACTTAGACCTGGCAATCATGAACCAAAAAGTAAGAGGCCATTCATCTTGCAGCCACCTAAGCATTACTGGTTGAAGTTCTTTTACTATTTGAACTTTAAAAGTTGGTGGTATATGAATTGTCAATCAAGTCAGTGCTTGGAGGCTACTTACAAGTTGTACAGTATAGTAAGTCAAATATTTGACAACCAAATTATATGACCATGACATGATTTTTACTTAAAAAAACACAGTAAAGAAGTTTTAACTAAGCAAACAAAAAATATGTCAATCATAATGTAGCTTACCACCAAATCTGAAAGTGGCATCTTCACTTTAGTCAACATGATCTCGGTATTATTAGCCCGCCTTAAGTCGATCTACACCAATGAAAATATCATTATAGGAAATACAACACAATGTAGTGATATAATGAAACCTAACAGAAAAAAACTGCATGAATTTGAACAAACCACATGAGCTATTATAAATTGTTTATGGGGTCATGCCAGATAAGGGAAAACAAGACGTATTTTATTAAGGTCCCACATAAATGATAGACATCAAAAACATCTTATGCTATTGAAAAGACTGTCAATAAAATGAATATTCCGAAGTTATCAGCTTACCAGGTGCACTTTCTCAGGTTTGGAGCCAAGAGACTTCCTCCGGCCCTCAGATTTCAAACTGTCGTCAGCTTTTGGCACCACTGTTGAGAAAAGGCTTTCCAGTTCTAAGAAATCAAAGTCTGAGCCTGAAGGACTGCTCCAAATCCAGTAAAACAAATAGATACATTAAGTACACAAATGGAAAGTTTACCAAAAACAAGAGTGGTTACATTGTGTGAAATTTTGCATAAACTATAACTCAATTTAGTAAATCCAACGAAATACCTTTGTAATTCTCCAGATGATTGAAGCTCAGCCCAAAGGCTGCCTTGCATTGCACGTGTAACCTTAACCCAATGCAGTGGCTTCAAAGTCGGTCTACGTGGAGCGGATGCAGAGGGCCGTGGAGGTCCACCACGCCCCCTACCTGCCCCAAGAGGCGGTGGCCCCCTTAAATTGCCTTGGGGAGGAGGTGGTGCACCTGGTGCCCTTGGCGGTGCTGGTGCACCTGGAGGGGGCGGAGGTGGTGGACCTGGTGCACGTGCACCTGGAGGGGGGGGAGGGGGTGGACCTGGTGCACGACCACCAGGAGCAGGAGGTGGAGGGGGTGGACCAGGGGTACGAGCACCGGGAGCAGGTGGCGGAGGTGGGGGTCCTAGTGCACGAGCTCCAGGAGGAGGTGGCGGAGGTGGGGGTCCTGGTGTACGAGCTCCAGGAGGTGGCGACGGAGGTGGGGGTCCTGGTGCACGAGCTCCAGGAGGAGGTGGTGGAGGTGGTGGGCCAGGTGTGTGTGCTCCAGGGGGAGGGGGAGGCGGTGGTGGACCAGGTGGGCGTGCTCCAGGAGGGGGAGGAGGAGGTGGTGGAGCAGGCATGCGTGCTCTAGGAGGAGGGGGAGGAGGTGGTGGACCTGGTGCACGTGTGGTTGGGGGAGGTGGTGGAGGTGGTGGAGGTGGTGGACCAGCTGTTTGTGTACCGGGAGGAGGTGGAGGTGGTGGAATGGAAGTTTGTGCACCAAGGGGAGGTGGTGGTGGTGGCGGTGGCGGACAAGGTGCACGTGCTCCTGGAGGTGGAGGTGGAAGTGGAGGCGGAGGGGGTGGACCTGGTGCTCGTACTGCTGGAGGTGGAGGAGGTGGAGGTGGTGGACTTGGTGCTAGTGCCCCGCGGGGAGGTGGCAGCGGTGGAGGTGGAGGTCCTGGTGCACATGCTCCTGGGGGAGGTGGCGGAGGTGGTACTAATGGAGCACCTATCTTAGGAGAAGGTGACAGAGGTGCTAGAGGGACAGCTCTGTTGGTCCTAGAAGGGGATGGTGGTGATGGAAATGCCGTGTTAGTATACCGATCTGGCATTGGAGGAGGAGGAGGAGGAGGAGGAGGAGGAGGAGGAGCTGGAGGGGTTGAGTAGATGGGACATTTTGTCACCATAGGCGGATCAAGTGGAGGCGGAGGTGGCGGCGGGGGAGGTGGTGAACTTTTCATGGGACCAGCCAGAGAAGGCTGACGTGTCGGTGATCCAGTCAAATGTAGGTTTCGGATTACTGCTGATTCTTTCGTTGCATCAGTAGTTTGAACATGATTTCCATGGATCCCTAGGGCAGCCGGTGAACTGTCATATCGAGATGGGGGGTGTGCAGGCCGTTGAGCTGACGTGGCCGCTGATTCCTTATTTGGTGATACCCACCTAGGCACTATCCTTGCCTTGGTCACCATGGTTTGATTTATGCCAGCTTCATTTTGTTTGTATTTTGAACTCAGATCAGGTGAAACATTTGTTGCAGTTTTCCTTGATGGTGTCAAAGACCTTGCACACCTCTCAGGAGTCGACTTCCTCGAATCATTTCCATTTTTCTGACTCAGCCCTTTGTTTTCCATTTTATTATGAGGAGTCCCTTCTCTCTTGAGTTTTGCTTCACTTACAATATCTGCTGGCTTGTTGTTTCTCTCATTTAAACTAGGTATTTTCCTAGCTGACCCAGTTCGTTCTTCATTGACAACACTTTTGATCTCTGGTATTGGATCATTTATTTCAACTATCTTCTTCTCTTCACAGATTTCAGTTTTATCCTCTGGAATATGATTCTCAGAAATAACCTTTGCCTGATCATTGAACCCTACTGAGCTTAATTTACCATTGCTCTCTGTTCTCTCTACTGACCTAGAATTTTGAAAGCGAATTTCACTGTGAGTCTCTATTTTCTCCTGGTGGGACCCATTTTCTGTAACCCTGTTGTTCAGAACTCTATTTCCAGTTTCCTTTCTTGGCACATCTAAATTCTTCGACTGATCTGCTACAGTGACCAGAGTTTGTGCAATGACACCCTTCGTATCCTCCTTCGTGTTCAACTCCAATTTATAACTCTTACCTGGTACTTCAACTACTTCTATGTCATGCACCAAATCCACAGTTTGTTTGTCAAACATAGCTGGCCTGTCTTGTACTCTATTTGTCTGATCTGACAACACTGACTTCTCAGATTTTATGTTTTTTGTGTCTGATAGGATTTGCACCGACTGAAATTCAGTATCTGAGTTCACAAAAATTTCTTCTGCCTCATAAAACTCCTCGCCACCTTCTACAGACATTACCTCGGTGTCGTACCCATCAGGGTCTTCTGTGGCGGCATCAGACTCGAAAGAATCAGAGTCTGAAAACTTCACCTAGTTTATTTAAAAAAAAAAAGTCCTCTTCAAATCACTTATTTACAGGGGGGAAAAAGGCAACGAATGTAATATTGCTATCTCACTATAAATCCCTAAAAAACAAAAAATCATCCTTAGATTGTTTCCTTCAAATAATATCCCTCAGTTGCTTCTCTTTTGACATCATACCTATCATATGGTTTTTCTCAGGAACTGCGTATTGCACCAATACCATATCAGTTGGAGCTACAACTGGTTAAAACATTAAGTTAAGTGCCCCCACACAAGCTATAGCATCGTGATCTTTCACTTTCAGTATTCTATATAAATGTGTAAAAATATATGAATAAAAAATTAAATACACAAACAAATGAGAAAAAGTATGACAAAAGTAGACTGCACATTCAATAGAGGGAAAGAAATACAGACCTCTACTCTAAAATCCCGAGGAAATTGATCTCTAGAATTCCAAGCAACATCTAGCTCGTCTCGATTCAACAAAAGGGAATTGGAGTGAACAAATGCAGTGTTGAACATGGCCTTGAACATTACCTCTTCTTTCTCCAAATTGTCAGAAATGTGAATGCATTCGAGCACAACATCACCTTGCACCTGGCACCGCACACCTAACCTAATTTGCATGCTTTCTCCCTGAAAATAACATAATAATGCAATAACATGTCACATTAGGAAAATACTTTTTACAACGATCTCTATTCTTTATTACTATATCCAACTAGCTTGCATGCAGAGACAGGCAATGGTTATTGATAGACCAGAATTGATAATCTCAATCGTAATGTACCAGTGCTTTTAGTTCAACTTTCATAATTTATAAAGCTTTTGTAGTAAATGTTGTGGCACAATTGATTATTCTTTTCTTTTACAATTTTATCAATTTTCTAAGTAATGTTATCGAAACAGAAAAGCCAATAAAAGCCATACCTGCTTATAATATAGAAGGTGCTTCTTAATCTTTGGTGTCTCAAAAAGAACCTTCGAGCTCCTTCTGCTAGCAGGTGAATCTGGATCAGGGCCATGAACCCGTAATACCGGCCTACAACCGCCTCCTCCATCAAATTTGGGTACCTCCCTCAGGACCACACAATCTAACTGGTACGGAGTATCCCTGGGTGGCCACTCGGGCCCGCTTCCTTGTCTTGTAACATAGTTCAAATACCTCAGGTGAGACCCCTGTGGGTTTAAACTAGAAAACACATGTAGAAGCTCTTTAGGTGCTTGCTTGTAAACCATTTCTAGGGTTTTCTGTTCTCCTGAGTATGTCTTTCTATAAAGAAGCAAACCCGCTAGCATGAAAGCAAGCACCGGCCAACCACCCTTGTCACAATGTAGCAGTAAAATATTGTGTTGACCTTCCATAGATAACCAGCTCTCGCTTGATTTTAGAAAATGGTGAATCATTTCAAGGGGGAGGAGAGGGCAGCCCTCGTAATTTTGAGGATAATCCATGATGTTGATGTCGTACTCTGACAGAATGTCAGAGATGCGGCTACGGGTATTGCCTTCGCGAAAATTGGATACCATGAAAGATGCCTCGGGGAAGTAGGCCTGGAGCTGCGCCACGATGCCTGTAAAATAGGCACAGTACTCATCTTCTTGCATTACTTCGGGTGAAAAGCAGCGGTCGAACACTGAATATAAGAGAAAATCACGAAAATTAGCACGGGACATAAAATAAAAATTAAGAAAATGGAGTGAGGGTTTGCATGTATCCTCCAAAACTACTAGATATCAATAATGCCCCTGTGAAATATGAAACATCATGTATTCCCCAGTAAGTAAAGCACTAGAGCTATCTACTTCGCAATTAAATTCACCATTTTATTTGGAAACCCTTTCAATAGTCCTCTGTCTGTGTTTCTTTATAAATACTAGAAAATAGGGGATTAGTTTTTAGTGTTCTTTTGAAGAAATAACTACTAGGTGCAATGACACTGTATTTCCATTGTTTTCCAGAGTTAGATAAGATAGTTTCATCTTACTTACAGGTGTACATATGACAGCTTCAAGATCTGTCGGGACATGCATGGAACTAAAAAAAGTATAAACTTGTAAAAATGAAAAGACAAATATAATTATGTTGTATTAGTACTCAAAAGCAGTGTATGTTCCATTCTGTTACTGTTATGTTGCTGATACAAAAATTCATCACTACAACATTCATATTTGGTACAAGGTACACTTGGTGGGCACTATACCGTGAATTACAAGCATTGATACTAAAACTGGAAAAAGCAATTGACATGTGAATTTACAAGCTAATAGATAGCAGCAAACGACTTTTCCTAATAGCTATTTTAAGCATAAAGAAATTACAGAGTAAATGGCCCAGCAAAGTATGCTACATTTCAATAAATGATCATCTCAACACAAAAAATTAGGTGTAATTTTAGCAATTGTTGATAGTCTGTGCTAATTAAAAGATCCCAATTTAACAAAAAAATGCATTTTGGGAAGCTAGTAAATTAGATATTTTTTTAAAATATCGAGCATGTACATGTAACCAATTAATGATATGTCCTTCATGCAACAAATCCAATTTCCTGCCAATACTAACCATTTCTCTATAATACTTATGAAAGTTTTAGGCAAAATTAACCTGGTGACAGTATAAAAGAAGTAGACAATTACCAATCTTCTAAAGTAGCAAAATAAAAATTCCAGAAGTAGACAATTACCAATTTTAAGGTAAAACATGCTAAAAGGCTCCAAAGGACGAAAATTTTGCCAAAAGCAAAGAAGCCGAAAGCAAAAATAATACTATAATAATTCACTTCAAAACAAAATTAACAAGCCCCAATTCACCAAACTACAATGCCAGACCAGTGAACTCCTTAAACAACTAAAATACTCTTGAACTACTTCGAATGCAGGAGCTGAAATAACCCAAACATTCAGTTATATTGAATCTCCAATTACACAAATTAAACATACCATATACTCGTTCGGATATCTCTAGCAGCCGATCCGGTGGCTTCCTGAAGAACAGCTTCGTGAAGAACGCCATCTCTCAGCGCCGCCGTGGCCGTCTTGGTCGGATCCCCTATTGGATCCAACCCGGACCCAA
The DNA here is from genome assembly GCA_964058825.1 of Carex arenaria. Taxonomy (NCBI): domain Eukaryota; kingdom Viridiplantae; phylum Streptophyta; class Magnoliopsida; order Poales; family Cyperaceae; genus Carex; species Carex arenaria. Next base: position 262,473 of record CAXKVW010000215.1, read on the forward strand.
TTCAGCTCAATTACCCTCACCTTCGATCCGAATCCAAAACGAAAGGCGAAGAAACAAACAGGGCAATTGAATTTCGCTGTTCGCTGGATCGAGATCTCTCTCGCTGTCTCAATTTCTCTATCGGGGTGAAAATAACTGTGTAGAGAAGGGAGAGAGAGAGAGAGAAAGGGTGAAGGGAGGAGAAAGATGGATTGGGAAACGGAGCACGAGTTTTTTTTTTTTCTTCTTCTGTACTCTTTTTCTGTTTCTTTACTTTTTGTTTCTGTTTATTTTATTGGAAAATTATTAATAATTTTATCACTAATTAAGCTTATGCTGGGGTAAAGACAGAGCAGTACGAAAGCAGCAGGTCTCTGAGCAGATAAAGTGGTTCCTGAACCGGGTCTACTGAAAGTTAATGTGTAGACCACCAGTGTCTTATGTAATTAATTGAGCATGGTTGAGTGGTTATGTTTCTTGCTAACAATTTAAGAACTTCTTTCAGCGTCACGAGACATTGTCCATAGAAAAAATATAGGAACCCAACTGCAAATTTAACAAATAGCACAAATAAATTATTTGGAAAAAAGTATATTTATTTTAGTGAGGCTATGATGATATGCATAATACATAGTGGCTCGCGTTATGAATCCGTATTTCTATTTTTAAGTTTAAACAATCAATTTGAATTGTCCATAATAATCTTTGTACGAAAATATGCTTCCATATCAATTTTATATTTTTTTATAATTTTTACTATCTTTTAAATAGATAGAAAATCACTTTATTTGAAAATTTCAGACTATCCAAAAACAATATTTTTTTAACTATCTAAAGAAAATAGTAAAATAAAAATAAAAATGTGAAATTTGTTTTCTAAATATAATTTCATATTAAGATCTTGTTTAATGGTTTTGATCGATAATTTAAACTTTAAAAAATAGAGATATGGATTCACAATACGGATCCATTCGTGATATTCATGTTATCATAGCCTCTATAATTTGATATAATTATGAGAGAAGAATTTAAGAGGAAGGTAGGGTAGATAAAAAATACTATAATCCAATCAAAACACTTTTCCTTTAAATAATCTCAAAAAATATTTTCTATTAAAACGAATGCACAAACGCCTCTTTAGATAGTCTGTTTCGTATTTTATTTTTTGTTATCTGCAGTAATTCCGTATTTTTTTTCAAGCTTCTAGATTTTTTTACCCCTTAGCTAAATTGGACCTAGACCTTGCTTAAGTGATTTGTAAAGTCATTTGTGCTTTGAACTTCAAAATCTATAATGATCCAACTCATTTGTTTAAAATCTCTTCTCGAACACCAATGAAATTTAATAATTTGGAAAACATAGAATGACATAAAATATAATCCAAAATAGTAAATTTTGAAACATTAGAAAGTTTGTCGACACTCAAGTCTATTTTTTTCATATTATTATTACTAGTACTACTAATTTTATTATTATTAAAAGTCTTGATACACTTCAGCATATATTATATGGTATTTTCGAGAGTTGAACACGTATCGCTTCAAAAAGAGACGAGGACTCATGGCACTGCACTAAGTCCACAGTTTTATTTGTTTCGTATTATGAAAATTGGTTAATGAGTATTATGAGATAATTAAATAAGGAGTCTGTGACATTGATTTCGAACCTCTCGCTTCTAAAAATATAAAATTATGGGTTTCCTTCTTTAGGAAAAAGAAGAAGAAAAAACGCATTGAACATACGTAATTAACTTTTTGCAGATTCATGGTGAGGTAAAATGCAAATCACTAATGTGTTAAAACTTAATCCAAATTTTTTTAAGTGTGGTTGTTATGTCTAGTCATTTGATATTTCATTTGTTTGTTTGGTGCATTGTTTTCCCTATAAGTTTATTCTCAAATTAGTAATTTACCTTTACTATATTTGATAAAATATACATTTTCCTGCAATGCAAAATTGTCATTCAGCTAAATTTAGTTGTTTAGATTGTAATGAACAGATTAATTGTGATGTTTTTCTTACCTAAAAAATATAAGATTTTAAACTATTAAAAAAAAATTCTCTTGACAGGATCAATAACCACATGGGCACTACTGCACAATGGTGGCACTTGCCACCCCATATAGTTCAGACGATTAAAAATATGCTTATGTTATTACACTCTCTTTTTTTTTTTTTTCTAAAAATCATAAGTATATAGTAATTTTTCAAAATAATTATAAGATTATGTTCCGCTCTATCAAAATTCTTGACCCCTCTCCTGCTCTTGACAATAACTTTTCTTGTAACAATCCTGCATATTATGAGTTATTATGAATTTTAATGATTTTTATATATGCAAATCTTTGTTGGATTTTAATTAGAGATTATTAGAATGAGTTATTCATGTAATTTCAGCATAAATTATTAGTTAAGTCATTATCAGCTGGGGAAGCATTTTTTTAATATTCAAATAATCTATAAAGATCTTGTTGTAGAATTCAATAAATCTGGGTCATAATAAATGAATACATTATAGATTTTTTTCGAACAATTATTTTGCCGAGATAGTTATAATAGGAACAGGCACAGCTAACCGATATGTATGAAAGCGAAATAGATGCTTCATAAAAATATTAAAAGCCATATGCAGCTTAAATAAATAATGCTGGTTAAGTAATTGCTTAAATGATATGATGTCCATCGGACCTACTCTACAACCTTGCTAAATGTCGCTTCTTATATTTTTATTTTACTTTGAGCCCGTCAATTAATCAATTGCTATCATATTGCACTACTTAAAAATAATTATATAGTACAAAATTAAGCACTTTGTGAAATTATCCCTTTGACGGTTAAGAACAGGCATCAGATCGATCATCAGATGATCATCATCTCTCATTAATTGTACACCTTACCTATCTGGATCCACCCCGGGAGGTGTTAGTTACATTTACAAGGGCGGCGGTTCAAATACATACGATAAATCAACGGTCAGAATTCCCCTAGTTTAGAGTTTGAACGGTGTGTCGGTGTCTGATGTTACTCCGTATTTATATTTTAGAGTGAAATATTGGGGAGCCCCGAATCAAAAGAGACTTGGGACCACTCCGACACGTAAAGGTCGAAAGAGACCCCACATCGGACAATTGGACATTAGCAGTGTCCAGTTAAATGTGCACGGATCTCTGTAAAATTACGTATATCAAGTAGAAATTACTTAATCAATTGAACTTGCCGCATCAATGCATGCACTGGATATAAATTATTAGATCTGTGTTTTATCAACACGGGGGAAGTGGATAAAACAGGGATGTTTTACGTCTGGATCCCCCACTAAGAATGAAATTATGACGTCCCTGAATTTATGGTCTTTGTATAATATAATTTTGGAAGGTTACTAAGTTGTGCTCCCGACTCCAATTCAGTTGATGCAATATGATTTATCTTTTTTATCCAAGATGATCATGAATTCATGATCACTTGTCTTTCTATTCAACTACTGATATGTATCCACATTAATAAAAATCTCAAAAGCTTATACACACGTCTATTTTTCTTTTCTTTTTTTCCTCATTTTTTTTCTATCTTATTCCTTTGCAACTAGGAGTATAATGACACTCTTTTATCCGTTTATCCGACCTATATCATATCAAATAAGACGGATATGGGTAAGATTTTTTTCGTAAACTTATATTGTACAAGTGCGGATACAGGTAAAGATTTTTTTCATTATTCTAAATGAGTAAGGATACGGGTAAAGCCTATTTCGTACCCATTATCCGATCGGGTAATTATAAAAAAATATATATACTATATATATTAGAGGAGGGATTCACTTGCACCCTTTTTTGACAGCGGATTACATCCTACATTTTTAGAATTTTCAAAATCCAAATAGCCGATCCAAACCGTTCAAGATGATGGATATATTAAAATGTGCAAATTAAATTTTATATATTTTTAATTTTTTCACTATTTATTAAGTGTTTTACAAAATCGTTGTCTTCAGGCCATTGAATTTTTGGACCCATCTTAATAAATATTAAAATATTAAAATATTAAAAAATATAAAATTTGATCTGCAAGCACAATTTAATATATCCATAATGTTGAACGGTTTGGATCGACTATTTGGACTCTAAAAATGTAGGGTGTAATCCGGTGTCACCAAAAAAGGGTGTAAGTGGATCACTCCTCATATATTAATAAGCGTTGAAAAGAGTATTTTAATTGATCTACTTGCAGTTAGCATGATCATAATTTTTTTTCGATAATGTACTATACATGTGTGAAATGAATGTATATGTTTTAATGTTTTATTTAATTAATAATAAAAATAATTATTATATAGGTATTACTCGTTATTTATCCGCTACTGTTTTGTTACTCGACAATCTTAATGGGTAAGCGAGAGTACGAATATGATAATTTGTGGTGGTTAAGGATAGAGTACACCTGACTCTCACTGTACCCGTTGACACCCCTATTTGCAACCTCTTCTTCTCTCAATCTCTTAGTCCGAATTTCTTTTTCTTACCATCCTTCGGGAAAAAAAAAATCCAAAAGTCTCTTTTTATAAAAATATTCAGAACTACCAAATCTACATATTATAGCGGTACAACTAACTGGCAAAGAATTTTTAAAGTTATCTCGTTGGGAGCCTCGAACTGAAAAACTAGGGTAGTGTTCAGCAAGTTAGGTATGATTAAATTTTAAGCTCCGCTAAGGAAGAGATGTTCGGCAATAGAAATTAAGAAAGTACATGCTTAGCTTTCTGAAGGAGCCTTAAATCCTCAAGTCATATAGAATAGCTCCTTAACTCCGTGTTTGGTTGTGGCCTAAAGGGTGGAGTAAGGAGTTTAGTTCTTGTTATTCCGCCAAAATGAGCACTAATTGAGCCGGACTAAGATGGCATAAGCCGGTCTTTAGGCAACCTAAATGAAACCACTCCACATGGTGGTTTAATTTTATTGCACATCATGGTATATATCGAGTGATTATAATAATATATTATTAGTATATTATTATTAATTACTATTAGTATATAATTACATAATTAATATCTTTTATTGTTAATATATTAAATAATAATTATAATATATTATAGTTATTATTAATATATTAATATTATATAATTAATATCTTATTATTAATAATTAACCAACTTAGGCTTCCAAAATTTTAGTCCTCTACAAACTCTAACCAAACAAGAAATACCTTAAGTCATGATTTAACTTTAGACCTCAACCAAATATGAATAATTTAGACCGGTATAAGTTGGAATAGTCAATGTAGGCCTCCTTAGCTTTAGTGCACAACTGAACACAACCTAAAAATGTGGACAAACTGAAAAATGTGGGCAAAGGGAGCCTTCAAAAAATAGTTTTAAGTTTTACAAAGGAGTAAATGTTTGACAAGCTTAAGACTCCTTAGCCTCTTAAGGAGCTCTAAAGAATCCTAAGAAGAGTGTGCCGAACACTACCAGAAGTATTAGTCCATACAAAAAGAAAATAAAACATTTTGATAATATAAGAGAGAAATTCACGAACACCCCCTCAAAAATCTCGAAATCACGTATTACGTCCTCTAAATTTTTTAATATATCACATTCATCCTTGTAAATTAAAAAAATCACATAGAGTTACATAATTGATTGACTTTTCTATTAGAACTTATTTTAAATTTATAAAGCACCTATTTAATATTTTATAAAAAAAAATATGTAGTATGTGTAATAAAAGTATCTTGTCTTCTAACTAATCAATTTTTTAGGACAAATAGTTCATTTCTCTACTTGTGACGCAAACATAGTAGTAGTTAGACATCTGTTTGTATGTGCGTCACAAGTAAAAAAAATGAACAATTTTGCCTTCCACGCTGATAAATTAGAAGACTAAATATTTCTCCTAAACATGTTCTATATTTTTTATTTTTTAAATAAAGAGTAAAATGGGTACTTTATAATTAAAAATGAGTTATTAATAGAGAAGTCAATAAATTAGATAAATTTGTGATTTTTTGAAATTTAGAAGGGTATACATGATATTATAATTTTAGAGGAGAAAAACACGCAATTTTGAGGATTTTGAAGAGGATACATGAAATTTCCCCATATAAAAATAACAATTTTGTTGTTGCATACTTGCATGCCAATATGGATGTTAACTTCGTAAAAGCAAACAATTTTTGATGTGAGAAGCCAACCACTGCGAAAAAAGAAAATCTTTTCTTCTTCTGAAGTTACTCTGGCAACTTTTCAAAATAACCCCCGTAACATAAACAGATAACAGGTTGGTGGTCCCTCAATTATTATCACCAGTATTTAATTTTTAATTCATTATTTAACTCTGCACCTGCAATTTCTACATGTTCTCTGTAGTTGCCAGGTTAGAACTTGGTTTATTGACTTTTATTCTAACAATTTTTCATATTAATCAACACTAATATATGCAATATCCCGTCAGTAACAGCTAATTGCATTAAAAAAAAATTTTTGACTAAATAATTGCATTAAAATTGGTCCGGCAAAAAGTGTCACGGGAGAACAGTATTATCTACAACGTAGGAGTCATTTTCGGAGATGATTGTTGTGGTTTACAAAAGCTGAATTTTGGCCGTCGATCAAGATGTGGAAAAAAGTGACCCCTTTTCATCACAGGAGGCAGGAGCAGACACGATGGCACATGCATTGTCTAGTTTTGGTTACCTCAATCAGCTAGGTATGCTCCAGACTCCAGCAGGATAGAGTTGCATTCAATTAACATTGCATGATTTGCATCTATCTAGTATGTGTAGCATTCAATGCTGGTCCATGTGGTACATGGTACTTGGCAATTACTAATCCTTCTAAATGGAGTCCAGTTGGGTGGACGATGCATGCTAAATTGCTAATAAATAATTAATGCTCGAATTTATTTTTTAATTTTAATTTTTCAAGTAAGTACTAAGTAGTAGTGATTTAAATGTCTTAAAGTGCTTTTGTATTAAAAATAAATAATTTAAAGTGCATGTAATGTAAATGTAACCCGACTTGTTTTTATTTATTCACGTACTATAGTAATTTGGTTTATGTGGACCATGTTTATGGAAAGAGGAAACCAGAAGAAAAGTAAAACAAACGTGCATTGCTTGTGCTAGGACTCTTATCTTAACAACTCTAACATCTTTTTTTTTAATAAAAATTAATGATCAAGTTATCTAATTATTTAATATTTGCGGAATGAAAAAGAATTGAGTTCTTTTAACTTTTTTTCACCTCTTTTACCTTCTTTAATCATTTAATTCTTCCGAATATTGATTATTTTAGTAATGCACATTTGACTAAAAATCCCTCTTTTAGTCATTTTTTTTACTCAAAATCTCAACTCTTATTCAGGCTTGAGGAACCTCCACATCTCGATTAATTCTTTAGCGTCTATCTACGAATTAAGACAATCAAACATGAACTCCTTAGTATGGATTATGGTATTTTGTAAGATCTAAGGAGAAATAATATTTCATTCAATCTTATTGTTTTGCTCTACACATCCTGTTCCTATTTATACAAAGAGGCTTACAAGCCGTTATGGTACCGTTGGTACTATTCCTGATCGTATTTTATACAGTAGCTGTATACGGCTGCATATCTACTTCCTACTTTATCGCTTTACTTACAGTACTAGAACAATTAATGCTGTGTTTGATCTTGGTTGCTTGATCGATGATGTATGACTGAGATCAATTATTCTCAACAAATTAAGATATCTTTTTTTAAAATTGAGGTGAAACTTTTATCTTATGGTCACTAATACAGATAACATTCTCTGTCACGGGACAAATTTGGATCCGATGCCCATCGGACTCAAATTTGGGTCCGATGGGTTCCAAATCCGTTTGATTCGCTTTAGGATTCGTGCGCACATATATTAAAGCAATTTTGCATGGATATTAAAATGACTTGCACAGATCGTAAAGTAAATTGGACGGTTATGGAGCCCATCGAATTTAATTTGAGTCCGATGGGCATCGGACCCAAGCTCCTCTCCTCTGTCACTAAACTGCTTAGAAATGTCTCAATTAACTAAACTCCACTTATATTTGCTTGCATTTCAATCAATTTATATTTAAATAATTTCTAATTTCAAACAGCTCGGATCGGACGATTCGGACCCATAGTCTGACGAGTCAGACACTGGTCAAGTCATCACTCATCCGAGATAGATTGGATCAGGTTGAGCTCGACCATTTTAATAATGAATAAGATAATATTGATCGGATTTGTACTTTTACATTTCTGGAGCGAAACTAAAAAATATAGATAGGAGCACTGAAAATTAAAATGCACAAAATAATAGGTGGAATTTGAACTCACAAAATTAAGTTCTAATCACTAGACTACAAATAAATATTTGATATCACATGAAGAAATGAACTATATAAAAAGTTAAAAAAAAATTCAGTTAAATTTTAATATAAATAATTAAAAATTTAAAATCATAGGAGTAACTAAATCTGCTCCTGCTTTCTTTATCATTATCAAAATATTTTAATGTAATTTAGTACTTATCCTAGTTTTACTTCACTTCCTAAATAGCAAAATTAAGTTTTGCCATAATAAAATGTACGTCGTGTCACATCTTAGGTTCAAGCTGTCACCCCTTCTTAGATTAAGATAATAATAAAAGTAAAAAGCAATGACTTGGATTTTAAGCTATTTCAAATAGGACGGTTCAGATTTCAATTAATAATTAATGAATAACTGTTCGTGGAGTCACTAGGCGAGGCATGATTATCCATTATATTAATATATGGAATAAAGGATTGATAACATTGAAATTTACTCAGGACGTACGGCCCAATCATTTCAAACAAATAAGGACCTTATTTGCTCCAGCTGAGGGTACGATAAATTGAGGAGTAAAATTTAAAAACAAACTAAAATTTTAAATTTCCAAATCGAAATAGAGGCGAAAGTGAGGCAATTCGGAGGTCAACATTTGGTCCGGCTGGGAAGATAAACCGGGCCGAAAACCCGGTTTTATGTGTATGACTGGGCTGGGCTCAAAGGCCCAAATTGGGCCTAATTATGGTACCTTTAACTGGATGCAACTCATTGACCAGAAAAATGACGGCCGACGATGCAACAAAAACCCCGATTTTTTTATTAATTGGAAAATAATTAAATAAATATCGTGATTAAGGAATGTTTCCGATTTTTTTGTGAAAAGTGGGAAAACCGTGGAACTGGACAACGTCCATCGGACGTGATTTCTAACAACGGTCCGATTAACAATAAGATCTTAAGTTCCGATTAACGAAATTATGGCCGTTTTTCTGGGTAACGGACAGAAGGGAAAAAATAAAAAAGGGGGCCGTTATTCTGGGTAACGGGTAGAAGGTGGGCTGTTTTTCTGGGCAACGGCCAGTCTTGGCCCGTTGTCTTAGATAACGGACAGAAGGAAAATCGGCCGCTTTTCCTTAGCGCGGACTGTCGGCAAAATATTATGGCCTGTGATTCCCTATAACGGACAGACTCTGAATCATTCTCTCCGCGATTCAATATCACGGTCAGGTCAAGCGTGACAAAAGTTGCAAATGTCCGTTATAATGCATTACGTCCAGACTAACTATAAATAACTCTCAATTCTTCTGACTTGTATTATGTCTAGACTAAGATTTTTCTTGTTTAAACAAAACCTTCTCCTCCTCTAAGAAATAAATTTTCTCTGTAAAAGGTAATCTTCAATTATTAATTTCTGTTATGTCTATTATAGAAAGTGTTATGGAATTTTGCATTGTAAAATATATATTAGATGTTGGTTCCGTCGACTCCCGCATCATTAGTTTAGTTTCAATTTTTTCTATGTCATTTATTGTCATAGACTGATGCTAGATTTAATGATGCGGGGCAGGGGGACCTATCTGTTTCACGGTGCAAAATTTCCCATCACTCTCTAAGGTTCTCGCATCGTTAATTATAGCTTCAATCTATGTGAGTTATTTTTTATTCTATGTGAGTATTAATTCACTTTCAAAATTTCCCATCATATATTTTTTTATGTTAACAATTATTGTTATTTTTATTAAAGTTCTGTACATGTTTGTGAAATTATTAAATATGATTGTTGTATTTTTTTTTCTTGTAATATTGCTGCAAAATTGGAATTTTACATTTGATTTGGACATCAAATGTGGATGAAAATTACAAAGGTACAATTAAAAAAAATGATATATTAAGATAAAATAAAAATATAGAAGACTATACCCTTTCAACTGAAAAAATAAATTAACAATTTAATTTGAAAACATGTATTTATGTACGAGTTTGTACCTGTCAAATAGATGTAAGGACTTAGAAAAATTAAATTAACAATTTATTTTGAAAACATGTATTTATCTACGATTTTGTACTTGTCAGAAAGATGTAAGGACTTAGAAAAACACGTATCCTACTAATGCACGAAAACGGTAATACACGAGTTTATCTAATTTACTTATTATTGTGTAGGCTGATCCGTTCAAAAAATCAATCATGCTGATGTTGAGGGTTTATTTCGGCGGTGAAATACAATACGATAGAAAAGGAGCGAAGTACAGCATTCGTTCTCGATTTTCGTTGATGGCAACCGGTGAAACAGGCTGGCATGATGTAGAAGGTGAAATTTATCGTCAGCTTGGATATCATGAGAGTGAGTACAATTTAAAAATATTTGCACGGGTTAATGTTGGCACAACAACTCGCCGTTATTATGAGATAATCGAAATTGTGTGCGAACAGACTTGGAGAGGTATTTATAACCAAAGTATGCTTGCGAGAATCCAGTATTGTTATGTCGATCTATACGTTGAGTTAGTTCCAATTGTTGGTTCAATGCAACCGTAATTGTCCATTGATAGTGTGGTACCAGAGACACAACCAGAACGTGTATATACCGAATACGGTGTTTTACAAGCTGGTCCCAGTATCTTCGAACCCTATCAGACACAACTAGAACCCGTACATACATGTAATCTTCATGAACTCGGTGTTTCACAAGCTGGTTCCAATACAATGTCTCATCATGAACTCGTGTTGGCAACTTAGATGGAACCTCATTTAGCATATCTCTGTAAGGCTCCCATTTTACCATGTAATCTTTCAGATCCTGCAATTGGTTGCGGAAGTAGCTAACTCCAGCCCAACTGTGAGCTTGATTGTAAACACGGCAATGACACCACATCTCACCGATTGCAGGACACCTATAATAAAAAAAATTCAGAATCTCAACAAACATAATAGAATACAAAATTAAAGTATTGACAATCTAACTTAAACTTACCTGAGTAAATCCGGGTCGCCCCAATTTGGAGTCCATTCATGCTTAAGACGAGGACGGCCAGTCGGTAATCTGGACCAACACCAGTGCTGCAGAAGAAGAGTTGGTCCCCACATAGTTTTCGGCTTACGCTCAGCGCCAACACACAAGTTCCTATAGAGTACTGCTAGAACAGCACCGCCCCAGTTATATTGCCTCGGTTGGTCAAGATCGTCCAGAAATTGCAGATACATGACCGGAACTGAATCCCCCGAGGAATCAGCAAAAAGCATCGATCTGAACAAGTCAAGTATGTAAGCTCGAGTGTACTAGCGTACCTGCTCTGCTGTAGGCTCACCCGGCTGTTGATTTGGCATGGCAGCAAATCGAATGCGTAATATTTTCAGACCTATGGAATATCCAAATGTCGTGAGAACAGCTGCCTCTCCTGACCCTGATCTCTTCTTCTTTTTCAGAACCGCATCTGCAACCCCATTTCCAAGAAGCCACTCCACTAAGTTGTACGCATCACAGTCTGCAAAACCAGTCACCGGAGCCTCCTTTATTGGCAATCCCCATAGACATGAAACATCTTGCAGGGTGACTGTCATCTCCCCTATGGGAAGGTGGAAAGTGTGCGTCTCAGGTCTCCACCGCTCAACGAGGCCAACGAGAAGCCATTTGTCAATATTTATTTCTTCCATTCGAGAAACCTGATACAACCCGAGACTACACAAAAATAGTTCGCAAAGCGCATGGTATCGAACTCCATGTTGCCGGTGGTGTTGAACATCCACTCCGTTATAATTCTGTCATTGTTATACAATTTGGTTAAAATAAAATATCGTAATTCAAATATTTATATATATTTATAAAAACTATGTTTGTGTAATTTGAATATTCATTGTGTAACTTACAGTATCGGAGAACAAGGAGATCTTATGCTGTCCATGCGGCATCCATAAGAAATCGCTAAATCTTTCTGTTGCAACAACATGCGGACCACCACTTGTTGACATCTACATAAAAATATACTAATTCATAATAATTCATAAAAAACAAGAAATATACTAATGCATAAAAATATACTAATCCAAATAACAAAATATTAATTGCATGTACTATATCTAATTAATTTAATCGGATTTGAACTTTAATCTTCTTTTAGCAAGTTGATACAAAAATATATAAAAACATACATATTGCAAAAAAAATTTAAAATTGCTTGTTAGTGACCACATATTCCAATATTTTTACTCTAGCAATTTACAAAGTTCACGGAATTGCAAGAAGTATAATTCATCGATTTCCAAAAATGGTATGCCTAATGCTAATTTATACAATTCGGATCAAGTTGGTTCAAACAAATTAGAAATTGCACAAAACTAATTCATAAAAATTAAATCTAAACCGGACACTAATTAACATAATTAAACCTAATTAAAAACTAATTTACAAAATTAAATCTTATTTGCTACAAATTCACATAATTAAATCTCACAATAGTTTTGATAACAAATAAAATCAGAAATTATTATCAATTACTAAGTTTTACAAAATAAAAAAAATTACCTTTTTAACAGCCGGCGGGGGCAGGCTCTGTGGGAGGGGAGACTGGATGCGGAGGGGAGGCTGGATGCGGGGTTGCTGGTCGTTGTTCAGAACAGCGTCCTGGTGGTTGGCGCGCAGGGGGCACGAAGGGGGGGGGACCAAGGCTTGGGTTTTTTTTTTTTTTTTTGTGGCGTCGCGTACAAAGAGAGAGAAAGAGATGGAGCGCGCAGGGATTTTGGAAAAAAAATTCTTTGACCATTATCCTAATCAACGGCCTAGAACTGGCCGTTATTCGGTACAGCGGCCCTCAGCCCGTTGTTCGGTACAGCGGCCCATAGGCCCGTGATTCTGTACAGCGGCCTGAGTTTAATCTTCTCTTTGCGCTAATCTTACACTAATCTGGCCGCGATTTTATGTGGTGTCCAGTGGACGTGATTTTGGATAATGGTTTTTCCCCTTTTGACAAAAAATCGAAAACATTCCTTAATCACGATATTTATTTAATTATTTTTCTATTAATAAAAAAATCGGACAAAAACCACGTATTTCTTTTCTTCACCACCTGTGAGTCCGTGACCTGCCTTCTTTGAAATCCAGAGAAATGGTCCGGCCAGCTGCTAGCTGGTGATGCTCCGCATGACAATCACAGGGAATTAAAAAAATCCCTTTTGCATATGTGACCTTATAGTTTTCAGTTTTTTTATTCGTAACCTGAGAACAATTTTCGGGTGTCATTTAGTTTTTATAACTCTGCATACAGCTCGTGAGCTGCATGAAGCTAGAACTGCTCTGTTAAACTCTTTACCCATTTTTAAAGGCGCTAATGGTATGGTACCGGTGCAATATATGTCAATCACTCAATTGTTGAATTGGAATGAAATAAAATTTACATCTCTTCTCAAGAGAATCAGTAATTCGATGCTAATAATAATCATCTGCTCATTACCAAATACAAAAAAAGGGCCACCTGCCTTGTTTTTTTTCTTCGACTTTTTTTTTTTGTCAATAATAAATTTTGAGCACCATTTTACTGTGTACATAAGAGTAATTAAAAAGCGGAAGTTTCTATTCTAGTATAACTTTATTGTCTCAGTCAAATATATACTATCCAAACCTGGAAAGTAGAAGCTGTAAATGCAAAATACTGTTTTTTAAGGGTCTCTTTTCTAAAAAGGAGACTTTTCATTGTAACATAAAAAAAAATACGAAGATTCAAACACATAATGCAAAAGTTATATAAAATATTGTAGAGACCAATGTAGAAAACAAAAGGAAATAAATTAAAGAAAACAAAGGAAAAAATAAAAACAGAGAAGGAAGACAAGACCTGATGCCTTCTCTTCTTCTATTACTTTATTCATTTTATTTTGTTTTGAAGAAACCTTTCTTCCATCTTGTTCCTTTATCCTACTTTGATCACCTTGGATTAATGCCATCCCTTGCAAGTCTAAGTCACAGCTGCAACAATCATCACAAATGGTGAGAATCTGTTAGAGATTGCATGCGGCCAAGAGGAATCGAGAAGATGTCGCTTCTACGGAAGCTTTTTGCGAGAAAGGCGCTTGATGGCTTGCTCGAGATATCTGATCGCATTTATGGTAAAGTAAATAAATTGTATATCTGTGGTTGGTTGTTATTCTTTTGTTTATTTTTTCCCTTTCATTCTCTCTCTTTAATTCTAGTATTATAGAAGACAAAATGCTTAAACTAGTCTGTTTATTTTAATGTTACTTGGTTCATAATCGAACAACAAATTGTACAAAAAGGTGCATGTGCTTATAACTATATGGTTTCTCCATTGATGTTCTCTGGCAAAACCATCTCCCTATATTTACAAGACCTAATAGTCTAATACACATCAAAGCCCAAATAAATTGACCAAGAAGGAATATTTATTTAATCCTCCTTTTATTCATGAAAAAGAAAGGACTTAAAAGTCATCGTTATGCAATTTAAACCATGACCTCTTCATTATTACACAATGTACTACTGATGGTATCAATGGTGATTGTGCTTGTAATTTTGACATAAGTTATATGCACATATCAGCACAATATAGAACTTTGAATCAGGGGAAGTTCAAATTCACCATGCAGTGCTATGATCATTGTCTTGAAGTTTTTTTTTTTTTTTTTTTCTCTATTCAGTTATTTAATTTACTTGCTTATGCATGCAGTGCTCAACTGTTGTTTAACCAGTGAAACTCCTAGAGAGGAAGAACACAGAGACAACCTAAGCTCAATTATAATCCAATTGAGAAACTTCTATACCGATGCCTCCTTCGTGGTACTAAATTTCATGGAGGGCGATATCCATACAAGAGCCCTTGATGCACTGTCTCATTTCGGCATCACCGTAAGTGACTATCCGTCCCAATACCAAAATTGTCCCTTACTCCCTCTAACCCTGATCCATCATTTTCTCAAATCTACCGAAAGATGGCTATCTTTTGACAGAAACAGCAACAATATGATACTGCTACACTCTGAAAAAGGAGCATGGCCTCTACTAGCTTTTATGCTATCTTCAATTTTAGTTTATAAGAAACAGGTTAATTGTGAGAATAAAACACTAGAAATGATGTACAAGCGGGTTTCAAGGGAGATGACGCAATTGCACTTAGAACTGACCCCACAACCATCACACTTGAGGTACTTGCAGTATGTTGAAAAGTTGCGGGGATTATCGGATTTTGAAGAAGTGCATTTTGTACTGGAGTGTGTAATTTTAAGAAGCATACCAAATTTTGATGGAGAGAGGGGATGTAGGCCAGTAATACAGGTGTGCGGGACCGACCCAAGTGATGGAAGGTCAAAACTTCTCTTTCGCTCTCCTATCAGCAAGAAGAAAACTAAGTACTATCAACAGGTATTAGTTAATTAATTGATGCTTATAACACAATCCGGTATATTATTGACAGGTTATTAAAAGTAAGCGTTAAATTGTTTTAAATAAAATGGTTGTTTGTATATCTGAATTCCATTTTCATATAAAAATATAAACACAATAGTTTTAATGAATTTACATTCTTTCTCTGCTGCAGGGAGAAAGACATACTGTTATTAAACTAAACACTGAATGCCATATCCAAGGAGATGTGGTGGTTGAGTGTGTACACCTGTCGAATGATGATTTATCCCGTGAAGAGACAATGTTTAGGTTCATGTTTAACACTGCATTTGTTCAATGTAACATGGTTACCTTTACAAGAGATGAGTTAGACATTGCATGGAACAGTAAAGACAAGCTTCAAGAGGATTTCAAAATTGAGGTAGAATTTATTCTTATAAATTATATTTTATGACCTCCTTTTCTGTTTGGAATTTTAGTTTTGGTGTAATTAAGGATGAATTTTTCTTTTCTTGTTGCAAACTACAAGTTGTACCAGATCTCAATGCTCTGCTGGTCTGGTATGTTATTGGTACTGCACTAGTTAAAATCAACATATAATCTCATATTTAAAGTTACTCCTCATAGAATGCTGGTTTGTCTGGTATAAATTTTTGATCCTACGGCTACGGAACTGATGGCCATTATCAATGAATCAAATGCTGATGAACCATAGAGGCCTACATTTGAAATTTTTGCCTTTCTTATATACTTCTGGATATGAGTATATATATGAGTTTGATTTTTCATTAACAGCCTATGATTTAAAATATTTATGTGTTTTTTTCCTTCTTCCCCTTCTTCAATTGCAGGTATTCTTTTCAGATGTCACAGTTCAACCCGAAACTCCAACAAAAGAAACAATCAAAGATGAGACTCACGATATACAATCCATTGCTACTGAAGGGACACAATATGATGAATTCTTTGACACGGAAGAAACCGTGAAAGAACCAAAACCTATCCCAAATTATTCCTTTAAAACCCCAGCAGAAGATCATGATGCCATCAATGAATCTGATATCCATGTCATTGAAAGTTCAAGCAACCTTGAACCCGATGACAAATTAGAGCTCCGTTTAACCAATGCAACAAGGCTTGAAATGTCAGAAATACATGTAGCGGATAACCGTAGTATCAGTGGAGGTGAAAGAGAAAAATCAAGAAAAATTACAAGACATTCACAAAAATCCATACTGTCGACTTCTAAGATGCCTCTATTGCCTATTCGAGGAACGAAAAAGAATAGTGTAACTCCTAAAAACTTGACTAAACCAAATCTCAATGTTGAATCGAAAGTTGCAAAAATTATACATGGAGAAAGGAATCTGACTCATTCCCTATCATCTCCAAGCAGAGCATCTAGGCAGCGTGCCGAGTTGTCTCCGGCCGTGAGCCCACGAGCATCTCCTGTTAATAGGAGAAGTAGTCTTGATGGTTCAGTACCATCTTTTGTAAAGCCTCTCCATCCGCAATTGCCACGTGTAAAAATACGAGTGGGTGATGCTCAGTCAATTTCGGGAAATCTTGTTCGTGCATCACCAAAAGCAAGTACACTCGCCACATCTCCCCGCACAACATCTCCGAGATTGTCACAGACTGTTTCTTTGCATGGGAAAAAGGATGTCACAAGGGGTTCAAGTGTATTGTCTCGTTCCTTTTCGAGTATAGGTGGTACCAGTGGCTTCCGTACCCCACCACAAATGAGGAATGCTGTTATGTCGCCTCGTATGGTATCTAGATCTGGAGTTGGTACTGGTAGTGCTGGTACAAGGATCACTCAGCTCAACCAGGATGGGATAAGGAGAACCGCATCAATGCCTCGGTCGACATCTGTGCCCAAATTACAAGCACGAGCTCATTGACAAAAGCATGTTGAAATGCATTTTTTTTTCAAATTGTTTCAGAATTAATTAAAAACTTGATGTCTTATGACCACTTAGAAGTTTTGAAAGTTCTTTTTTTTTTTTTTTTTTTTTTTTTCTGTATATAACTTAGTGATTTAGTTAACTCTTGGATTTTTTTTCATAAAATAAGTGAGTCAAGTGGTAAAAAAAAGTTAAAAAAATAAATGCAATAAAATTGATTTATAAATTTTCTAATTTTGACCGCTTGACTTTATACTAAATTAATTTGAAAGTTATTTTTTTTTGTATGTAGACGCGTCACTTGTGAGATAGATGACAAGTTAAATTTAATAAATGACTGGTTCAATAGTTCCGATTCGTCTTTTAAAATTAGTCCAATAAATTTTAGAATTAAGTTTACAAAGAAACTTGATAAAATTAAAAACACGCTAGTCTACTCATTAGAGACCCTCTAAGCCCTAAACACTCAGATTGAACTAGAGGTGCCAATGGCACCCTTTATACCGTTTACCCCACCCGTATCGTATTCGATAAGACGGTATGGATAATATTTTTTCCGTTAGTTTAGTGGGTATGGACAAATAGGGGCGGAGCCAGACTTTCTGACTATAGGGGTCAAACTTGAATGAGGGTCAATTATATAAAATTTTCTACTGCGAACGGGGGTCCATTTTACAATAGTTATATCATTTTACTCTAAATTATATAGAAAATTGTGTATAAATATAAAAATTTTGAAAACAAATGGGGGTCAATTGACCCCCATTTGCTCTTACTCCCTCCGCCACTGTGGATAGGAATTTTTTCGCTAGCTAAGCAGATATGGGTACAGATAAGGGTAAAGGCTATTTCATACCTGAGAGGTAACGAGTAATTATATATAATAAAATTATATATAAATATATAAATATTACATTCAATTTATTCCTTTCCGTCGTTGTGTCCACGCTGAATCAAATTCTTCCTTCTTCGTCGTTGTTGCCTTTTTCCTCAATCATTAGCTAGATGATAGGTTGTGTACTCAACAATTTGTACTTCCGAAAAAAAATGAATGAAAACCTAAGAGTAAGGTTTAGGTGCTATGAATAGCGTAAGGCCTTCCGTGCTATTACCTCAAAAACATATCGTATAAACTTCAAACTTCGATCTAAGTAGCTCACTAAATTGATTATATAATGAACTTGTAAAATATCAATTTTTACTAATACTTATGATTTATGAAAGATAACAAAAAATAGTTTAAAATATTGACAATTTTCTTTTATTTTTAAGTAATTTTTTTTTACCATTTTTCATAAATCATAAAAAAAATGAAAAAACAAAAAACAATAAAAATTGATATTTTACAAATTTATTATATAACTAATATACTGAATTACTTAGATCGAAATTTGAAATTTATATAATAAATTTTTGAGACAAGCTTTATACTACTTTATACTATCCATAGCACTTAAAGTCTTTACTCAAAATCTAATACGCTGCACTTTAAGATGTGGTGCTTTCTATCTTTCACACATGCACATGATAGGCTAGCTTGGAAATGGGAAGCTTCTGGTATGTTTTCCATTAAATCTCTTTATAAGATTCTCAATTTTCGAGGAGTGTGCTTCCCACAACCTATGATATGGTGGCGACTACCCATTCCGTACAAAATTAAGGTGTTTATGTAGCTGATGTCGTGTAATCGTATCCTTACTAAGCAAAATCTTAGTAAGCGAGGGTGGCAAGGGTGCACCAAATGCCATTTTTGTTCGCAAGTAGAAACTACTAACTATTTATTTGTGTCTTGTCTACTTGCTAGGCAGCTCTGGTTTTGGATGGGCAAGAGCCAACATCATTTTACTTAGTGGACTAATATTCAAGACGTTATTCGGTTTGCGTGCTCGCTGCAAGGTTCCAATAAAATTGTTTTTTTATTATGTTTAGTGCGTTTTGTTGGACGATATGGAAATTACGAAATGAAGCTTGTTTTCAAAATTCTTCACCTAAATCTTTTCGTACAATTGTATTTCTGATTATATCTTTGCTCATGTATTGGACAAGTGTGATTAAGCAGCCGATACAGGACATTGTGATTGCGGACTGGCTACTGCACAGGAGGAGGACGATACTACTGATTTACAGATGGTGCTTTACCAGTCTGTCAGTGAGGCGGGGGATGACCCCATGGAAAACTGACGTTATCTTTATTTGGTCTCGGACCGGTAATATATTTCTGTAGGTTACAACGTATTAGGTGCTATTATCAGAACTATAATGTCTTGTTGAATTTTTGAATTAGGGTGATGCTGGACATTAACCTTTTTGTGTTTGTAACTGCAGCTTGGTTTCTTTAATGAAATGGGCATTCAATGCCTTTTATCAAAAAAAAATTATATTATGGTGACTGAATTATTAGGTTATAATATTTTGGTCACTGAGTTAGGTCATCTACAAATAAAACTGCATGTATCTTTTGACTCTTCTTTTGTAGAACTACTAGAATTATGAACTTATTTTTATTAATGGTCTACGGGTTTTAATAAAAAAATTAAGACGGCCATGTCAGAATATTTATATATTCTTGTTTTTAAACAAAATATTTTAGTAATTATTCAGTGCTTAATATTTACTTGTTGTTTTATTTATAGTTTTGATGTCATTTACAATTTTTTTAACATTGTTTATTTTTAATTTATATTTGTAAAATATAATAAAATTAATTATTATATGAATATTATTTGTTATTCACCTGTTGATTTAAACATATATGAGTAAAGTAAAATAAAATTAATTTTTCATAGTTAAGAGTAGAATATAGATATGATTAATTCTTAGTGACTATGGATACAAAAATATTTCTACTCTATCCGTATCGTATTCACACCGTACATCAAACTCACCTAAACCCTCAAATCGAACCCTCATCTCTCTTCGCCGACCTAAAGACCTAAACCCTAGGTATGTTTGGTTGGACTGAGAATAAGTTATTTTTATTTTAGAGTTAGACTATTCATAATAGCTTATTCGGTGTTTAGTTGTGTTAGAATAGTTAGAATAATGAATCTAAATTTCTTGTCTTAATTATTAGAATAAGCTATTTTTAAGATTTTTTTGATATTTGACTATTCTAATAAGACAAACAATAACTAATTTGACTATTCTAGACATTCTTATTTTGCAACCAAAGACAAACAATAATTATTTTTGATTTGACTATTCTAGCCATTATTGTTTTGCAACCAAATGTATCTGAATTCGTATCCTATGCATTAACTCAAAAAGAAATCTTTAATATATGATATATATCATTATTTAATTATAATAGTAAATAATATAAATTATTCACAATATATATTTAATATATGATATATATATCTATTATTCGAATAAGAATAATTGAAATTTAAAAATATGTCAGGATATTCAGATATTGGGAATACGGATTGAATATGGTATTCATATATAATATAGTCCCGCGGAGAGTACGATCACTTATGTAGTAATCTCCCCCTTTTGAAGAAGCACAACGACTGCCGCAAACATTCGTTTTTGTTTCTAGACAAAGATCTTTTCCAATTTGGGACAAACCAGTGGAACTCATTGCTACATTCCTTCCGGACTTGCAGCAGAGTTCCAGTGTACAAGGAGAACAGCGCAATTTTATTCTCTGCTTTTCTCTACGAGGAACACTGGCGTCTCAATCTCCTTTTTTCTTTTCTTTTTTACTTTAATAGTTTATCTTAATTTTTTTCCATCTGTGAAATAGGAAGCTTCCGAACTAAAATTGGGTTCGGTTCTCTGTTTGCACGGACAATTTTGGGGAAGCATATTAGACAATTTGGACCGTCTGTTTTAAATCAGACAGCTCAGAACATGGGAGAGCCCTTAAAATGGGTCAATTAAGAAGCTAATATTAATCGTCCGATCTCAGATGAACGGATAAATGATTATAATGAATTTGCTATCTTACTACCAAGATTGGAGAGGATCCGTATAGGGCTGCACTGTTACTTATGACGAAGTGGCATTATACATCACAAACAAAAACCGAAAAAAAAAATCATAAAAACGAAAACGCCAATAAATGACATCTAACGAGCCCCCAACCGCCACCATCTCCGCCCATTCCAGCGCCGCTGAGCGGCGGCGAACTGTGCCACCTCCTCGCCCGAAGCTGACTGTTCCCCCTCGCTCCTCAGTTGACTCACTCTTCCACATGGCAAGCCCCGGGCCGCTCACACTCGCCTCCACTCTCTTCCCCGACGAAACCCCCGATTCCGAGTTCAGGTCCTTTACCCAGCTTCTTGTCGGAGCTATGAACTCTCCGGCGTCCGCTCCAGCTCCTGTACCGGCAGCTGGATCAAAGGAGGAGAAGAAGGAGGCGGAGTGGAAGAAAGAGGAGAAAGTAAGGAGGGTAGAGAACTTGGCCGTGCCCGTACCCGTACGAGAAGAGGTGTTTACGATACCGCCTGGGCTTAGTCCGACTGGGTTGTTCTCTCCTGTGATGGTATGAGATTTCGTTGCGGTGTCTTAATTTTCATCGATTTACTGCCTTATAATTGTAATCCTTGATTCAGATTTTGGGGATTTTAGTTTATCTCTGTAGAGACAGTGGCTTGTCGTTTTTAGCTACCACAGTCATTTTTCTTGTTTGATTTCTTTTACTATAAAAGGAAAGTATTGATGTTCTAAATTGGTAATGAAACAGTCAGGGACCTTTTTTCTCTCTGTAGTACATTAAAGCAACTAGTATCAGAAACCACGACATAAAAAGTAATTGGACCCCTGTTTATACGCTTTTCATCATGTCATATACTCTCTTTTAAACTGTTGGTGTTTCAATTGTCCTATACAATTCCCTTTTGGAAAACAAAATAATTCATTTTGCAAAATTAACAAGGATGGATGGGTGAAGATTCTCTTCTTTTACAAAGCCCAGGCTGAGGTTTTGATTTCAACATGGGCCATTTTAAGTGGTGTGGACCCAGCTGCCAGAACAATTGGTCTCCTTTCTGGCTTCAATTTGGCTGCTCCGCCTCTAATATTACATTTCTTTTGATTATCTCA
Organism: Carex arenaria; assembly: GCA_964058825.1. NCBI lineage: Eukaryota > Viridiplantae > Streptophyta > Magnoliopsida > Poales > Cyperaceae > Carex > Carex arenaria. Next base: position 285,067 of record CAXKVW010000215.1, read on the forward strand.
GAAGGTGGCTTCAATATGAACATTTAGAAAACAATGTATAAATCACTGTTAAGGGCTGTGCCCGACTTATTTTTCTTACTATAAATGACAAATTCTGAATTAGATAATAGAGGAATCGCACTTATTTTTATTAACAGAATTTATACCATAACAATTTCAACTTCCCTCCAAAAGAAAAGTTTTTTTGTTTAACAAGTAAATAAGATAGCTAAAACAGCTGGCTCTCTTTTTTAGCAGGGTAATTTTGGGATTTCACATCAGCAAGCTCTGGCTCAAGTCACAGCTCAAGCTGTTCAATCCAATTTCAATATGTTATCCTCCGATACCCACCCACCCTCTTCAAACAATCCTCCTGTAGATGAGGTCCATGGTACAAATACTAACAAACAAAACCATGAACCAGTGCCGCAACCTCCCATGCCAACTGACAAACCAGCTGATGATGGGTACAACTGGCGCAAGTACGGTCAGAAGGTGGTCAAGGGGAGTGACTACCCCAGGAGCTACTATAAATGCACTAGTTCCAGCTGTCCCGTTAAGAAGAAGATCGAGAGGTCAGTTGATGGTCAGATATCGGAGATAATATACAAAGGGCAACATAACCACTCGGCACCTACAAATAAGCGGGGTAAGGATGTCAGTGCATCAAATGAGGGAGGCAGTGGGCCTAATGGGTCAAACTCAAACCAGAATCCGAATATTGATAGCTCGACCCACTGTAGTGATGGTTTGAAGAGGGAGAGAGAATCGACTGAGCAGATATCTGGGTCTAGTGATAGCGAGGAGGAAGGAGAACATGAGGATTCAAAAAAAAGGTAACTTTGGATATTTCTTAACTTTTGGTTCTCCATTTGTCTTTACACACCTTAAAATTTGGACGTCTTAGTTCATGGTTCTAAATTTCGTGTTTGTGTAGCAGTCACCAACAATAAGCATCGACTGGGTGTACCTTTTTTACTTGTCTGTGCTTGGGGGCCACTTATCGTGTGACTTTACTTTAATACAAAAAGGAGTTTTCTCTAGAAGTCTATCAGAAAGATATCATTGTTTCAACTGAAGATAAAATACAACTTTACCTTATTCTTTTTCTTTTATTTTTTTCCTTTCTTGGAAAAGAATTATAGAGGCAAGTGCTGCTTCGCAAAGGGCATTAGCGGAACCGAGAATAATAGTGCAAACAACAAGTGAGGTTGATTTATTGGATGATGGATACAGGTGGCGCAAGTATGGCCAAAAAGTCGTCAAAGGGAACCCTTACCCCAGGTACTTTTTAAGTACATGTTATGCTATATATGTGTCAACAAATCTATACCACTAGGTAATAGCATGATTGCATCTCTCAATTTCTTATTCTGCTTATTAAAATTTTGCAACAGAACTCTCAAATAATGAATTTGGTAGTGGAAGCAGGTATGAAATTCTTATTTTTGTTTCTGAGCTCATGTTTCTTCAATTTCACTCCATCATACTTCTAAATGATATCCCTTTTTGTCTCGAGACTAAGAGCTATCTTAGAGATCAGGTTCGACATGAGAAGGTTCTTAAAGTTCAGAAACTAAAGTGTTTATTGTGTAGAAGTTTTGCTTATAATTGGAAATTTTTAAAAGTTTGTAGACTAAATTGGGAACAGTCCAGAAGTAGGACCCAAGAGTGAGTTTAGAAAACTAGGAATGGTTAAAATTTACTAGACCAAAATGGAAGTAATAACATGTCAATGTGAGGTCATAGACCAATTTATACAAATTGGAGACCAATCTAGTAACTGTAAAACTTCAATCGACTAAATTGGGAAAGTGAATGTGTTGAACAGCTCTGTTCTGCTGGTAAAGTGAAAAGACAAATTAAGGGAAAGAGTCTGAAAAACAAATTTGATCTTAAAGTAGGAAACAACAACAATGCCTTTAGTCCCAAACAAGTTGGGTAGGCTAGAAATGAAACCCAACCGGTGAGTGTTTCATTTTCATAAAAAAGGCTGTATTTTACATTGGCTTGCCATGCCTATCACAACCCTCCTCCTTTTTCCTGGCTTGGGACAGGCTATATCCCCTGCAAGCTAAAAATGTAAAAAGTTACATGACAATGTCCATGTGTCGAGGTGTGTAGTGGCCACCTCCTATGCCTAGAAGAACCTTTTCATTTGTCCGGTTCCAAGTGCTACTGGTGTACCTCCTCCAAGGCCAAGTCCTTGTCAAAGTAGGAAACTAGAGCAATTGTTAAAGTAGGAAGATTGAATTTAATCATGTGATCCTTATTTTGGTTCGGAGACTGTCTGTGATCCAATGTAAACATTGCCATTTTGCATTTGACTGTGATATCCCTAGTTCTAGAAGTTTCCAAATTTTGGAGGCTCTGAATTAAGCCGGTCATGTGATTAAGCTGCAAGCGATTCAAAGGATATCACAATATTTTGAGATTGATTTTAAATTAATTTTGAGCTGAATACCCCTTTTTTTTTCAACAGGAGCTACTACAAGTGTACATACTCAGGGTGCAACGTGAAGAAGCACATAGAACGATCTGCACAAGATCCAAAATCTGTCATAACAACATATGAAGGAAAACACAACCATGATTTACCAATAGGGCGAAACAGTAGCCATGTCTCAGCAAACAGCATTACGCAAAACCGGGGCCAGGTTGCAGTCTTACGATTGAAGCAAGAGCACAAGGTCACTTAAAAAGATGCATGTCAGTGGTTTTGCTATTTGAAATGTAAGGTCCAGTCAAGGTAGGAGGGACGAAATGCATTGTATTTTGTTATGTATTTGTTGTAGATCTATATGTATCATAGGATGGTGATGATTTGTTCTACAAAAATTGTAAATGATTTATCAATAAAATAGGGGCCTCGCCTTTATTTTCACTCAGAAAAAAAATGGAAATTTGCAATTATTTGTATACCACGTTCAAAGTGTTGATTTAATATCCTAAAAAAAAAGTGTTGATTTAAAAAGGCAAACTAGAAATTTCACTTAAGGCAGATGCAAATTGGGCTAAAAAATTCAGTGCACGGGCTTCATATTTTGTTTTTACTCTTTATTTGTTTTGAATTGGGCTTTCTTCATACTGTTTTATCTTAGTGGATTATAGTAAAACCTGACTTGTGCATATATTCTAATTTAAAAGGCTAATTAGGTCCGGAGTCTTGCACTGTTTCGGTTTAATCATTTAATTATTTTGTAATTATATATTTTATAGTAATAGAGAGTTAAAATATCTTATAATATTATATATAAATAAACAGCAGTCTAAATTTAATGAATACTATCTTGTATGGGTTTAATTAAAGTATATGAAATGAAACAAACTATATCAATAGCATCCTTTAAAGATATTAGAAGGAAACGATTAAAATTTTATTGGTTTATTCTTCTCTCTCCTCAAAGATCTTTTGTGGTGGAACTTTGCTGAAAAAACAAAGCAACTTTGTTTTGATAACTTTTTACGTGTTGCTCTGTGTATATGGGTCAACACTCAACAGTAAATCCTTTGAAATTAGAAAAATTTCAGAGGAGAGCGTGCACCGGCCAATAATAGAAATGTATTGCAGTGATAATTCTGGGAAATAAATCTTCTGTGATTCTGTAAGAGTAACATGAGCCTGTTATTCCAAATCAAGACGTTCAATTTTCTTTGAGATTCGTGCATGACAAATCATTTGTTTTGAGATTCGAACATAAAAAAATTGAACGGTTAGATTTAGAATCGCAAGAACACTACTCCCACATAATCACAGCAGATTTATTTCCATAATTCTGAGGGGAAGGAATAAGACTGATGCGCTCTCCTTGTTTATTTTCCTTTTAGAAGTAAATTACATTCAAGGTTTTGGATTCCATATCTAAATTCTCATCTAATTTTGGTAGAAGTTGTGCAGTTTTTCAAGGAAGACTTTTCAGTTTGGAAAAAAAAAAAGAAATTATTGAAGTAAATGGAAATGGAAAAAAAAAAAAAAGGATAACAGATATGCAACCCTATTCCTCCCGTCATTTTTATTCATAACTAAAAAAATAAATAAAATAATATTAATAACCAGACTCCCAAAAAAATTTCATCCATAACCAAACGGCCCTCCTGGGGGGTGGTCTACCTTCAGACCAAACCGCCCCCCGGTGGGGCGGTCTACCTTCAGACTAAACCGCCCCCCAGGGGGGCGGTCTACTTTTTTTTTTTTTTTTTTAGGATTTGAATTTTCAATCTAAATAATGAATGTATTTTTTTGAAATTATAGATATGAAACTAATGACTAAAAATGAGAAATAAAACCGTTAGATTTAATCTTTATTATTTTCTTGGAAATTTTTTTGAAATGCCACTCTAAAACTTGAAATTTGTCAAAATTTGTCAATCATGTTTGAGAAAATAAATTAATGGGTAACTTGACTAATCTGGGCCGTCGGCAAAAGGATTTTCATGCAATTGACTTCTCAGAAATAATTTTTTCCGGGCTGAACTGAGCGGTGCTTCGTAACCTCAGACACCGCTCGCAGGAGGCTGTCGCCCCCCTGCCACCCCCCGCATACTCCTAGAATCAGGTAGGAAATACATAACATGCTGATTGTTTTTGTCTTGTGTGGTTTTGAAAAGCTTAGCATATTACAACACTCTTTGATAGTTTCTTATTTATTTCACAAATAATTTGTAACACTTTGTAAAATATTGATGTGAGATTAATAATTAAATAAATATACAAGTGAAATAGGTTATTTGAGAATATAAAAGATTGTTCTGTTAAAATCTGAGTTTTAAGAACTCAATTTTATTACTCATTGTAATATTTTATAATTTGTGGGCTAAACTGAAAATTGTAAATATCTAATTATTTTATCCTTGGTAATCTCTTCAAGGCTCCAGTAAGAAAATACGTTGATATTATTTGAGTGACAATTAAATATTGCACCTTTTCGTTTCGTCAGTATTCATATACCATAACCGTTCAAATTAAATTATACATTCTCCGTCCGTTACAAATGAATATAGATTAATAATAATCTCTCTCTCTAAAACAAAACTGTACCCTGCCCCTTCTCTCTATAAACCGTAGGGAAATCTTGTTTATAACTTCCCAACCATCAAAGAGGCCTCAAATCGCACCCAATGGAAAAATGAAAAGAAGTCATCTGTTGCTTGAAAATTTCTGCACTTAAGGTAACCCGAATCATATTATTTCGTTATAAATTGGTAGTTGAATAAATTATATTATATGATCATTGAATCTATGTTGATGCTGAGTAAATTTAATTTGTTTGTTGATAATTCAAACTATTGATGAGTAGTCTTTTAATTATATTAAAAACTGAAAACTATCTTTTTATATTATTGAAAATTACAATACTTTGTTAGATGAATTTCATTAATAATTTAAGATATGTTGATTCGATATATTTTCCAAGAAAATAAATTATGTTCTTAAATCGTATGTTGGTAAGAATTTCTCTAACTATTATAATCGGAAAGTTTATTTATTATTATATAATCTAAAAAAAAATCTAATATATTATTAATTGTTTCGTTAAGAATACAAATATCTGAAAACTTCTTTATCATTAATTATTCTCTTTAGTTGTATAGTAAAATTAGGAAAATATAGATAAGTATTTCTTGCCGTTTATTAAAAATCTGTAAATTTAGTTTACTAATGAGAATTCTTCAATTATGTTATAAAGATTTAAAATAATTAAGTAACACAAGTATTTTACTATCGATATTAATTAAAGTTAGTAAATATAAAACTTAGGTTCAAATCTAGAGATTAAGGATTTTGACGAACGTGGAGAGTACGCTCCGAAAACCTACGGAATTTCAAGTACAGGTTTCCTGGACATTGTCAAATTGTACTTATCATTTTGTGTGCATTTTATTTATTTGTTTGTTTATGAAATTGTGCATGTTGAATCGAACAATCCCTTTGGCTTGTTTAGAAATTCAATAGGATTATTCATATAAATCATGAGACTTGTAAGTAGGATGTGTTAAGCATGGCGTTGTGTAGTGTTAAATGAAACAAACGTGGAATGCAATGGATGAGTTAAAGGAAAGGAGCCAACGTGCGTTGAACGCATGTTGGAATGTATACATTGGGTCTAGGTTCGACTAGACCCCTCGTTAACGTGGCGTCGGATGGATTTCCCGTCACGGGTCAAGATCTAGCGTAGGGTGGATTCCCCGTCTAGTGCGACAGTCAATATCTAGCGTAGGGTGGATTCCCCGTCTAGTGAGAAAGCCTCTCGTTGTTGGATGGATTTCCCAGCGAGTTGGCGGTCTTTCAGTGTTGGATGGATTTCCCACTGGATTGGCAAATAAATGGATAAACTGAAAACTTGAAAGATAATTAAAGAAGTGTGTGTGTGTGTGTATTAAATATTTCATAGCATGTAAGGATATAATTTTAATATCCTGTTTGTATTAATAAGTGAATTTGACAAACTCCGGGACTGGAACTAAATCCCGTATTGAGAGACTGTTCGATCTCTCACCCGTTCTACTTTTATGTGGGTTCCAGGAAATGATGAAGCCAATGAGGAGCACGAATAAGGGGGATGCGGATTAGGAAGTCAACGAGCAGATGACTCAAGTATATTTTTAATTTCTTTAGTTAAACTTAAATTCTCTCTTTAAAAGTGGATACATTGACTAACATGGCAATTATCGGTTTGTTTGCCATGTTTGTTTTGATCTCATGTTGAATGTGTATTATGTATTTGAACTATTTGTGGTGTTAGAAGACTTTGTTTAATTTTAAGATATTGCATGAGTATTTATTATTGATAATGTATGTGATGTGCACACGCCTTACGTATAAATACGTGGCGGGTTGTCTCGGGGTGTGACATAATTGGAATCTTAAAAGTCCAGGTTGGGTTTTTGTTTGTCTATTGGTTTTAACATCTAACCTGCCCCATCCACTCTGAAATGAACGGCCTGGATTTATTTGGAACTTAAGGGATCTATAATTTTAGCAAGTCAATAAGACTGATCGAGAATGTCAAATCAAGGTTTCATGGTCCAAGGAATGAAAAAAAAGTGAGTAAAAATCAGGCCTATCTATAATTTGCATAGAGTTCATGTCATCACAATAGTTCAACATTATTCTTCAACTAATAATTTAAATTAAACCATGAACTCTGTTGTTAGTCATGTTGAAGACTTAACTAAAATCTTTCACACTAGGTTGGGAAAGTAGTCATTAGAAAAAAATTGATTATAATATTGTTGTATATATTATATTACAGTAAACAAAATCTCAAGTATATTTGTAGAGTAGAACTAGGGTGCTCTTTAAGTTCACCAAACCTATTTGGAACTCAATCCTAACTCAATCCTAAAACCTATCGGATTGACTTCACATAACGAATCTGAACTGTTAAAACTCTTCTACCTCATGAGTGATGCATGTACATGCAAAAATAATCAAATAACGTCTGAATGCAGGGTTAAACTTCATAATATCATATTTATGATTTATGATTTATGATTTCATAATATCATATTTTCACTTCAGTGTTCATTGGCACATACATAACAAATAAAGGTGCCAATGAACACTGAAGTGAAGCAAATAAAGGTTGTGAATATGCTAAGCTTTTAAGATTCCAACCTGGACTTTTAAGACAAACAAAAACCCAACCTGGACTTTTAAGATACCAATTATTTGTGAAATAAATAAGAAACTATCAAAGAGTGTTGTAATATGCTAAGCTTTTCAAAACCACACAAGACAAAAACAATCAGCATGTTATGTATTTCCTACCTGATTCTAGGAGTATGCGAGGGGTGGCAGGGGGGCGACAGCTCCCTGCGAGCGGTGTCTGAGGTTACGAAGCACCGCGCAGTTCAGCCCGGAGAAAATTATTTCTGAGAAGTCAATTGCATGAAAATCCTTTTGCCGACGGCCTAGATTAGTCAAGTTACCCATTAATTTATTTTCTCAAACATGATTGACAAATTTTGACAAATTTCAAGTTTTAGAGTGGCATTTCAAAAAAAAATTCAAGAAAATAATAAAGATTAAATCTAACGGTTTTATTTCTCATTTTTAGTCATTAATTTCATATCTATAATTTCAAAAAAATACATTCATTATTTAGATTGAAAATTCAAATCCTAAAAAAAAAAAAAAAAAAAAAAAAGTAGACCGCCCCCCTGGGGGGCGGTTTAGTCTGAAGGTAGACCGCCCTACCAGGGGGCGGTTTGGTCTGAAGGTAGACCGCCTCTCAGGAGGGCCGTTTGGTTATGGATGAAATTCTTTTAGGAGTCTGATTATTAATATTATTTTATTTATTTTTTTGGTTATGAATAAAAATGACGGCTATTCCTCCAAGGGTTTGTTTATTAAAGTATTTTGAGAACTTTAGGCAGGACCGCAGGATAAATCTACGGGAACTATTAATAGCGTGCAAGGCAGAGCAAAAATGGGCCCAGTACAGTATTATTTCATTTATAACAAATAACATGATTCTTGTGAGGTGAAGTTGGTGGCTATGATTAATTGAGTACTGTGGGCTTTTAAAATTGCATCATGCCGCCTCCTTTTCCCTCGCTTTTCTACATATATACAGAAATTTAGATATATACCTGTCACCAGTGTTGTTAAATGCGGCCGCATATGCGGCCGCATATGCGGCCGCATATGCGTTTGCAGTCGAAAACCGCATGAAAATTTTCATGCAGTCTCAAATATGCGATTTTGCATATGCGGCCGCATATTGGACCGCATATTTCCGCATATTTCTGCATATGTGCGATTGAGCCGCATATGTCCACATATTGGTCCGCATATGTGCGAATTTATTGTTTGAATGATTTTAATGAGAATATATTGCATATTTTGAGTAGAAATAAATTAATATATAGTTTAAAATCCGCATATATAAGTCCGCATGAAATTCCGCATATGCGGCCGCATACCGCATATGCGGTATGCGATGGCCTTCCGCATGCATGAACAAAACCGCATTTTACAACATTGCCTGTCACAACGAGTTATGTGTAGAACTAAATGATGAATATAAATCGTTGAAACCAATTTACTTCACGAGTGGTGTGTTTATATGTCAAATTTATAAATGTTCAAATTAATTTAGTATAAAGCTAAAACGGTAAAAAACAATGAAAAATAAACACATTATTAAAATTAACTTATAAACCATATTTTTTTTCTTACTGCTTGATTATGTACTAAACGCACCATTCATGAAGTAGATCGATTTCAACTGTTTGGATTCATCATTTTGCTTGATTTGTTTTGTCATTGTAAGATTTATTATACAAAACCAAAGTAAAATTCTGTTAATAAAATTACTGTTTTCCCTTTACTTGGGAATAACAAGCCTACTATTTATAGTTCAAAAAAAAATATAAATAGTTTGACTTTTCTTGATAAGAGGGGTGTATATATCTGCAATTCAAATAAATCAAAGGTTTATGTGCACATTTTTCTTGATAAGATTGCCGGACATTCCTATTATCTTAATTTGCTGAGAATTAAATAGAGGAGAAATTAATTTTATATTGGAGAGAATGTTTTAGAAGGGTCAAATCTTTCCGTGCAATGAATAATTTCCAGAAAGATGTTTTTGACTACGAATTCGCTTACATTTGTGTGCTAAGAAATTAAATAAGAGAAGAAAAAAAAAATATGTGGAGAGAATGTTTTAGTAGGTCAATCTTTCTGCAATAAATATTGGAAAAGTACATAAGCATGAGGGTCACATGCGCCCGGTGCATGTGCTGTGTGCTTTTTTAGACTGCCGTGATCTTGTGAGCTTCAATTTATTTATTTATTCAAAATAAAACTTAAATTATCGGGGAAAAAATAACTGTTTTTTTCTTTGAAAAATCGTTGGTCGGTTCCACCGGATATTTTATTTTTAGACCAGTAGTTTTTGAAATTTGGTCACAAAAAATTTAAAAATTACTGAGATCAATAAGGTCCCAATAGTTTTGGATTTTTTATTTATTAAATTAAATGCTAAAGTTGTGCGTGTCTGAAAGGTACTCGGACCAAATTAATGGATCGATTTCAGTAGCTTTTGAATTTTGTATTTATTAGTGTGGTTATTATGAAATCAATGAGACTGAATTATTAATTTGGTTCCACCTCCTTAAAACAGAACCAATAGTTTGGTTTTATATTTTTAGAAGAAAAACAGACTTGGTTATTTATTTTCTAAGAGAAAAAAATCTCACGAACTTTTGCATACAAAAATATATCGTAATTAAAAAAAATATCCATGTGTTTCTCAGGTTTGCAATAATTAAGGTTGAAATAAACAAAGGATGTTACTGATATATTATATTAGTTGAGAATAAGAATTTTGCTTCAACAATCTATTTATTGTGAGATGATGACACAACAAATTTTATAGAGATGCCTCAGTTTTTAAGAAGATATGATGACACAACAAATTTTCTCAAGATCGTGTAACACACGGCTGATAACAGCTCTTACTTTTTCTTGAACAAGACACTTTCAAAAAACTAATTAAATAGTATAAGCTTAAAAAGAGAGCTTAACATGCTCTATTTGTTTCATTTTTTTTTTTTTTATCTTTGAACAACGTATACATTTAATAATAGATAATGAGAACCACATCTAATTATGTAGTGACTAAAATAATATATCTTGTGAGATATCACAAGTTTGAATATCAGCATTAAAAAGGGAGGGACTTATCCTTCATTTTCTTAAAAAAGTAATAGCAAATGGATATTGGCGGTGGAGAGAATTGTTTAGGTTTTAGGTTTAAGAAGATACTTGGTCAGAAAAGATAACCACTTTATTAATTTTTTTTAATGATAATTATGATTTTAGAACGGTCATTTGATTTCATTGTTTTCTATATGGCTCCGCCAATTGGGATGATTTTTCAATATTTCTGAAAAACGACCTTATAAACAATTAATATCGGCACTCCTTTGTAATAGCAGCATGGGACGAAATTTTTATAAATATACAAAATCCGAAATTAATTTAACAATCTATACATTTTTTATTCAGATTTTCAAATCTATCTATACCGATTACAAAATAATCGGTTACAGCCTATCAAACCGATGACACAGTGATCGGTTCCACATTTGTCAAACCGATGACTAAACCATCGGTTTCAGTCCTGCACGATTTTTGATGCATTTTGCACACTTTTTGAAACAACGAACAACTCAGATTAAAACACTGTTTGTAATGATTACAAAGTTGCGCAAATAGTGTTTTAATTTTTGTTAAATTTTTATTTTTTCAAAAATAGAAAGACTATAATATTTTCTATATTTACCTAGAAGTGACTTTTGAACCGGGATCAATAATTCAGATTCAAAGTATTTTTATTTATTTCTAATAACACACAAAGAAATATTTTAATTTTTCTTACAGCCATGAAAAATCCGATCTGAAAAATATTGATCCAGGTTATTTGTTTAAGTCTTTCTAATAAATCAAATTATATGGTATTATATCTAATTTACAAAAAAAATATAAAAATATTTCCAATATTTTAATAAATAAATTATCATATTTTCTAATTAAATAAAAAAAAAATTAGTTTGGATGACATTGTCATCGGTCCAATATTTTATTTTTATTTTTTTATTTAATTATAAAATATGATAATTTTTTTTATTAAAATATTAGAAATATTTTTATATATTTTTTAAAATTAGATATAATACCATATAATTTGATTTATTAGAAAGACTTAAACAAATAATCCGGATCAATATTTTTCAGATCGGATTTTTCATGGCTGTAAGAAAAATTAAAATATTTCTTTGTGTCTTATTAGAAAAAAAATAAAAAATACTTTGAATCTGAATTATTGTTCCCGGTTCAAAAGTCACTTCTAGATAAATACAGAAAATATTATGGTCTTTCTATTTTTGAAAAAATAAAAATTTAACAAAAAATTAAAATACTGTTTGCGCAACTTTGTAATCATTACAAACAGTGTTTTAATCTGAGTCGTTCGTTATTTTAATCTGAGCCGTTCTTTGTTTCAAAAAATGTGCAGAATGCATCAAAAATCGTGCAGGACTGAAACCGATGGTTTAGTCATCAGTTTTACAAATGTGGAACCGATCACTGTGTCATCAGTATAGGCTGTAACCGATTATTTTGGAATCGGTATAGATAAATTTGAAAATACGAATAAAAAATGTATAGATTGTTAAATTAATTTCAGATTTTGTATATTTATAAAAATTTCGTCAGCATGGGTGTGGTGGCTAAAGTTTTGTGCAAATCAATCATAATTGGAATATATGGTGCATGCACATAGCGGATACTCTAGGTATATGACCGTGTCAATGTGTCATGTTGTGTTAAAATAAGCAAAATTCGAACAAAATATTTGTAACAAAACAACACGTATCGATACGACACAAGATCGACTCTAAAACATTTGTCTCGATTTTAATCTGAGTCATCGAATCATCATTTACAATTCGATCATATAAGCTGAAACTCTCCAAAATTAATTGACTTCCACCCCATTTTCTAATTTTTCTCCCCCCTTTTTAAGATAATTTTCAAAACTAATCTGAATAAATAAAATGTTAGACGTGTTCGTGTTGTGTTTAAACGAGTTCTTATCATATTTATTTGTGTACATACTATGTTTACAGATAACTTTGACGTCGTGTCATAGTCTGTTTTTTAAACATAGAATTATGATGACATGTATAGCACATGCAGAGTTCAGATCCTCTCAAGTAACCTAATTAAACTTTGAGTTTAGATTTGGACTCCAATCAGAATCTGAGCCAATTTTGTCCAAAGTGAAATATATAGGGCCTCTTTAATACTCGTGCTAAAGAAGATCCACCGGTGCGAATCTAAACTTAAAATTTGAGTTACCTTAGGTGATATGAATAATTCGCACATGCACGGCAGCACGGGTACGTGTCCTACCACAACCACATGCTATTATGCTATTATGCTATTATGCTATTATGCTATGGGTGGAGTTGTAGGTATCAAGTATTTTAAATTTCATTATTAGTTGAGACTTGAGATGGGTGCGTGGTACTTGATGCGTGCATTTTTGAAGACCGATGTGACTTTGTGCTTTGCATCATGAAAGGTTAAACCTATAAATTAACCTATCAATCGCAGGCGTTCCCCGTAGCCGTAGATTGATCAACGACCGACATAGTTATTTGGCGAAATTTAAAATTTTAATTATTTAATCATTCAGAAAATTTTAAAATTTGTGGGAAAAAAAATCAAGATAAACACGTTCACTAGATAATGATACATCAAATTTATCAATTGCGAGTGAATATAACATAGACATAGATTTTGTCCTTCTCGATCTTTTCCTGTAATTGTATGTTTCATGCCATGAATTCAATTACAGGAATGTGATAACCTAAAGGGTGAATCGCTAAAATTGAAATTGATGAATGTGATACATGAAGTCGCTATACATCCTGATGTAGATAACTCGTACATAAAGCTGCAAGCAAACATCTGATGTAAGAATATTCAATAAGAGATCACTGTGTAATAGATGCCAAATTAAAAGTTGCAATTAGGTCTCTAATTGTTCGATTAGATTAGAACAACTTTATATGTACCTTTATGATTGGGACAGTCATAATTGATATATGGTTTGCATCTTCTCCATACTTTAATTATGACCGTCCAGAACATGAATAGATGAATAGATGAATAGATGGACTCAGTTGACATAATTTTCTTATAACCCACATATGAGCAGGAGATTCGATCCCACAAAGTAATGTTCATGTGATTAAAATAGCACACTCCTTTATAATTAAACGTTTACATTACTAAATAGTAAATACAGTGCATGGGAAATTTTACAAAGATAAGACGTCGGCACAAATCTTGACCTTAAATAATAGAGGAATTTAGAAGTTGGTTCAATGGAAGTTAGGAGATGACAAAAGAAAGCATCGCAGTGATAGTTCATATGTAAATATTTTTTCAAAAAAATTTAAATACTGACATCTTTGATGTCATCTAAGTGAAAATTGGAGATTAGACCTTCATTTTTTCTCTATATTTTTTTTTTACTATATTGAGCTTCATTAAAATCTGGTTTGCGTCAGCTGGAATTTAAATTTAAAGTGTTATATTTGTAAGTCTGAAATTTGTCAGGGATCCTAATCAGATAAGATCTGATATTGATTAGATTTGGTATCTTCAACAGAGTAGTTGATACGACGAGAATTCTTTTAATATTTAATTGGAATTCATCAGATAAGAAGAAAAAAAGGATTTTGAAATATAATTATATCAGAAGCTTTGTCGAGAATATGCTTCGAAGCTTTAGACAAATGCGCGCGTTGAAATGTTTTTTTATATTACTTAAAGATACGACATCTGAATATGTGCATTCGGTTAACACTTTTGCACGTATGTGTATATTCGATCAATATACATTTTAATGTTCTTTATAAAATGTGAAATAACATAAAAAAAAAATTATCAAACAAATCTAAACCCCATAATTGAGCAGAAATCTGCGGCTCATTGTTTTGGAAGTCGGTTCCCGCTAGAACTAGAATTAGGGATTTAAATGATTGAATATTATTCATGCGTATCTTCGTTTCTTTTGTGTATCATATTCGTATACACATCTGAATATTTTGTAGTGGATACGGATATGATTCGTAATTTAGAAATGAATACAAATAATTATCTGAATGATGTGTCTGGTATATGAATAAATATTTTAGAGGCCCATACATTATTTTAGTTTGAATTTTTAAATTTAATTTGAAATTCCACTACTAACTCAATTAATAAATTATATTTAGAAATAGTTAATCAACTGACAACTATACAATTCACATTTTATCTTCTATTAAGACGACCAACAAAATTTACATGTGTCCTTTGCAATCAACAAACTTGTGAAACCTATTCAAAAATTGCGGTTCTCTACAACCTTTCTCGAAAAAGGTTAGAGATTAAAGAACTCAACTATTTAATATTTATAAGAGGAGTTTTTCATTCAGATGAATCTGTGACCTTTCACACGGAGAATATTATCTTGTCACTAGACCAAAGACAGATTCTCGATATACAACCTTTAAAACTTAAATTTGTTTTTTTTTTTTTTAAATTGAGGACTATTTGTAAATTTGAGGACTAAACAAAAAAACATTAATAATGAAAAATTGTAAATTTGAGGATTAAACTTACATTTGAAATTTTACAAATTAGTTTAGATCTATCATTAAATCATACAAAAAGTAATGAAAATGAAAAGGAGCCTTGCCTTTTTTTTAATTTACTTCATTCATTTATTTTAAGAGACACGAGTATCTTTTAATTTAATTAAAAAAGTATTATTATTCCATAACTCTCATAGCAGCGTGGCAAATCTTAACTCTCTTCCTAATAATCCATCCGAGAAAAAGAATATTGTTTGGTCTCATATTTTTTTATTGTTTGGTCTTATAAAATTGCAAATTAGGATTTAAAATTTTAGATCGAATTTAGAACTTCAAATACTAATTGATTGTTATATTGAATTTTTAGGTCTTAGAAGTTAGAACTCTAATTAATTGGTATATTGAATTTTTAAGTCTTATAACTCTAATTAATTGGTAGATTGAATTTTTGGGTCTTATAACAAATTAATTAGTATATCGATTTTTTTTGTCTTAGAGTTCTAATCAGTATATGAATTATTTAATAAATTTGAATCTAATTAGCTATTTAAATTCAACTCGAAAATTTCTTATCCTACTATATGGTGAAATTCTTTCATCAACATATGACCCCAACGACCCCAACTACGGTTGTTATTTTAGAAAAAAAAAATGTACTTGCCAAACAATTAGACAATATAATATAATATATTTTTTTTCCTTTCTTCGAATTTCTCTTCTTTTCTTCTTTATTCATGTAAGCTCCGCTCCACTCTCTCCTACCCTTTATGAATTCACATCTTCTCAAGTAGTGCTTTGAAAAAAACCGATCGGTTCAAGATCGGACCGGACCATCTGTGGAACCGTCCGTACTAACTTGGACTGTGGTAAAAAAGTGGACCGGCCTGGATCGAGGATAAAGAGAGTCTTAGTAAAGTTTTCGGTGTGTTTTTTCCACTAGACCCGGACTAATACGGGCGGTTCTAAATCGTGGACCGGACCAGACCATAACCGGACTAAATTCAGACCGGACCGTGCTATACTGTGATAAACCAGACTCAACTAGTGCTAACCCATGGTCAAGACCGGAGCAAAACCGAACCAGACCAGCCTAAAAACTGCTGAATTTTTTATTTATTTTTAACAATTTAACCTTTATAAAAAAAAGACCTGTGGACCCGTACGGACCGGACCGTGTGAATTTGGACCATGGTCCTAGCACGGATTTGGACCAACCATTTCAAGTCGGACCATGTAGACCCATGGATCTGTAGGAACCGTGGAGTAGTGTATGAGAATTAATCTTAAACCGTAAAATGAGACAAATCTTCTACGTTACCTGCGAGGATACGGGAACGCATATCCTCTGCATTAACTCAAAAATGAATTTTTTTAATGAGTGAATATAAACTGTCTGATTTTTATACGAAGCCAATCGGGCTCCTGCCTATAATATAAAGTCTTTCAATTATAGTGTAGATTTAATTCGCACGAATTTTAAAACAGATGGAAAGTTGAGATTCATTAACTCAAACGATTTCCTTTTAGTTAACGGAGAGGATACGGATTCTCCCTTTTATAGCAAAGCAAACGATTCGGTATGATAATTACCCGTTGGTTCAAGCTTATTTTTTACACCTCTATGCCCCTGCCCAAAAGTCAGAATTTCGGATCACCAAACTTTGTAACTGGAAGTCTGAAGTGGTTTTTTAATTTGAATAAAGAATTCTTCATACTCGAGAGTTTAATTTCTGCTCTCATGCACATGCTCGTTGCATAATTGGATCTCTCGCGGCGTATAATGGTTTCACAATGGTCGGCAGGAAATCCCTCCGGTTCCTGTGGATGTATGTTATTCCTTTGAAATAACAGTATTTTATTTATTATTCCTCATCCAACCGTCCAATTTCATTGAGATTCGTGAATAATAAAGTATCTTTGTTGTTTTTTATGGCTGAATGAAGAATAACAGAGTCATGTTATACCAAAGAAATAACAGCAGATTTATTTCCTTCCTGCAGTACTGTAAGAAAAATAGTGCTTTCTAAATAATATAAAACTAATAAACCTATGTTGCTATGTTGCATGATTACATGTATAGATATAGTATACATAAACTTATGTTGCATGAATACACGTATAGATATAAAACAAACAGAGTCATGTTATAGATATAGCATCAGATATAAATATCAATACGGTATCTAATATGTATTGAATAATAATACATACCATATATGAAGTATTCAGATAACATATACAAAAATTTATTTAATGAAGTTTCACCCGAATCATAAAATATTTGGATTAATTTTTAAAATTCGGACAAATATTTGTTGAAAGGTCCGGATCAAACTGTTCATGCGCCGTGCAGCATGTGTGTTGCGTGCCAAAAGGATTAGTATGGTCCCCACTCCCCACCACTTGAGACTTGATGTAATCATAATATTATATTATACGGATGGCTTTTGCAAAAATTATAAATGATGTTTCACGTGATTTTTCAACTAATAAAATATAAATAAAATTATTTGTCAAAATTTAATAATATTTTGAATTGATATAGCAAAGCTTCCTGCTCAGAAGTTTGTTTTGTATCTTAGTGTTTTTGTAAGCATAGCTAATTTATTATAAATTCATTCAACTAGGGGATGAATATTGTCTGGTAATTTTTAATAGTCGTTAAATTTAAACCAATTAAAACTTCAAATTGTTTAGATTTTATATTTAAATATTCAGGATGCTTGTTAATATCGTGGAATCTCAACAAATTCTCAAGTTATGCAGTATACAAAAATGATAAAACTTCAAATTGTTTAAAACGTATTCATTCTTAATTTTACTCTACACGGTTGGTTGGTGATGTATCTAAAAAATTAGGTCAGGAATAGGTAAGAAAATGAGTTGGGAAAAAAATATTAGACTGGGAAGAAAAATGGTTGAGAAGAATATTTTTCAAAATTCAGAGACACACATGCAGATCTTAGTGTATTCAGTATATTCCAAAAGATGGTTAGCCATCCCTGTAATTTAATTTTTTTTATTTATGTGTATTGACATTTAATTGAATTTTCTTATTTTCTAAATTTTTATATACTTTCCACCTCTCTCATATAATAAAGTATTAAATATTTGCTCGTAGCATAGTAGTTAAAACTGCTTGACTATTGTGAGAGATGTGTGATCAAATCTCACTTACTAATATTCTAAAAAAATTACATTAGATATTCTAGCATCTCTATCTAAATTTTATAATTTTGTCGTTGTTCAAGGAACTGAGTCCTTGAACACGACTTCTATAACAGAATCACATCCTCTGTGGAGTTGTGCGGTTCTTTTAATCTGGTCCGTTCGTTTTTGATCGGACAGATCAAATAAGATTTTGGCACGAATCTCAAAGCAAAATTAATACTACCCCTCCATCATCTGAGCACTCACTGACTGAGATTAAATCTGGACCGTCCAATCAGCTCCGCAAAGCTCCACAAGTTAAAAACTCCGCAGAGAATAGTTGCCCCTTCTATAACTCGTAGTTAGTGCATGCATTGTACGATACATCTCAGTATGACACGTGCAGGTAGAAGTTAGAAAAGTATCGACCGAAATATTTCTGTTTCGTACTATTTCAATTTTGTTTGGTTAAAAGAGGAAAACATAAAGCAGTAAAAAAAAAAGTAGAGAAGTATTGATAGAAGAGCCAATTTCTGTGTTCCACCACCTTCAAGGCTTCAACAAAGAACTAGTTCATGAATAAACCAAGAAAGAATCATCTTGTAAAAAAAGGTTGATTGCAAAAAGTTCAAACTCAATTCTACTTTTTCAATTTTTCTAATTTCAATAAATTTCAATTCCAATGTTTCATTTTTTATAATTTCACTCAATTTTGTTATTATTCGGCTGGAATAGAAAATCCCGCCCCCCCCCCCCCCTCCTTTTTTCCTTCAGCCGAACAGGCCCAAATCTTTCGTTAACAGAAACTTGTCAAAATAATCAATCTAATAAAAGAGTAAGGCTTGGGTGCTATCCATAGCACCGGAGCCTCTATGCAACGGCTCAAAATTTGAGTTTTTAAAATCCTAACGGCCGATCCGAACCGTTCAAAATTTAATCTGTACTAAAATGTACTTGCATACCAAATTTTACATTTTTTTGAATTTTT
The DNA here is from genome assembly GCA_964058825.1 of Carex arenaria. Lineage (NCBI taxonomy): Eukaryota > Viridiplantae > Streptophyta > Magnoliopsida > Poales > Cyperaceae > Carex > Carex arenaria. The sequence continues at coordinate 304,349 of CAXKVW010000215.1, forward strand.
TTACTATTTATTAAGTATGTTACAAAACTGCTGTTTTTGAATAATTCTGGATCACTGAAAACAGCGGTTTTGTAACATACTTAATAAATAGTAAAAAAATTCAAAAAAATATAAAATTTGGTATGCAAGTACACTTTAGTACAGATTAAATATTGAACAGTTCAGATCGGCCGTTAAAATTTTAAAAACTCAAATTTTAAGCCGTTACATAGAAGCTCCGGTGCTATGGATAGCACCCAAGCCTTACTCCTAATAAAAACAGCCAAACACTGCCTAAACACAGTCCCACAACCACTCCATGTCTACAAATTAAGTATATAATTATAAACCAATTGAAGGACTAGGAATCCTACAATGTGTGCTAGATCTGCCTACCGGAACAAGACCAAGGCAAAATGTCAAACTCTCTGACTCATTTTGACTTTGTCCTTCCTTTTCCCAAATTTAATTCTAAAAACAAACACAAAAGTACAAAGTTGTGTACCAAACCCCCATGGTACTCCAACGTCAATGCATAAATAATTAAAACGTCAATTTGCAAATTTTTTTATTGGTTGCAATTAATGCCCGTAGGCCATCAATTTGGAAAATTATTAGATTCCCATAAGTGTGCCCCGGATTAATATAATTTTTTTAATGTATTTTTTATAGTCAATTTTTGTTTACATGGGGGCTTAGTTGCTAGTTAACATATTGAACTTCTACAAATGTCAAAGAGGAAATTATAAGAAATGATCCTGAAAGTAATACACACTTAATTATTAATTCGATTCTTAAAATTTTCAAAATATCATTTTTGGTCCAAAAATATAAATCATTTATTATTTTAATCATTAAAGTTTCAGAGGTAATAATTTTAAAGTTTCTATTTTATATATAATTAATCCTACGCTTAACATCCATTGAAAGATGTAATACTTTCATCTATAGCGTCATTTTTAGTATTAAAACTAGTACATGTGTAGAAATCAAATAATATGAAGGTGGAACAAGTATAAATATTAATGATATCGAATATCAATTTAATTGATATTAGCATTAGTGTTCTATCCATTATAAATTTAATTAAAAGGTATTTACATATATTCCAACCATGATAAATTTAATTATAAAGATATTCATCTTATCGGTGATTAACCTACAAGTTTAAAAATTTAATAACAAAAACTGATAAAAGACTGATGTTTCATGGATTAAAATGATACTTTTGAAACTTAAAAAACCAAAATGATTTTTTTTTTTAATTCTACGGACCAAAATGACAAACAAGTGATAACTCAAGGATGATTTGTATAATTTACTTGATGTCAAAAGTAGTTCATATTAGTTATTCATTTTATAGATAAAGATAAGAGAAAATTTAAATAGAACGGAGTTGACAATATTTTTCCGATATTTTTTTAATATCCAACATTAAATAATAAATATTAAATATATCCAACTTTGCTTGGTATTTTTTAAAATGCCTAGACTGGCCAAAATTTGGCCGGTCCGTATTTTTATTTCAACTTGCCATTTTTTAGCTGGTTCGGTATTTTTTTTTTATAGTTGATAGATTAACATTTTGATGTATAATTAGCATAGTTAGCATAATTTAGTTTAACAGTTTGATAGATTGACGGTTCACTAAATTATGCTAAAATATACTAACTTATGTCAATTATACTAAAATATGCTAAATTACGCTAATTATACTAAAATATACTAACTTATGCTAAAATATACTAAATTATTCTAAATTATGCTAATTGTACTAAAACATACTAAATATACTAAATTATGCTAAATTAGGCGAAATTAGGCTAATTACACTAAAATATGCTAAATCATGCTAATTATACTAAAATATTCTAAATTATGCTAGTCATACTAAAATATACTAATTATGCTAAAATATACTAAATTATACTAAAATATGCTAAATTATGCTAATTGTACTAAAATATGCTAAATTATGTTAATTATACTAAAATATACTAAATTATGCTAAAATATGCTAAAATATGCTGAACTAGTCTGACTATACTAAAATCTGTTAAATTATGCTAAAATATACAAAATTATGCTAATTATACTATAATATACTAAAATATGCTAATTATACTAAATCATGCTAAATTATGCTAAATTATGCCAAATTATACTAAATTAAACTAAATCTATCAACTATTTTAAAAAATAAAATACCAGACTGGCAAAAAAATAGCTAGTTGGAATAAAAATATGGACCGACCCAAGTTTGGCCAGTCTGAGCATTTTTTTAAATATCCAGCAAAAGTGGATATGAGATTGTTTTTATTTAATGTTGGATATTAAAAAACAATCGGATATTTTTCAGACTATCTTCTTGAATTTTTTTTTTAACTTTGACCAAGGATCGTAATCAAAGTACCCTTTCATAATGTTGCAAAAAATAATATATTTTTTCTTGCATAGATAATTTTCAAATTTGAAATCTCCAAGGCGACAACACACACAATGTCTCTTTATTCTCATTGCAAATGGAAGTTATTTTTATTAAATATTTTTATGCGAAGCACTGGGTGTTATATTACAAATTTTGTAAAAACACCATAAGTGTGTTAAAACTTTTGCTCGCTAAGATTGACCTATTAATTTATAATTTATCTTAACGAGAAAACAGCAAGTCATTGATTTATATTTTTTCTGAGGTTGCATTTACAGCTTGCATTTGATTGTTCAGATCTTGTCATTATTTTGCATATCTCATTGTTTTTTTTTTTTTTTTTGAAAACTCAGCATATCTCATTATTTTACTAACTAAAATTGAGCTTTTATTTTAAAATTTATAGTAACGAAAACAGCAGTTCATTGATTATATGATAGTATAAATCAATTATAATTCCTTTGAGCGTGCATTTACAGCTTGCATATACTAATTGGAAATTTGGAATCCTGTCATTATTTTGCACATCTCATTATCATAAAGAAACATGGTAATTATACAAAATGCCAAAGTACTTATTACTGAGGTATTGCGCCTGGTTGGGGGACAAATGGCCACGTGTCACAGCGTAATTGGCAAAGTAATTTTTTGGTAAACGAATCCTTTCTATAGTTATATTTTCTCAAAGTTTTTTTTTGTTTTTTGTTTTTTTTATCTTTTATCAAGGACATTTTGAAATAAAAAAATTAAATTGACCTCTAGTATAATCTGGAAGCACTTCAGTTTTTTACTTTTTTTTATAAGAAAATGTAAATTAAATTACTTAAAAGTAGTGAGATGAGGAGAATAATCGTGAAGATTGAAATTGATGCTATTTAATGCAGATTGAAAATATTATAGACTAAATGGGTATAAAAAAAGATATATTTTATGATGATCCATCATCCATAATAATAAGAAAGGTCCTACAAAAGCTTCCAATGATGATTAAACCTTTTGACCCGGATAATTCAAACCCAAACACCGGACTAAATTGAAAGTCTCAATTTTTATTAACAAACTTAATTTTAAACTTCAGGCGAATGACCAGGCAACATAGATGATTTTAGTTTAAGATGATGGGAATCTAAATTTGCCCAAGTAATCCACCATCTTTTCACAAATTCTTCATTTTTGCCAAATATATTTTGTAAAATAAATCTATACCGCAGGGATGAAAATGGATATAAAAATAATCCGATGTGCAAATATTTACGGATATGGATAATCTGATATATATTTGTGAATATAAATACAGACATGGTTTTGAATTTAAACAATAAATTCGGATTTGAATTATATTTGCGGATATAAAAAAAAATAGCTATATTGTTCACCATTACGATCAAATACATGGTTACAATATTGGCTCATTTGAAAATTTTATATTTATAGATGTTATTACTTATATTTGAAAAATGCTTACTAAATTTAATGTACTATTTGAGACTTGAATAAGTTTTATTCTAATATTTAACTTATAGGTGGTGTTTGATTGTGGACTAAAGCTAAGAAGGTCTAAATTGATTATTCCAATTTAAGACGGTTTAAATTATTCATGTTTGGTTGAGGTCTAAAATTAGATCATGGCTTAAGGTATTTCTTGTTTGGTTAGAGTTGGTGGAGGGCTAAAGTTTTAGAAGCGTAAATTAATTAATTTTTAATAATAAGATACTAATTATATAATATTAATATATTAATAATAACTATAATATATAATGATATTATTATAATAATTATTTAATATATTAACAATAACTATAATATATTAAATATTATTATAATAATTATTTAATATATTAATTATATAATTATATATTAATAAAAAATTACTAATTATATAATTATATACTAATAATAATAAATAATAATATAATAATTATATACTAATAATATATTATTATCATCATTTGAGTTAGATCACGACGTGCAATAAAATTAAACCACTATGTGAGATGGTTTAATTTAGATCGGCCTAAAGATCGAATCATACCATCTTAATCCAGCTTAATTAATACTTGTTTGATAAAATAACGAGAACTAAATCTTTTATTCCACCTTTAAACCACAACCACAACCATGGAATATGGAGTAAGGCCTAGGGTCCAGGGTTTCACTTACCGATATGGAACGGTATGGACTTTGTACCGCCGTGTCATGTTTTTTGTCGTCTCAAGTCTCAACCCAGTGTATTATTTTCTCACCTACCTGGGCCTGGGGGCTGGGGGCAGCACCTTACTACACAACGGCTACATTTTTCACCAAGTCCAGGTCGCTTTCACACTGCCAGTGAGAAAACGAAAATCAAACCCGGAGATTGGAGAACAATAAAAAATCAAAAGGCGAAAGAAAAAAAAGAGAGAAAGCAACCAAAGCGGAGACCCCACTTCTTCCCGCGTTGATTCTGCCACGACCTTCCTCCATTAAAATAAAACCCTCTCTCTCTCTCTTCCATATATCTCTAGGTAACTGGTCCATAACTATACGACCCAGTTGCCAAGCGGCACTCTTTCAAGGATCCAACCTGGTTTCTCTCTCTCTCTATATCTGATTTGTCTACTTTCTCAAGGGATCTTGTTTAGAAAGATTTATTTGACGGATTCCATGTTTCTTTTGAAGTTTTCATTGACTGGGTTTTGGTTGGTTGCGATTTTGTAGAGCGAAGGGGCAAATTGGCCCTTTTTTTTGTTTGTCAATCTACGATACTCAATCTAACATAAGAGTCGTCGATCGATCTAGATTCCTTTTGGGTTTCGATTGATGCATTTTGTAAAGAGCAATGGGTGAGAGATCGTTTGTTGTCTTGCTCGGAGCCTTTAGAGAGAAAGAAATTGATATATTTCCCAATCTTTCTTGATCCGAGAAGAGATCACTTGGTTAATGCCATTTGTTAAATCTGGAGAAAAGAAAGAAAATCCCCAAATTCCTCTCTTTCATTCTCCCTCCAGCGATGGGTTGCTTTGTTTCAAAGCACGAGCATCATAGGAAGCATGGCCAAATCTGGAAACCTAAATGCATTACTCCAACTGGCGAAACAACCAGCATGGCGAAAGAGGACCATATGGCAGAGGCAACAGGCTTCACCTACAATGAGGCCAAAGAGAATGTAATTGACAAATCAGATAAGAAGGAATCCGAGAGAGACATGAGGAAATCAGTGGAGACTGCTACCGGTACTGATGGTACAGTCGTCGGGAGCTCGATGAGTTCTAGAAGCTTCCGGCTTAGAAATCTGCACAAGTACTTGGAAGGAGAACAGGTGGCTGCCGGATGGCCCCCCTGGCTCAGTGCTGTTGCTGGAGAGGCCATTCAGGGGTGGGTCCCACTAAAAGCTGACAATTTTGAGAAACTGGAGAAGGTATTTCAAGCGCCGTCTCTTTTCACTTTTTGATGTTTGTATTTGTCTCTTTGTATGGATGCCGTCTCAATTTTGCCATGAATGGTACACAAAAAAGGGAAGAAGAAAAGAATACGAAAGAAGAGAAATTACCATGGATTAGGTTTCGAATCTTAAATTATGACGACTGGTACTGTATAATATAGTTTGTACCAAAAGCATACTAAATTATAAACAGTAATGATCATCTTCTTGTTATTTCACTTCTCTTTTATGACTGTTCTTTTTGGTTTCTAATTGGAACCTTGTACACATTATTCTCTCTTATATTCAATCAAAAATCTAAAATAACAGAATTATACAAAGTGGAGCCAGTACCTTACAGTGTGGTTGCCCCAGCGACAGCAGTTTTGCTTCCTTTGTTCTAATTTTTTTTTATTAATTTGTGAAATTTGGGAAAATTCTAATTTAATTGAATTTTACCAAAGCAAAAGGGAAAATGTTTATATTGCTTATTCTTTGAGCATCAATATTTTGTACTTTTTTTGTACCAGGTGGGTCAAGGTACATACAGCAGTGTATTCAGGGCCCGTGATCTTGAGTCAGGAAAAATTGTTGCTTTAAAAAAGGTGCGGTTCGATAATTTTGAGCCAGAAAGTGTTCGATTCATGGCGCGAGAAATTCAGATTCTAAGAAGGTTGAACCACCCAAATGTAATGAAACTGGAGGGGTTAATTGCATCAAGGCTTTCATGCAGCTTATATCTTGTTTTCGAGTACATGGAACATGATCTTGCTGGCTTGTCATCTGACCCTGATATCGAATTCACTGAATCTCAGGTTCAAAGTTTTTTCTCAGTTTCATTTAATGGGGATCCATGGGTTGTAGATTGTGGAGTTGCACATGTCTGCAGTTATTGTTGAGACACAATTAAGCCTCAGATCAACCTCCAGCTGTTCTATTAACTATCCATTTAATCTAGTTCTTCCTAATTGAAGCATATTGGCAAAGTTGTTAGTACTTTACACATGTTACAGATAATCAGTTCCCTTTTTATCACCACAATAATTATTAATATTTTTTTTCTTTTATTCATCTAATTTCAGGTAAAATGCTACATGCACCAGCTTCTCTCAGCTTTAGAGCACTGCCACTCTCGTGGCATAATCCACCGGGACATAAAAGGTGCAAATCTTTTGGTGAACAATGAAGGCGTTCTCAAAATGGCTGATTTTGGGCTTGCGAATTTCTACGACCCCAAAGACAAACCCCAGCTAACTAGCCGGGTTGTAACTCTCTGGTACCGCCCCCCTGAGCTCCTGTTGGGCTCGACCACCTATGATGTATCGGTCGATTTGTGGAGTGTCGGGTGCGTTTTTGCTGAGATTTTTCATGGGAAGCCTATCTTGACAGGAAGAACAGAGGTATTGTACCAGTGATAATTCACAAGTGAATGCAATATGGAATGTTTCGTACCATTACCATACCTAATGGTCTTTATTTCGGTAGTGACTTCATAGTAGTGCATCAACTATGCCCCAACTCAGCTGCAAAAAACAGCAACAGCAGTATTGCTAATATTTAAACTATGATGGCGATGATGGTAGTAACAATTATAGCACTAATAATAACAGTATTAATTTCTATTATTTCTGTCTGGTAACAATTTTTGTTTGATTCCTGAATTGATCAGCACTACTATTTTTCCCTGACCTGAGAAGAAGCGGTACCAGCTCAGGATGCAAATCTCAAGTGCCAATAGACAAATTTATCAGTGTGGTGGCAAGTAAATAATAAGCACCTTTTTTTTTGTTAAATTGAAATTAAAAAAATTGCAGATTGAGCAATTGCATAAAATATTCAAGCTATGTGGCTCCCCGCCAGAGGAGTACTGGAAAAAGTCGAAATTACCACACGCCACGATTTTTAAGCCTCACCATCCATATAGGAGTTCCCTTCAGGAGACGCTTAACAAAGTACCCGGCAATGCATTCAGCTTGTTAGAGACTCTTCTCTCTGTCGAGCCTTACAAACGAGGCACCACGACGAGTGCCCTCAGTTCTGAGGTTAGCTTCTCTCTGAGAAGTTCACCATTAATTCTTCTTTTTATATCTATTGTGACAAGAGTATTATATTATTGTTTGTATTGGCAGTACTTCAAGACTCAGCCATATGCATGTGAACCATCGAGCCTACCGAAATACACACCAAACAAAGAGTTGGATGCTAAGATTCGTGAGGATTCAAGCAGGTACAAATAAAGGAAATAGATCCAAGAGTACTACCCCTATTTGTACATTTCATTGGAATTCATTTCTCAGTCTTGACCATGTCATATTTTCTGTAGGCGCAAGAATGGTGTTGTCAGACTACGATTTCAGGATTCTTCTAAAAAGCAAACAAGACAGAACAGGGCTTCTCGGGAGCCAACATATGCAGCCAAAGTACAAGATCGCCCCAATGAGGTACATGCTCTAGTGCTTAGCAGTTGATTTATACCGGTTCTTAATTCCCAAAAGCGATTAAACCTTGTAGATCTTATGCATTTTTCTTTTCAGGAATTGAGAAGCAAGCCTAGGCAAGAGACAAGGCGCAAATTGAATGGCCCCAACACACGGCTACATGTGGATTTGAAACCTTTGCCAGAATTAGTTCCCGAACATATTCAAAGTCTTCGCAGATTTGGTGGAGTGCACCACATGTTTGATTCAGAAAATGACCAACAGGATGGAGCCTTCTCAGGCCCATTGATTGTTGCTTCTTCTAACAACTTTGCTTGGGCCAAGAAGCCCAGAGCAGAGAGGAGGCCTATTTCTAGGGATGAACTTATCAGAAATGAAGATTATAACAAGAGGGAAGATCAAAATCCGAATGATTTAAAAGAACAGTGCAATGATGGGCTCAAGCGGGGTTTTCTGAAAAAATGGTCACAGTTAGATCGACCTGAATCATGTGACTCGTTTGATGCTTACTTCCAAGAAGGCACCTCAGCTAGGAGTAGCACTGTGGTATGTATTTTATGTTTTGTCTAGGGATTTGGTAGTACCAGTACTGATATGCACTGTTGTTGTTGCTATAACTATTTGTTTCACTCTCCCACATAACTAATCCTGAAATGTAGTTCTCTGATAGTGCCATCCTTTGTTCATATGTATTTTTTGCCAGTTAAAGAATAATAACTGATATTTACACAAACTTGAAATGAAGGAAACGGAGCAGGGGCCAAGTGAGAGAATGGAATTCTCAGGACCATTGTCATTACAGCCCCACTTAATTGATGATCTTCTTAAAAAGCATGAACGCCATATCAGACAGGCTTTCAGAAAATCGTGGTTCAAAAGAGGTAATTACAAAAAATAAATAGTATTAAGATGTAAAAAAGACATGAGTTTATGTAGACAATAAGTAGTACAATTGGTGGTTTTTTTGGAATAAAGTTGGTTGGTGATCCTTATTGTATTAACTAATGGATGAATATGCAGGCAAAAAGCAAGCATCGAATGAGGATAAGTAGCTTGTTGATTCTTAGCTGCTCTAAATTTGTGTGGATTTCTAAATTGCTCCACTAACACCAAGAACTTTGATTCACATTGTGACAAAAAGCACTACCGGTTGAGAAACTAATGACCGCCTCGGTTTCCTCTCTCATTTACAAGCGAAGCATAACTCAATAGCACTTATATGACTTTGTTTTTTGCACGCGTGTGAGAAATTTAGGATTTGTCCATCTGGAATTAAGGTTACTGATCTCCTGTGAATATTTTGTATAGGTTTCAAGTATTTCCCTTTTTTTTTTTTTTTTTTCTTTCGGTAATATTGTCAGGATTTTGTGTAGTTCATAACTTCATATGATATATGATATGTGAAATAATACTTTGCAGCTAGCTTCTGCTTGGCTGTTTAAAGCAAGTTGAAGGAATGATGATAACATTTCACAAATGCCTGGATGGTTGCATTTGTTTTTTCTGCCTAATCACTCTGTAAATGTCATTTCGAGTTTGATAGGGATAACTTTTTTAAACTCTTTTAGTTTGGGCCACATTAATCAGTTGTCTAGTTGGTTGATCAAACTACCTCATATGTGGATCATTATGAAACTTCTCTTTCAAACAGCTGGTATTTTCAAAGAGGGTAGTTGCAGAGTCTGGCCTTTATAATTTCAAGTCTTTTGACTTACTGAACTGGATGATAATTAATACACCGCAAAATTAAAGTAGAACTAAGTTAGGCCGCTGCTCTGTACCTACCCTACAGATACAGTTCAAAGGCCTGATATAACAATAGATAATTCCCACTACATGATTGATATTATCTTCTTCTTTTTTGTTTCAAATGATTGATATTATCTTGTACCACTGCGAATTGGTATCCATAGCTAGTTTTTTCCAATTTTTAAAACAAAACTATGTTAAGTAAAACAATCAAGATTCATCCTTTTTTTTTTCTTAAAAATTTGTACAGAATTCGCCCCTCAAATTGTACATGATTCATCCTTTTTCAAGTGAAAAAAATTACAACTCTATTCAGGACAAAATTTGAATGATTTTTTCATGAACGAATGTACTTGTTACCCAACAACCAGTAGTTAAACATGAATTTTTCATTATATTCCGATATACATGATATGTTACATTGTACTCGAGTCATCTTTGCTCAGTGCATAAATAAGAAGTTAAGAAGGATCGGTCTTGAGGGTCCATAACAGGCTTTTTTTTTTTTTTTTTCATTTTCCATATGATATTATGGTACAGCAACTATTCTCCTTGTCCCTTCAAACAACAAAAACATACGATTTCTCTTTGAAGTAATAACAATTTATTTTTTTGAGGAATTTTGTGCTTATTTTGTATTAGTCAACAAAATCAATAAAAGCAACTAGTCATCCTCAAGAGTGACGATGGTTGGAATCTGGCCGTGATTTACTAAATCGATTTTGTTCAGCCTCACACAACACAGTACCTGCTCTGGCAGCTCCTCCTGCTTCTGAGCCTGAAAAACCCAATTCCAAATTAGGATTAAAAAATGTTAAGTGGACTAGAAAGCCTCCATCAGTCCATCAGCATCTTTCCTTCTTTTTTTTTTTTTTTTTGACAAAAGTGGTATATCATGCCGAGGAGGGTTCAAATGCCACTAAATTTTGTACCTCCATCATGCCTCCATTTTTTGCAAGCTCATAAAAAATTATCTATATTTATATGTGACCTATATTATTTCTCTGCATGCACATAAAAGATTATCACTTTTTGATTTTGGTTATATATGAATCGGTGTATTTTTGCAAGCTCTTGATACTGATAAATATATATTGAAATGCCATGATCTTTTATGAGTGCATAAAAATGACATTGATCATATCTAATGGTTATTTTGATATTTAAGTTTTAAATTTGAAGTTATTTTGATATTTAAGCACAAAAAATAGAGGCATTTGAACCCTCATATAGTGCCACCTCCTTTAACTTTTATGGAAACATCATCTCTCATTTTTTTTTCTTTCCAATAATGCTCCTAATGACCTTTTTTTCTATTTAAAAAACCAAAGCTATGTACAGGAGATACGGTAAAATGTAAATTCAATGGTGAAGGCTATGGTGCTATGCACAATTCATGTACATATGTTGCAAACAAGCTGTTAAATTAACACAGCTGCAAAATTTCACCGAGCTATGAGATTTTCAAATAAGAAAAGGCTTAATTATGATAGAAGGTACAAAACAAACCTGAATTGTTAGACCCAAATCAAGAACTCCATGCTTCATTCGCTCGCGGAAAGACTCAAGTCCCTTCCTTGAGATATAGCTGAAGCGGTGCACATCCAAATCTACCTCAAAGTAGTTTGATCCCTGCAAGGAATCGTGACGAAAACTGAGTACAAAATAAATCTAGCTCTCTCATTCTTTTGTGCCTCATATGGTAATTCTGGCCTTCACCGCTGCACGGGTGAAAGCCTGGCTGATTTACTGACCCAACCCAAAGCAAAAAATGCTTAAACCTAACCTAATTCACAAGTCAGTAACTCTTGCCAACACAAGCTTACAGGTACCAGGTCACATTGATGTTATGCATCAGTAAAACATCAAACCGGCCTCACACATTAAAGCTAATCCAAAATCCAATAGATTAGCATTTAGTTTTACACCATCATTTTAAGGCCTGGTAGTCGGCTCTGGCCTAGCATGATTTTATTTATTTAGTTTTGACTTTGCGTAAAAAAAAAGTCCACACTCAACAATTTTTAAATGCCCTTGAGCCAACAATAGGACACTCGCATGCATGAGCAGATCTTAAGGCATTGTAGAGGGTGCTTAGCCACCCCCATGATTTTAAAAAAATAATCTCGTGGATAGAAATTCAATTGAATTTTTTTTTTTTAGTTTATATATACTCTAGCCTAGTGGTTAAGAGTATCATTTTGTGATTGTGGTGAATTGGGGTTCAAACCCCAGTGACCACACATTATGTATTTACAACATTATGCAATTTACATTTCAGTCCCCCCCAATCTAAATTTTCTAGTTCCGCCCTGGTAGTCTTGGGGGAAGAGAATTGCTCTTCTTACCTTATAGAAGCTGTGCTGAGGGCGAGAGAGCACAGGCTTGTCATTGTAAGCCTGAATGAGCTTCCTCTCGGTGCCGCCCAGATGGAGGTCTTCTGGGTTCACCAGCCCAGCTAAAATCTTGAGCCTCTCTCGGTATGGGACGACTGACTCCTTCGTAAAGTTCTTCACCTTCTCAGTTTCATTCTCAATGAATCTCTGCAAGCAATTTACCATATTTCATTAAGCCCTCCGACATGCAATGGAAGTCGAGAATTTACCATATTTTATTACCTTATCTGCATGAAAAACCCTAGATTTTTTTCCTGTTGCAGTGAGTAATCTTTTACTTTTGATAGACTAGTATAATGGAAAACGTAATACTTTATCAAGCATTGAATTACTGACAGTTTAAACCGTAGTGTTATTGAGCTCCCATTTTTTTTCCCCATTGAAATTAGCTCAACCGAACTAATATCAAGTAATAGAGGGATCGGTGATATGTTGCAGATTTTCATACAATTTTTCCATTATATAAGCAATTGGTTAAGTGTATGAGAATATGCTCAGTATTATTTGCAATCAGGTATATGTGTTATTTACTAAGCTGGAATATTTCTGCAAAAAATTTAAACAAAGAAAGAAAATGGCTACCTTCAAAGAATCTTGGAAATGAGGAGAAACCTCCTTGTCGTAACAGTCGGAAATTTTGAAGTACAAAACAAGACTCATGCCTTCCCCGTCACTGTCACCGAGAAACATTGCAGCTGGGTACGTAGGCAGCTGAAATTGCATTCATAAAATTATGTAATGTCTTAATAATTTTTGTTATTAAAGGGCCCCGTACACCCCAACATCTTTTAGATGCTATTCTCAAGAATTGAACCTGTGCCTCGGCTCATGCCACTGCACTAAGCCTGCGGTTCATGTAATGTATTAACTAACTGCAATAGTCTAAAGAAAATACTATAATTTAGTGCATGTTTACCTGAATATTTACAACCAGGAGAGATGGTAGCTTGTCATGAGGCTTAACATGCGGCAGGTCGATGTGCTGTGCTATGTGGTTTACTTTACGGGGACATAAAAACAAATCGACCCCGATTGGATAGTAAGGCGCATAGTTCACTGCTGGCGTCTTCTTCTTGTCTCTGTATTCAAATTTGTTCTCTTGTTATTGTTTTCTGATTTTCCTAAAAAGTGCCTAAGGTTCAGTATTTTAACCGTAATCTTCCCAACATATTTCAATCTGAGGATTTCAACCCCAGCATTTCATATCGTGTGCTGGAGGCTTGATTAGAAATACCAATCAACAACCCCTCCAAAATAAAAAGGAAAATCAATAAACAAACAAAATTAACCTAAATTTGAATAGTAAGGAAAGAATATTGGTCTATTGACTATTGGCGCAATTGGGGCTTTGTACCTGAAAAAGCTTTCACTCCGTAGCTTAAAAGTAGAAGGTTCAACATAAGACCAGCATCCAGCTGTTGGTTTCTCTCCACTGGAGGCTGGTATCAACAGTCCTCCTTTTGGGCGGTACAAGAACCTCTTTGAAGCACCTGCGCAATTTAAGCAACACAGAGTTTATCAAAACTGTCCCAACTATATACCATAAAATTAAAAGATCGATGCTTAAGAATTGAGTCTTCAATTTCCTTGTTCAAATCACCACTTTTGAAATGCCTTGGCAAGAAAAAAAAAAAATCTAAGAAATCAAGTTAAATTCAGTTTTACTTGTTTAGAGGGTAATTAGATAAAGTTTGCTTCTAGACTATTTTTGTCAATTGAATGCCGCAAAGTGAACTTAGTACAACAAAGAAAAAAGGTAGTAAACCATACTAAACTCAGTGGCTTCTTCTCCGTCATAAGACTTCCTCTTATAGGACAGCCTGATCACTGCTGATTTTCTCTTTGAACAAGGAGAGGCTGTACCAGCCGCCTTGTCATTAAAGCTCAATGACGGTAACAATTTTTTTACAAATGAAGGTGCTTTATTCATGCTATGCTTCTCCTCCCCGTCAGCTTTCTCTTTCAACCCTTTAAAGCTCCCGGCACATGAATTTGTTAGGAACTTCTTTGTTTTAGAGGCAACGTCAGTTATCGGATTGCTCAGTCTAGGCTCATCAGGAGTTCTTTCTTTTTCGTTTTTGACCCCATCTCCCTTTAAATATTGTTCAACTGCGAGTGCCATGGGCCCGCTTGAGCATGCATCATCAATGGCGTGGCACATTGTATCTACCACACGTGAGGCTGTCTCGTATTGAGAGACTTGTGTTGTATTGAAATCTGGAATATAAGAAAAGATCTGCAAATTACGCCCAAACAAATTTTACTAAATGTTTACTTTATCTTATCATATTTCATTTGGGAGTGAATACTAAATGTTGTGATTATTGTCGCATTTATTTGTCTACCTTATAAAATACATAATTCTATCTTTAGATGTAATCAAATTCTTTTCTTCTCCATAAGAAGCATCTAACATCCTGTAATGACATACAAATATACAATATTCAAGCTTACTAAATATAAGTTTAAAAAATTACCTCCATGAACACTACGGAATTCATCATCAGAATCTGACTCGAGAATGCTGACAGAGTCAAACCAGGCATCTTCTTGGCATACACCTACAGATATATATTAGCAACATGGATATGAATGAGTGTGAAGGGATTACAATTTAATACAATCATTTGGTAATTATTACTTTTATTGTATAGACTGTTGAAAGTAAGTACATATAAGTGTTACTAGAAATAGGGTTTCTCCCTCAGCAATTTAAATCATCCTAGGCTCCTGAATTAAATAAGTTCGATGTCCCGTTTGCCACGGCCTACTTCTATAATTTATTGTTATTAGTTGTCAATTGTTTTTTAAAGTAACTTTTTTGACAAGCAAAAAGCTTTTAAAAAAGTATAACAACAAAATAAACTTTAGAATTTTTAGCTACAAAGGTCTTTTTTTTTTCAAAATTTTAGCTTCTCCAGAGGGCCATTTTGCAAACTGCTCAATCCAAATCCCAAATTTCTCCTCTCACTACTCAGAACTGTAGTTCTCCGTAAAATGAACAAATATAAAACCAGGAAAAATGATGTGGTCCCCCACCAAAAAAATTAGGCTAAGACAGAAACACCACTCAAATATAAATAACTCAGTAAGAGCTTGAGAGCCCTCCGACCTCTTCAACTTTAAAAAGGAAATAAAATTATCTTAGACCAGCTCCCATCTATAGCTCAGGTGGTTGTCGCAAATTAAGCAACTTTATGAAAGGAAAAAAAGATTGCAATTGATAAATATAACTCACCATTGGAATCAACCTGGCTATGGTGCCACTGAACCTGGGTTCGGTGAAACATCCTTTTAGATTTATCATCCTTTTTGTGAGCAGTTGCGGCTGTCTCCACATGTACAAATCCACTCATTGAAAAATCAGCAGATGCTTCTTGTGCATGAGTCGAGACCTTTCTACGACGCAGCTTTCTGGGCCGGTGAGGGAGAGGGAGTTTCCCCTCCATCGGTCTTGAGTTGGCTTTCGACACACATGAACCCATTTTCAAAAGCTAGCTCTTTTTTCTAAATGAAGAGAGTATTGACAAAGCACCTGGGAAGTAAACAGGAATTCAGATAAACAAAAAGATACACTGATACACCTGCTTTGTGTAAGCTGACAAAACCATCAATAAGAAAAAAAAAAAAATGCCATACGAAATAAAGGACGCTGTGAAAATATACAATCAGACTGAGTAATTTCACAAAGAAGAGGAGCAAAAAGTAGATATATGAGAATCTGAAGCCAAAATACAAATTATTTTCTCTCAACTTCTGAGATATATATGTCGGACCTTATGATTGAAAGCATCACTTTGGTAGCTTGGTCTGTTGGTACCATGGCATTATTTGAGTGTTGCCTAACTAAAAAAAAATTATTTAAAATGTGTTTCCAACTTTATAATAGGTGGGTGGTATCAATAAATAGAGGATAGTCAATCCTCATGGAATGGAGACACTACGAGGAAAGCGCGTAGCTTTTATAAAATTCAGCAAATGTTGCATGCTGTACATGGTGTTAAATTATAATATTATCTAGCACACCTACTTGTTCACTTACATAACTCTATTTGACGATCTAGCTTAGTACTTACTTCCACTGTGTGTCAGCTGGAGCAATTATAAGAATAAGCTAAACAGTGTTCTTACATTCTTAATTATTTGGTACAAAAATCCCTTCAAACAAAATCTTGAGCCCAGAAACCAACAGAAAGAGGATTGCTCACTTCAAATCTTATCCGGTACTCTTTTGAAAAGTGCAATGTCAATCTTTTTTTTTTTCTTTTTTTTTTTCATTTTGAAACTTAAGTGCAATGTCATTCACACGAAACTGAGAACAGTACCAGTACCTTCATCCATTAGTGCTCTTTTCAATTGAATGCAATATAAAAAATCACCAAAAACATTGAATGCAACCCCCCCACCATTTGCTGCCACCCATTTGTCAGAAATCATTTTTAAAGGTGTCTAAACGAATATTCTCACCTCGCTTAAGGTATCGACTCATCTTATTGCATTTTTTCAAGGGCTAAAAAGTAATCTATACCATTGGAAGGGCACGTCTCAAATGATAGTCAAAGCAGCAGCTCCCGCATTTCAGCAGAGAAGATCCATGGCATTTCAATCCCAAAAGCGAAAGTAAAAATTGCAACATTTTAGAGGGTGCATCTGAAAATTTTCTTACCTGAGATAAAACCAACAGCTTGCCGCGTTTACGAAATGTGCTCTGTGGAGACGACACGAGCTGATATCTTTTGCGATCAAGTACTTGGAAAGTTCATTAATTTATGAAAACGGTGAGAGAAATAAAAATGGGGTCAAGCCGCCTCTCTGAGACCCCCACCTCTAAATCAAAAGAGACGGTGGAGGACAGATATACATTTGAGGAACAGAGGGAGAGGGAGGGGGAAGGGAGACGAGAGAGACACTCGTGTTATATATAGATTTTGTTTTTTCTGATTATTTCAGGGGCTTTGCTGTAAAATGTTGTTTTCTTAGTTTAGAATATGTACCGGTCAAGAGTCAAGACCAGCTGAGACCACGTGGAAATAAGAAGAGAGGAAACTAACACAGGGTAGGTTCTAAATAGACACGGTCTCTTTCGTGATGTTAGACCTCATAACGAACTGATTGTGGGGACCGTTTCGTTGCCATCTGGTCCATGGATCGGAGTACGAGAATAGTTAAGAAGGGACTTTTTGTCTATTTCCATTTTTTTTTTATTTTAATAAAAATTTAATTTTACATATTTGATAACTCTAAATCTGTATTCTAAAACCTTACTAAAATGCTGTGCCAAAATAATTAAAATGTATGATCTGATCCAAGTTATTTTGCGTTCCATGAGAATTGGTGATATAGAAAGGTAATTTTATTTTTGTTGAAGGTTGATTTAGAAAGGTACTTTTAAAGATTTATGTGAGTGAGAGCTTTTTCAGAAAGAGCACGAGATAAGATAACGAATTTGTGACGGTTTTGGATAGGATTGAATGTTTTTTATTGATGAAAAATGTGATAAAGGACGAATGCTGGTGACTGAAAATTAAAAAAAATAATTAACATTAATTTACTTAACACAAACTTCTAAATTATAAATTTAGTTATACTACATTACTACTTATATAAAACTTGTGTATATTTAGGTGTACGAACACTAATGATTGCTTCATTACAACCTATATAAAATATTAATATAAAAAAACTGCATTAACACCACTATACAACGTATTACTAATACACTTATACACCTAAATATAACGACCAACTACTTCTAAATACACAAAGCAAGAAAATAAATAATTAACTCCTTCTAAATGCCCTAAATTAAGTAATAAATGGATATAATATGTAATACAATAACCATACATCTAAAGATAACATAAAAATTCCATAAGCAGAGTCAGAGCCAGACTTATGAGTAATGGAGATTAAAAAATATACAAGAAAATTAAATTTCAATGACATAAATTTGTTTTAATAAATTAAATATTAATAATTTCAACATTTAGATACTTCAAGTATGAAAAGTTTCAATAGTTCAAGTTCTATTTTCTTAAAACAATAGTCAGATTTTTTTTAAAAGAATGGGGTCAAACAAATAATTTTTTTTAAAAAGAATGGGGTTCAATTTATGGTACTAGTAGCAATTTACTATAAAATATATAACAAAACTATATAGTGATAACTTGCTTTTGAAGAAGTATGAGGTTAATTGACCCTATTTGATTCATGTCCCTCCGCCTTTGAATAACTCAATAGATCGGTTTTTAGAAGACCCTTGACGAACTAACTGGATACTAGTTCATTAGAAGCTAAGAACCAGTCTTTTGTCTAGAAGGTAATGTTCTCCGTATGAGAAGTCGCAAGTTTGAAATATGAATAGAAAATCTCTATTAGTGTTTGACAACCATGTGAAGCTTAAATTTTAAGCTGCACTAAGGAGCGTCTATTCAGCAATAAAGTTAAAAAAATATTTTTTTTCAGAACGCTTTAAACTTGACAAAATACTTAAGCACGTGAAACCATGACTTTAAAAACTTGGACAAGCTTAAGAAAAGTGGACAAAAAAAGCACTAAGAAAGTGGCATTAAGTTTGATAAAGGAGCACATGTTTGGTGAGCTTAAGACTTCTTAATGCACTAAGAAGTTCTAAGCTATAATTACTAAACACTAGTAAAGAATATTAAAAACAGTTGGATGACTTAATTCTCAACTTTACTCCAAAAAAAAAAAAAATTAGTACAAAACAAATTCTAATTATGAGAGACTGAATCTTAAAAAGTATATTTATCTATTTTCCAACTCACTTGTAATCTTGCTTATTTCATTAGTGCAGAACAACACATCAGAAACGGTTCAATTGTCATTATCAACGGTTCTCCAACCGTACGAGATGGCCTCGATACTAAAAGCACACTCATTACTAAGGATCCGACTCTGCTGCTAAAAAAACAGAGTTCTGCTTTTCCGATTCTAACTATTTAAAATTTTCAATTTGCATATCTCGATAAAAAAAAATTTCCATGCACAAATCTCAACGAATTTGAATGGTTGAGATCGGAAAAGCAGGACCCTACACAGAAAAGCAGCAGAGTCCAATTCCATTACTAATGGGTGCTTCTACATGAACGGTTCATTATGTTAGTGAACCGTTAGTGTTGAGTTCTACTTATTTATTCATTTACCACACACTGAACAAACACTTATTGTTACTTACAAGAACCATTAGTAATTAGAGTAGAACTAGGGTGCTCCTAGGAGTACCAAGTTTCTTTGTACTTTTAACTCTAAAATCTATCGGATTAACTTCGAACGACAAATTCAAACTGCTGAAATTCTTCTACCTTACGAGTGATACGTTTACATGTGAAAATTTTAAAGTTTCGAATTAATTTAGTATAAAGTCAAGTGGTCAAAAGTCTTCAAAAAAATGAATGCATTAAAATTAATTTAGAAACCTTCTAATTTTGACCACTTGACTTTATACTAAATTAATTCAAAACTTTAAAATTTTCACATGTAGACACATCACTCGTAAGGTAGAATAATTTCAACGGTTTAGATTCGTTGTTCGAAATTAATCCGATAGATTTTAGAGTTAAGAGTATAAAGAGGTTTGGTACACCTAGAATACCCTAGTTCTACTCTAGTAGTTAGATAGTGGTGATGTGTTGTTTTGAAGAAATTTGTAGGTTCGATGGTTTTTTTTGGATATACCTTTTTGATAAGCATCAGAGATGTCTGATGTACTTTAAGATTCGTGTAGTTCTGCACTAAGATATATTTGCGCACACAAATTTTAAATTGTATCGTACGGCTCTTATACCCATCAAACCTAAAAGTTGGTACAATCCCATTGACCTACTCCTTACTCGTTGTTTTGTAGCAGTGACTTATTATGAATCAATTATAATCAAAATAGTTAACATCGGGCAGTTTAAAAATTATTTGTATTGTATGCGGTATGCTACATTCTCCTCCGATTCGAATATGTTTTGTGTATATAATTTTTAATATTCTTAATTCATTTGTCTATAAATATATCCTAAAATTACCCATAAACCTTTTCTAGTGTTCTTAATTAAATTGACGCAAAAGAGGAGATATAAAACAGATTAAAATAACCAATCAACTGACGGTCGCACATGTACCCAAACCATTGACTAACGAGCTAGCTCTAAGTGGTTAGGTGCG
Source organism: Carex arenaria (assembly GCA_964058825.1). Lineage (NCBI taxonomy): Eukaryota > Viridiplantae > Streptophyta > Magnoliopsida > Poales > Cyperaceae > Carex > Carex arenaria. Next base: position 324,914 of record CAXKVW010000215.1, read on the forward strand.
CGCCAGTTCATCAAGTCAACTAAGTGTGGTTTTGAAACTGCTTTTAAAACCTTAATTGTACTTGTGCATAATCAATGAGGGTAAGAATCATTGACGACAACTCACAATTTAACTTAATAACTTAATAGAATTGAACTAAATTAAAAAAAATTGTATAAATATGTTATTGATTGTGAATTAATGTTTATATAATTTGGATGTTATCATAAATTGTATATATATTCAATCAAAGGTTGATAAATATATATTATCTTTTTTTTTATAGATTTCAACTTATTTTAAATAAACGGTAGAACTTATATATCGAATTTTATTGTTTTATAAGTGTATGGTACATATAAAGTTTTGATCATGTTTGAAGTGTCATGTTTCCAAATTAGAATACGAGCGTGAAGTAAAATGTTGTTTTATTTCGCAACTCACCATAGCCCATCCATATATATGTGTGTATCTAAATAGTTGTGTCAACCTAAAGCTATGTCTTTTTTCCTAATTCTAATTTGGTGATAGAAAGAAATTCAATTTTTTTTTTAATCTTTAACTTGGAACAGCATTTAAATAAATTTAAGAAGAATTAGGGTGTTCTTAAGCTCACCAAGTATCTTTGTGAGCTTAACTAAAAAATCCATCAGAATGGCTTCAAGCGATAGATGTTAAACAGTTGAAACCGGTCTACTTCACGAGTGATGCGTTTCATGTCAAATTTATAAATTTTCAAGCTAATATGGTATAAAGTCAAGCGGTAAAAAAAGATAGTTTATAAGTTAATTTTAATGTGTTTATTTTTTATCATTTTTTGGCCGTTTGACTTTATATTAAATTAATCTGAAAATTTATAAATTTTAAAATGTAAACTCATCACTCTTAACGTAGATTGATTTCAACAGTTTGGATGCAACGCTTAAAGCCAATCCGGTAGATTTTTAAGTTAAGCTCACAAAGAGACTTTGTGAGCTTGAGAACTCCCTAGTTCTACTCAATAAATTTTACTTAGCGTAGGATGTTTGTGCCGCATTATAATAAAATTATTAGATGAGCAGGTATACGTATACGTCAGGATTATGTTTAGTGGATGAATAAAGTCAAAAAAATAGAAAGAATCATTTCTTACTCTGTACCAAACACAAGTTAGTATGACTAAATTATAATTGCTGTACTCGCAAAACTTATTTCATTTATTAATTATATTATTTATCAATATTGTTAAGCTAAGCTGGTTCAATCAGTTCTGGAACAATGAGAATTATTTATTTCTTTTCTTTTTGATGGGCAACAGCGACAGCTGTTGGCAAATATATTAATAAGAAAAAAGTTTAATTGCAAAGCACTCTAAACATCACACAACTCGACCTATACATCATATGCCGTCATTTTTATCCATGCCCACTAACTCCTACATTTCCCCAACTCTGCCCAGAAATCTGAAATTTCGTCAAAAATGCCCAAACCGGCCACTAAACCCGCGGTTTCTAATTTTTATTAGAAACCGGCTACTAGACCGCCGGTTTCTAATAAAAATTAGAAACCGCGGGTTTAGTGGCCGGTTTCCATGTTTAATTTCGGCCAGAGCTATTTATTAGCCGATTTCTCTCAAAACGTATAGTAGCCCCATTTTTAGAGAAGAAGAAAAGATGAGAGAAAGAGAACGACGCGAAGAAGCGAATCTACAGTGATCTGCAGTATTTTTTTGAACAGTAAGTATAGTATTTTTGTACAGTACCGGTATTATTTTTGTACAGTACCTGCAGTATTTTTGTACACTACGTATGTACAGTAATTTCTACAGTATTCTGTCAACAGTAATTTCAACAGTATTCTGTCAACAGTAATTTGTGTACAGTAATTTGTATAGTATTATGTCTACAGTAACATTTGAACAGCAATTTTTGTACAGTAAACGCTGTATAGTAAACATTGTACAGTAACGTTTTATTTTTTTTATTATTATTTATCAGTGGATTATGAATAAAAAATGGATTACTTGAAAGATGTTTATCATTTACGACAATGTAGTTTGTTGGTCATGGCGTTGCTTGTTACATTACATTATAATGGAAAGTTTCTACATGGTCCACAAGGAGTATATTACTCCAAACCGCCATCGCATTCTTTTGTTGTTCAAGAGGGTACCTCCCTTTCGGGCTTGAAGTCTCAAATTTATGATTGTGTGGGTTTTAACCCGAATCGATGTGACTTAAAGCTGTCAACCCGAGCCATGAACGGACCAATGTATATCCAAGTTCCGATAGATAATGATCCTTTTTGGAGTCAATTGTGCAACAAGTTTAAGGAGCAGGGGTTTTCTTTTATGGAACTGTACGTGAAGAGAATTAAAAAAGACGAAAGTGGGAGTAGTTCGGGACAAAATTCGGTGGCGCCAAACTATGGACAAGAACGAGTCATAGAACAATACACCACTGTTGGTCCAAGTTTCCAACAACACCCAGAACCAGTTATGGACCCATACACCCCAGCTGGTCCAAGTTTCCAACCACACTCACCACCAGACATGGGCCCATACAACCCCGTTACTGCATATGCCGAACCATACACCCCCGTTGGTCCATATTTCGAGCCAACCCCTGAACCACCAATCCATAACACAATTCCATTGCCATTACCTCAATCACCACTAAGAAAATCACCACCTCACCCCAGACCGTTACCAGTACCAGCAGATGAGCGTGCCGGGTCAGATTTTGAAAACATGAATGAAATTCCAGAATATACACTGGAAACGGCGGATGAATATGAAGGAGAATGGGATTCGGACCACTTGGAGGGTTTACGTGAAGATGGTGCTTCGGGGGGTGGAGAAGGATCAGTTCGTATCAACCCATTTAATGGCAGGGCCAGCACGCACCCGTTCGAATGCTTCAATGATACATCTGGCTTTCAAGAAGCTGATATCGGATTTTTCGGTGCCCGAATCACGTACAGTAGTGACCTGGCAGCCGGGCTATATTTTAGAAACAAAGCTGATCTGAATAAGAAGATTAACGAGTACCACGTTGATAAGAATCAGGAGGTTGAAAGGCAAAAAAGCGACAAGACTCGAATGGTTGTGGTTTGTAAGGATAAAGATTGCAGTTTCAAACTCAGAGCTCAACCAACGGGTGACGGGGATGCATGGGTTATCACAGAGCAAAACCATCCTCACACATGCAGGACTGATCACACAAGGACAGACAATGCAATGCTTACTGCGTCCATTATTGCTGATATTATTGAGGATTCTATTAAAAAGGACCCGGCTATGAGCATCCAATCAGTCGCAAACTGTGTGAGGGTTAAATACAACAACTGTGAACCGAGATACAACCGATTGTGGAGAGGTCGTGAGCTTGCAATAGCACGACAATTCGGGAGTTGGGAGGGTTCATACAGCTTCTTGCCAAAATTACTAATAGGTATATGCGATAAGAATCCCGGCTCAAAGTACAAGTTTGTAACCAGTCCAATCCGAGAAAGCACAGGTGCAATTATGCAAGGTGTTGAACACTTCGTTGCAGTAGCCTGGGCGTTTGGTCCATGTATTGCAGCATTTCGATACCTGAGACCAGTGATCAGTATAGATGCATGTTTCATGTCTGGGCGTTATGAAGGGAGGCTTCTGATAGCTTGCGCATATGACGCCGAGAACCAGTTGTTGCCTCTGGCATTTGCAATTGTGGAGAAGGAGTCTGGTCCAACATGGGGTTTTTTTTTGCAGTGGCTACGGAACGAAGTGATTGGAGTTAACACTTTTGTATGTGTTCTATCGGATCAACACTTAGGAATTAGAGCTGCTCTTAACCCAGAATACGGATGGTCAGAAGAACTTTTTAAGCACAGATTCTGTTCACAGCATATTGCAGCCAACCTGGTAAGTAATTGTGGAGGAGACAAGTGGTACGGCCAGAGGTTCAGACGAGGAGCTAAGAAGAAGAAGCCGAGGAGATTGAAGGAGATGTTCGAAGAATTCGCTATGGTAAGTACATTTTATAAATTTTCTTACATAATTCTTTAATAATTTCTCGTCCTTTTCTTTAATAATTTTCCTACCTAATGTTGTGCAGCTAAATCCAAGGTGTAATGCTTATTTGAAAAAATATGGCAAGAAAAAGCCTGATGACCCGTTCGAGTCGTCTAATTATGATAAGATCTTCCAGACATGTGATGGAGGTTTCCGTTTCGGAATCATGACAACAAACGGGTCGGAGTCATTGAACCATGTATTCCAGAAGAGCCGGAGACTGCCCGTAGCTGCGATTGTTGAGGAAACATTTTACAAATGCAATGCCTGGTTCGTACAGAGGAGGGCCCGAGCCATGGCACTAGCCGATGCGAATAAGCAATGGTCTGAACGGGTGGAAAAAAAGCTCAGAAAAAGATGGGAGAAAGCAACAAGGATGACTTTGGTCCCGTATACGCAGGGTGAAGGAAGATACCAAGTCTCCTCTCCTGATGAATATGTTCCGGTCTGCAAGCGCTCTGATGGCACCATGGACATTATTCATAGGGAGTTCCAGTACACTGTGACTCGTGGGCCAAATAGAACTATGGAGTGCACATGCAGAGGTATCCAACTAACATCTATTCCGTGTGTTCATGTGTTAGCAGTTTGTCGAAAACGAAATTGGGACGAGAACCAGTTTATTGCTGATTGGTATAGTGTCAACTATCTTGTCAGTACTTGGAATGGTATGTTTCACCCTTATGGAAATGCAGATGAATGGCCATTTTACGATGGAACTACAATAATACCTAACAAGAAATGGATTAGAAAGGGCCCAAGAAAACACACCCGACTCAAAATGACCATGGATGAGTTGAGCGGTCGCCAAAAGGGGCATACTGCTCGCCGTTCAACTACCGATCGACGTAGGAGAGGTACGTAACACTCACAAAATCCTATATATCGTTATAATTTCATGATTTAACTGACACATATATGAAATGTAGAGGCAAAAAATGCAGCAGCTGCGGAAGAAAATGAGCGAATTCTTACAGGGGGGTCATCTGGGTCAAGGCGTAGCAGAACCACAAGTTCGTTGGATGCATCCATTATGTATGCCGAGGCAATGGGAGATGTCTTCTCAGTGCCAGGAGAGGCCACTGGTAGCCATGCAGAGCCGTCAGTTGTCCAACCAAGAAGGTCATCTCTCAGGATAGAACGTACTGCAGGGTCGTTTATGTCTGCAGCAGATCCATTGGGTGCGCATGTAGAGCAGCCAAGGCGATCATCTCTCAGGATAGAACGAGCATCTGTTAGCCAAGCAGCACCATCTGGAGCGGAGGTAGAGCCAAGTAGTGCTCCTGTACAACAAAGAAGGAGCTCGTCTTTTAGGCAACCAAGGGCATCTAGTAGCCAGGCAGCGCCATCTGATACGCAACCAAAGCCATCAAAGAAGCCATCATTTGGGTCTCGAATGTTAGGTGGATTTCGTTTCAGGAAAAATAGTTGAACATAAGAGTGATTGTGAACTATTATTTTGAGAACTTATTATATGAACTTGTAACTTTTTTGAGAACTTCATTTATATTATCTTTGGTTTATTATGTTGCTTTTCTTTAGGCAAAAACGATGAGCAAAAACACACCAAATCAATCGTCAGGTGCTGGCAAAGATAAATGGGAGAATGTGTTTCCTAAACACCAAGCCAATGATGAAGATGATTTTGCCGAAAGCCTTTACATCAAAATAAAACCAATGTTTCCAAAGAAAAATACAGGTAGGACTATCTCTCCGCCTCGTGTGACTGTTACCGGCGAGGTCAAAACAAAAAAAAAACATGTAAGACTGTCTCTTCGTCTGCTACGACCGAACCAGACTCAGACGTTGATTTTGTTCCATGTACCTTCCGTACGAGTTCTGAGAAGTAGTAATATTGCAATGTCTGTAATAATTATTTTGCGATCGTGATGTACTTTTAATTTCAAATTCGCTCGGAATTATCAATTTTAGAATTTTGATGTTATATGTTACGAATCGTTTTTAAGTATCAATTTTATCAATAAATGTAAGTATCAAACGATAGAGTAGGAACTCGCCTCAAAATGTAAACGATATGCAAATGACAAACATAACAGATCCAAATGACAAACGATAGAGTAGGAAATATAAATAAATACCCAGAGATAGATAATACAACCATAAAATGATAAAAAGTAACAACAAAAGTAACAACCTATCATCATCTAAACGGAGAAGGGGAGTATCGCTGGGCTGGATGTCCTCTATTATGTCTGTCGCCCAGCCTCGTCCAGACCGCATCACTTGCAGCAATAGCAGCAGCCTCTGCCTCTCTCCTGAGACGTGATCCTGTCTCCCACGGATCATCATCCCCCATAGTAGTAGCTGGAGGAGGCGGGGGTGTAGAGAAGATAGAGTCTGCCAGTCCCTCCGCAAAGTCAGAAGGGGCCTGTGACCCGCTAGCCTCGCCATCGTGTGCCATCGCCGTAGGGTATCGTTCCGGCTGTGAAGGTGATAGGGACTCAATCTCATCGAAACTGATAGTCACCCCATAATCCTCCATATGGTCGTAAGATGCAGACTCGTATGGCGGTGGCGGCGGTGGCGGCGGTGGCATGCTAGCTGGACCCTGCAAATCAAATAATAATATAAATTTTTGTATTAGTGGCAAAAGTTGAACTAACTCGACTCATAACAAATACGACTTACCGGTGGCTGTACTGGACGTCCCTCAGAGTTATAGTAGGCAGTCCAGCCGGAATTAGACAGCACCCACTGATAATAGTCCCATTCTGCATCCACACGGGGTGGAGATGGCATATCCCGAGTGAATACGGCTGGCGCATCTGGCTCGTCGGGATCTACTGCCCGCCAATCGATGTTCTCTCCGGCGTCGCGCAACATGCTGATCAGACGCCCACCAGATCCGGCATCCTCAATGAGTTGGCCATGATCTTTCAACTGACTCCATCCAACTCTTCGCCAGCCCTTCACCCCGAGCATCTTGATGGCATGCGCAGCGGCCTTAATCGGCAGTAATATCTGAACAAAAAAACATATATTAGTCAACATATTTATGTAATTACCGTTTAATGAACATATAATATAAAGGTGTTGGATTAATTACCCAGCGAGCCCAGCGACGTCCGGTAGGCTGGTGACCTGATAGATCCTCTTGCAGTGGCTGGCGGAGATATGCACTATAATCGCCCACCAGATATAATGACGCCGCGCCAACCCTGGAGTACCAAGTCCTGTACCTCAGCAGATGAGATCCTGGGGTCTGAGTCATCTCATCAGGCATCTGATATATCTGAGGCTCAGCCGGAATCTCAGACTCTACGTAATAATTTGGTAACTCGAGGCGCCAGTTTCTTTCCATAGCGCCGGCGTGCGACATCCTGCCAATTAAATGTAAGTTGCAATGAAAATGTAACAGATAATTTAGAGGTTATCGATAATTAATTAAATTTCTTACTTGTGCAGTCTCCTGATCTCCTGCCTGGGTAATGCCGGCTCCACTGGGATCAATGGCTCCTCTCCGTACTGCCGAAGTACCCGATCTGGATAGTGGTGCTCCACTATCCAGAAGCAGACTAGCGGGCCTCGGTACCACCAGCTGTCACGCTCCTCAAGACAACGAAGAGGCAACTCCTCAGACGCATACAGATCTGCGTATGGTGTCCACTGCACCTGCGACTCGTCCAGGTTATTCAGCTGTAAACGCACCAACCTAATACCTACGGTGCGTCCGTGCCCCTCATCCCGATAGTGGTGGATACCATGCCAACGGTGGCCGTAGACCGGCCATCGCTCCTGATCATCTTGCGGCTGTCCCCAAACTGGCTCTGGCTTATTTGGCATAGGACGGCCCACCGGTAGCCGTGACCATGACCAATGCTGCAACAAAAGAACCGGCCCGTACACCTGTTTGGCCTTCACCTGTATTTCGGAGGTTATAAGTCGTATTTTCATTTGACTAATTGATGAAATAATTAAGTAACAAACAACATAATAACTAACCTGACAAGCAGTGCAGAGGCTACGGTACAGCATAGCTAACACAGCTCCACCCCAGTTGTAGGCCGGCGGGTTATCAAAGTCCCTCAGAAGTCGCAAATACATCATGGGGATGCCATCGCCGCTGGCATCAGGAAACATAACGGTACCGAAGAGGTCCATCACGTAACCCCGGGTGTATCTGTAAAAACAAAGAAGATGGTTAGTATTATAATTACATAAGTTAATTAACAGATGAAAAATAAATTATTATTATTATTATTACCTCCGAATCTCCAGATCACTAGAGGCATCCGTCAGACCGGCACTGAAGTGCTGCCGCAACTTTGTCTTCTGCATGTGATAACTGGACTTCCCCTTATCGGCCCGTAGCTGTGTCGGATCTGCCCCCAAATACTGATCGATGTCATGGGCGAAGTCTCTGCTGTCAGATACTCCGCCTACGGGAATGCCCCTGATCGGCAAACCCCAGAGGGCACTCACGTCCTGCAACGTGACAGTCATCTCCCCGAAAGGCATATGGAACGTGTGCGTCTCGGGACGCCATCGCTCAACAAATCCTGCGATGAGAGATGCATTGATGGAGGGAGTCGTGTCCCGCAGGATGGACACAATCTGATATAGTCCCAGCCGGATGAGATATGGGTCCATCTGTGAGAAGTACTGCATCCGAGGGACGTAAAAATTGACCTCCATCAGATAATCGTCCTGCGTTGAAAGCCAACAAAAGTATTACATAATGTATACAACAAAATTTAAACTTCGTATATGGACAAAAACTAGCATACCTCAACGGAAGCCAATGATACCCTGTGCTCGCGGTGGGGCATCCATAAGAGAGGGCTGAAGTGCTCGGTACTGGTGGTGTCAATCGGCGCCTCAACCTGTGGTGCACGTCTGGGCCGTCCTCTACCTCTACCTCCAGCCATCCTAAACTTAAATTGTGTAAAAACGCGTTAAAATGAGCTAAAATGAGCTAATTATACTATTTTATACTCATTATTTTCGAATTAGGCTAAGTTATATAACTATCCGAAATTATACAAAATTTTATCAAGTTCGATACCTATACTAAATTATATCCTAATTTATAACAAACCATAATTTATACCCAAATTATACCTTAATTTATAACTATACTAAACTATACTAAACTACCTAATTTATAAAAAAAAATTTAACATTTCTAATGAATTGGTAGCAATTTATAACAATTTCTAACAAACGGTAGCAATTTATAACAATTGGTAGCAATTTATAACAATTTCTAACAAACGGTAGCAATTTATAACAATTGGAACAAAATTGGTACATTTCTAATGAATTGGTAGCAATTTATAACAATTGCTAATAAATTTTAACAATTTCTGATAAACGGTAGCAATTTATAACAACTAGTACCAATTTCTAATAAATTATAACAATAGTCAACAATTGGTAGCAATTTATAATAAATTTATAAGAAGTTATAACAATTGGTAGCAATTTCTAATTAATTTTAACAATTTCTAACAATTGGTACCAATTTCTAATAAATTTTAACAGTTTCTAATAAATTTTAACAATTTTTAACAATTAATACCAATTTCTAAAATTTTTTAACAATTTATAACAATTGGTACCAATTTCTAATGAATTAAAACAATTCCTAAACAATTTATAGCAATTTCTAATTAATTTTAACAATTTATACCAATTTCTAGCAATTTCTAATAAATTTAAACAATTTCTAAACAATTTATAAAATTGGTAGCAATTTCTAATAAATTTATAACAACTTATAACAATTGGTACCAATTTACAACTATTTTGGCCTACTGAATAATATAAAATAATATATAGGGACTTACTTGCAAAAGCAGGCAGAAAAGGAGAAATCTGGGAGAAACAGATAATGTGAGGAGAGATAGTGTGAAATTTGATGAAATGAATTGTGAGGAAATTTCGGAACAGTGCACACGTATATATAAAATTATTTTTTTTGAGCGACCGGCCACTAAACCCGCGGTTTCTAATTTTTATTAGAAACCGGCTACTAGACCGCCGGTTTCTAATAAAAATTAGAAATCGCGGGTTTAGTGGCCGGTTTGGGCATTTTTGACGAAATTTCAGATTTCTGGGCAGAGTTGGGGAAATGTAGGGGTTAGTGGGCATGGATAAAAATGACGGCATCATATGTGATGCCTATTATTGGATTTTATTTACATAATTAAAACCCCAACATAAATCTGGCTCTCTAACCATAGCGGGACCATAGCGATGTATCTATTGTCGTATGATAGATCAATAGATTAATCAGCATGATTTTGCCTGCAATAAGTCTCCTATTTCTCTCTCTCCATAATGCCCATGCCCCTGCCGCCCAGATGATTCTCGAAAGTGTGATCTGTGTTAGTGTAATAATCTAGAGGTCAATCAATATGATAATTGTATCATATATATTTTGTTCATGAATTGAGTGATTAATAAACTGTCATTTTGTTGCCTTGAGTATTATTGAATTTATGGATCATTCTTTTATCTGACTAGAGTCAATAACTGAAATTGTGAAACTTCATAATATAGATGATATATACTCTTAAAAGTCTCTAACCGAGGTAATTAGCAAGAACACTAATTTACCGTTACAAGATTAGTATGTGGATTAAAAGATGGTCAAGTTTTATAGATCACTGACAAGAGATGTCATTTTAATCACATAGATATATGTTCTAGGAACATGGTATTTGACAAACCCCGAATGAAACATTAAATGAAATTGTGTACGTGTCATTAATGTTTTCATTCAGTGTTAAGTTCTAAAGTATGAGGTATTCATCTTTCCTACTAAGAGATGTATATGTGTGATTGTTATCTAACGCTGTCGATAAAACGTAGTTATAACGGTAGCTTTTAGGTATACATAGCTTAGCTGAGGTAGTGATGGTTTACCAAAAGTACTATTGTCCCTCGTATCTCTATACAAATTACAGTATCACTGGGCCCCTTGATAGAGTAAGATTATCTGCTAGCGGTATAATTACAAGAGTAATTATATTTGATAACCTGCTCAAAATCAAGAAAAGATTAAGTTTGCAAGGATGACACGCACCTACCTTGAAATTGATCTGATACTGTGAGACATAAGAATTAACACGAGTAAAAAGTTTATTGGATCGTGATATTGTACAGTACAGCATCATCTGTGTAATTGGATGGTCATAGTGCAAATGTCAGATGCCTCCTATGATTATAGAAGTTAAAATAGTTTTAATTCTATTTACCAATATAACACAGATCCTATTGGGTCACACCATATAAGAGCTAGTCAGAGAATCTTGCTGATTAATTATAAATTAGTTATAATTAATATTAAGATGGTTATAATTAATTGTAAGTGATGTAATTAAATTATATATGTCATATAAGATGACAAGCAGAAACAACGGTTAATTTATAAGCGTACTCGATGCGTTTTATAAAACCGTACCGAAATCGAACCGAAACTGAACTGTAAGAAATATAATTGTTTAGAACAATTATATATATTTGATTTAGATTTTTTTAAGGTTTTAATTTTAATGGTTTTAAAATTAAAATTCAAAAAAAATATTCAAATACCATCAAATAAACGGCAACATATAACTTTGATAGTTTTGATTTTGATGGTTTTTAATTTTAATGGTTTTAATCAAACCATGCAAATGAATGGCGGCTAGACAAAATATCAAATGATGTTAATATTATTTTGAACCACCAAAGATTTGATATTTTATAAGAACCGCCATTATCAGTGGCGATATTGTAAATAGCTCAAAAATTAAGGGTATTCTGGTAATCGGCCAACCTGCTTGATTTTTCTATAAATAGAGGGGCAGGGGTAAAGAGAAAATTGTCAATTCACTTGTATCGTATCTGATCTGACTGATCGAATCGATAAGTCTATTTTGTCTTTTTCTCAGTTACGGTTATTTACGAGATTCGGAAATAATATATTTGCGAAAGTTGCAGTATTTCTATTTGAATAACTGCGGGTCGTAAATATACTTATTTTGTCCTTTTCTCGGTTTCGTGTTTTTGCATAATTCCGCGGTTTACGGTATTTCTGACAAAAGAAATAAACCGCTCTCTGGTTAGTCATGGTGGATAACCGATAGAGGTATTAGACGTTTGATACTCTGAAGTAAGACGTTCGTCAGATTCGATCTTCTCGGTCTACTGCATTCCAATTAGAATTTGGAGACAAGGTATAAATATGTTATATTAATCTATTTAATTTGTAAATAGATTAAAGTTTTAGAAATCAATCATGGAGTAGATCTGTAAAATAATTAAATTGGATTTTGATGCCAAAGGTATACTGAAGGTGGACCGCCTTAGAAAGTTTCCTGACATATCTTGTTCAATCCTTGGCTTAAGTTAGAAGTAAAATTTTTGTTTTACGTTCTTTCCGCATTTTAAGCAAACAAATGGGTTTGTACAATCAAAACCCCAACAGACTAAATCAATGAGTTTGAACTGTCCGAACCCAACAATCTGCTCCCTTGTTGCACCCTGATTCCCTATCGCCCACAGGCTTCGTCTATTACCTATGCATGATGTCATATTATAGTGAGCGAATATTCCTTGCCAGAATCTATATGCATAAGTACATTCCCATATGATGTGGTCCGATGTTTCCCCCATTCCGGATCCGCATAGATGACATCCTGTTTGCACTATGCATCCTCTAGTGATTAGAACCTGCTGAGTGAGTATTTTATTTGCAAGTAATAGCCTTATAAATACCCTCACTTTCATTGGAGCCTTGATTTTCCCGATGCTCATGGTTGCGGATATGACCCTAGTGTGCTGCATTGTTTTATACGCCAAGGAGCAAGAAAAGGCGCCGGAAGCCGTACCTCACCATTTGATTCTGTTTTCGTACACTGTAAAGGCCGTGAACAGTGGATTCAACCTCGAGAGATCCTTCAGGAAGAATGATAGATCCCCAGCCGGTTGTATTTGCGATGCCAATGTTAAATTCGTTAGCCTTCTTATATACCGTAGTTGCTCATTGTTCATTTGGGACTGCCTCAATTAACCATAACCATTTAGTCAGTAGCGCATCGTTCTGGCATCGTAGGTCAATGATACCCAGGCCCCCATTGCTCTTAAAGTTGCACACTGTTTCCCAATTAACCAAACAGTTGATTCCTCTGCATGTTTCGTTTCCTTTCCAGAGAAAATTACGTCGCATCCTGTTATTTATTTCTTTTCATGTTTCTTTAACAGGATTCTGCTTAGAAACTCAACTATTGAATCAATTACAATTAATAATATAAACGAGAGTCTGACTCTTATTGTTTCCTAAAAAAGATTAGCTCTGATACAAATGAGGTTAGCAACTAGATTTTGCATATAATTAGCGAGTGTGTATTGCTTTTTTTTTTTTTTTGATATAGTAATACTCTACTTATTTGTGTATAAGAAATGTAGAAGTCTAACTTATCAACTTTTATTTAATGTTCATAAGAGGAGTAAAAGCTAAAGTGTGATGTGCTCACCAACTCTCTTGGTGATCATAACTCCAAAAATCTATCAGATTGGTTTCAAACGATAAATTCAAACCGTTGAAAACCATCTACTTCATGAGTGATGTTGATGCATGTATATGAAATTTTTTAGAAGTTTCGAATTCATCTAGCACTGAGTGAAGCAGTAAAAGAAAATGAATCTTTTATAAGTTAAATTATAAATTGTTTTATGTATTCATTTTTCACCATTGGTTGACCGTTTGATCTTGTACTTGATGAATTCTAAGGTTTCCAAATTTTGCATGTGCACACATCACTCATGAAATAGATGGATTTTAACGGTTTAAATTTGTCATTTGAAGTCAATTCGATATACTTTTGGAGTTGTGCTCACCAAATTCTCTCGGTGAGCACATCACACTCTAGCTTTGCTCTCACAAGAGATCTCCGGTCTAAATTTTGAACCCACAACCTCTCATACCAAAGGTACTGTTTTTTGTCACTCAATTAAAGACTAATTCTCTACTCTTGTATAAGAGTTGATATAGTATATCTTTGACAAATTATACTCTGTCAATTATTTACTAGCGTATCTTATTTGATATTCTTTTTATGAATATGTTTTCCCAAAGAGCAAACATATGATCGACTTTTTGTGAGTATATCTTATTGTTACTAAAAAAAAAAAAGGCGTTCAAAGCCTACCTAACCTGGTTTGATTTAATAGAGGCTAATCTTTTCTCTTTTGAAAAAAAAAAAAAAAACGAAAAACAACCTTCAATCTACTAAACATTGCGGATATTATCCAAAGAAAACTTCAAAAAAATTAAACAATATATCATTTTACATATTTTTTTTTTAACTTGTTAATTATATTAGAAGTCTTCAATAATATATGAAAAAGTGATCTGCTAAACGTACGTATACCTAGGATAGGACAGAGGCTTTCTTGTTTAAGATCAGAGGCAGTCTGATGGATCCGTATCCTCTCTATTAAATCTCAGCCGGTTTGAGATTCAGGAGAAAATAGAGGACAGTATTATTGGACTTTGAGATTCGTGCCAAGTTAAAAGAATGGTCCGGATCCACTAAAAAGAAAATAATTCTAAAAAATTCTCTTTTGCAGTACTCCACTGGATACGAATTCCAGTCTGGTACCATTAATTCGGTCTGATGTCAGGTCAGAGACATCGTCTGATTCTTATAAATATTGCGCAATAACAACTTTAAAATTAATGTGGATCAAGTGCATCCAAATCTTGATTACGAACAGATATCAAACGTAACAGAAGTTGGTCCGATAATTTAATGTCTATCGAACCGCCCCGCCCCTGTCCTGTTTCGTGTTTTTTTCTTTCTTTGAGAGAGAATAGAGAAAGAAGCCTTCGATTGGTTGATTCATGCACTTTTTGTTGACACGAACTATTTTGTGTAAAATAGATATCACCTCCGTTTTTCAATTAGTTCTGTCTGATGGAGACAGCAAATTAATACATGCATGCATGTAGCTCAGTATCTCTTCTTATTATTATGTCCACGTTAGCGATCAGTGTACATATTTTTATTGTGATTTCTAAATTTAGTATCTGTACGCATGTTACCAGCTGTTCTTATCTTCACTCAAAAAAAAAAAAAAAAAAAAAAAAGCTGTTCGTGTCTCTGTCCGACCACCTCCGTTTTTAAGAGATTACGCTTCTTTCCAAGAAATTCCTGTCATCTCCGACGAAATCCAGAAATTGCCAAGCGTGATATTAGTGTAAAATTAAAATTTGTTTATACTATGTTATAAATTTAACAAAAAATTTCACGTTAATACTGCCCCCTACAGTCACCCGAATCTCAAAGTGGCTGAGATTTAATCTCAAACCGTAAAGGGATGCGCATCCTCTGTGGTAATAGAGAGGATACGGATCCTCCATATATAAGGATAATGTTGATAGATCCGAACACAATTTGACCCTTTTATTCTAAGCATAAGACAAACTTTCATCAAACAGCTTATTATATTTAAAAATTAATTAAAAATCCTTCTTTTTAGCATAGAAAAAAATTAATGGTATTCTTTTGTACAGTTATACACGAGAGAAAAAATACATCTTATTTTTATTTGTTTATAAATATTTAATTTTTTATCTCATACTCTTTTTATGTTTTTTATTTCTTATAAAATAATAGTGATAAATAATATTATGTTACTATCTAATATGTTTTATTTAATTACATTATTATTAATTTTATTAATAATATAATAATATAATCTCAAATATTTTAGAAAGAAAATATAATTTTCCACAATTAATCCCATGGTACAACCGAACACTCATTTCTAATCAAACTTGTGTGTACCCGTGCTCGTGGGTTCCCAACCCAATCAAATCACATCCCGTATAATTCTGTGACAAACGAACAGGCCCTAAAGGAGTGATACAATCAATTGGGAAGCAGGTACGAGCAATTTTTTTAAATGGGGTTTCTCGAAAGGCCACTGTATATATAGATTATACAACTAAATATATCTTAAAATTATACAACCAAATATTGTATAATTATTTTAAGCAACACAATTTTGTAATTTAGAAAAAAAATAATGACAAAGAAAGTATATTTTAAAAATTTCTTTCCCTAACCTCATATCATATGGTACAGCAGGACCAGCATTTTATTCTGAGAGGTTTTTTTTTTTTTTTTTAATTATTTGAAGTTAACAGATGAATTGCCCGTTTCAGCGAGATAAAACCTTAAATTTTTGTGACAGTATAAGAAAAAAGTATTTACGAAATGAATATTTTATCACTGAAAGTAAAACCAAAGGTTTTACATAAGAGAAAAAAAAAGTACCAAACATTTGAATTTTTTTCACTGAAAAGATTAAAAAAAATAATAATAATAATAAAGAGAGAGAGAGAGAGACCTACGTAGCGGATTCTAAACTCAGCGGATGCTTGGTATTTATTAAAAAAAGGAAAGATTTGAGCTCTTTGTTTACTTAAAAGAAAAAAAAAAAAGGAAAAAAATAGGGGTGTCAATGGGTACGATACGGGTAGAGTGAAAGCATTTTCATAGCCATACCTACTAAGAGTTGATCTTACCCATACTCTACCCTTATCCGTTAAGATTTTTTCTTACCCTACCCTACCCGTACCCGATAAGATTAGTGGGTAACGAAACGGTAGAAGGTGAATAACGAATAATGATAATATAATGGTTTTATTATTTTTACAAATATACCATCAAAACTCATCATGTCATACATATGCAAGCACAATTACTAATATAAAAATCAAAATACAGATATGCAATCAATTATAACTAATAATTTTTTTTATAAAGGAAAAAAATACAAATATCTCTTCTAAAAAATTCAAAATTCAATTTGTTAATTAAATAATAAAACGTTCAAATAAAAAAGCAATATGTTTAATATAATATTCATCTTACAACAAAATGCAAATATTTTCTCATGGATTAACGTTGATACAATGATATGAGAAACATAAAATTGAATAAATTGAATATAATATTTATATATCTATATGTAATTTATTTTATATAATTACCCGTTATCCAATGGATACAAAATAGTCTTTACTCGTACCCATATTTGTTTAGCTAACGAAAAAAAAATCCATACCCATACCCATACTCGATAAGCTAACGAAAAAAAAGCTTACCCATATCTGTCTTATCGAATACGATACGGGTAGGGTAAACGGTTTTCATTGACACCCCTAGGAAAAAATATCTCAAAGGTGTTCTACCAACACTGCTATGATGAACTATAAACTACTCAATGAAAAGTCGAAAACATATCAAATATCGAATAAAATGCATCATTAGTAGATTAGCATTGTCGGAGGAAACAAAACACAGACTTGTAAAATACATATCAAATATCCATTGCAATTTGCAAAGATACAATATTTTTAATTAATTAAACAATGCTATTCTACACTATATTACACAGTTATATAGCAAAACGAAACGAGGGAAGTATATATAAGCAGCTATAATAAAAAAAAAATTGGTACTCGACATAGCAATCAAAGCACTTAATACCCAATTTAACATCAAGCGCCAAAATTTAACTGCTGGTTGTTGGGAACTGTTTGGTCTTGCTCTCCACTAAACACAAAAGGAGTGAAAATCTATTATTAATTTTGCAATATTATTTAATATTAACTGTTTGACCGAAATTTAAACTTTTTTTTTTTTTTTAACTTTATTTGCAATCTGAGGTAGAATAAAAAATAACAAGAGAAATAAATTTTAATGCACAACCAGGTTTACATAGAGAATCAAGTAAAGTAAAGATAGAAAGAACAAAGAACACGCAAACTCAGGGGCGGACCCAATAAGGCCCAGAGGGGGGCAACTGCCCCCCCCTGGATTTTGAAATATAGTGGAGAATAATGGGCCTGGACAACTCTGCCCCCCTCTGGATTTTGTTTTGCCCCACTCTGGAAAGCCCAAACAAATTTCGCTACTAAAGTCTTGTTAATAAAATTTTTTTAACAGGCCAACCCCAGCCCGCTCTGAATCCACTGTGTTATCTCACTCTCCGAAGCCCAATTAAAGAAAAAAAAAATCAAAGCAGCTCTCTGACTCTTGTCTCTCTCTCTCTCGAAGCCCAATTAAAGAAACAAAAAATTAAAGCTGCTCCAACTCCCATCTCTCTGTCTCTGAGATACTAACAAATTTAGATAGAAATAAATATATATGACACCAGAATCAAATGTTTTCTTTTCTGTTTATGACTAAACAAGCAAATTTACTCTCCTTTTCCGTTTTCACTTTTACTTGGACAAAATTAAGACAGAGTAGAAGATTGTAAATTTTAAAATCTCACCGATCTATTCTGACTGATATTTGAACCCGATTAGTTAATGGGTTAAACCCGATAAGTTATTTGAACCCGATTAGTTAATGGGTTAAACCCGATTCTTGCCCCCCCCTGGCAAAAATCCTGGATCCGCCCCTGCGCAAACTTATTAACGGAGTTCGAACTAACAATGTCAACTGTCAAGCGGCTGATTGGTTAGACTTCTACGACTTGGTACGCTAACCTAATTCTTTTGTCAATAGTGGCAAAAGCACATGATCTCTATGTGGGTGATCATGGATTCGAAACTTAGATGGAGAAAATCCTTTGTTATAATAACAAGAGGTATTAAATAGTTGATGGCTTGAGCTCCAACTTTACTCTAAAAAATAATCTATTGTCAATGAGCAACAATCGATTTGTGCAAATCTCTTGGTAGACCTATATAGATTGAACCCTAAAAAAAGTACACACTATTAGGAATCACATCTGCTATCTTGAAATCTAAAATCCAACCGTCTAAGTTTTTTTATACACAAATCTCAAAGATGACAATATTTTGTGCACCAATCTCAAAATATATAGATGGTTGAATTGAGAATTTCAGAGTCCCTGAAATCCTCAGGGATTTCAGCAGATTTGTTTCCCACACTATTAATATACCTGCCGGCAATGTGAATTTGAGACTGTAATGAAGAATATGACTAGGTAAATCTCAAGAACTAAAATGAGGTTTATGGAATAGTAATGTTCTCAAAAAGATAATTTAGCAAGAGTTGGAATGATTTGAAATGTTCCAAAAGTATCACACCCCATATCCCAATGTCGCAAAGTCCCGCCGTGTATATACGACTTTTTGTATGTACACCGGTCACCGGGCAATTAAAAGGTCAATTATATCAAATAACCACATGAAAAAAACATAACAGTAGTAGTATCCGTACAAAATATGATCATAAATGTGTACAGTGATAAAAGGTCAACTACAAACTTCCTCACTCATAATCAATCTGTTCTTGTTCAATTTAAATCAATCTATACACTTTAAATAACTTTCTAAGAATTACATTGTTTTCTTCATTCGAGTAGGATCAGTACATGTGGTCATGAAGTTCTAGAGCGAGTAGCTGTGATATGATGCACTGCTGAGCTAGCTTAGTAACAGATGCAGTGACTGCAGTGCTGCTTATGGTAATGACTTTTGAAAGTGGAAGGAACGGGTGCCTTACCGTGCAAGACCACCACAACATTGGTATTCTTTGTGGAGGATTTGGGCTTTCCAGGTATGACAGTAATCTCTAACAAGAAACAAATCCAACCGATCGAGTACATGTTAGCTGATCCACTACAGGCTCTAAGAGTACCTACAAACATCATAGTGCTAGACTAGACGTCGATGCAATCACAAGCCACGTATGCAAGTTTCGGTGAATAGCATTTGCAATCAGTGAGCCCCTCATTAGTTCATGACTACATTAGTTTACGAAAATTAAACACCTGGCAGCATCTGCCCGGTTTTACCCCAAAAAGAAAAATTTACAAAAATTAACAAACTCTCTGAGAGTGCTAAAAGATATCGAGTGGCACGAGCTGCTTGGTTTAGATCTTTGAGCAAATATTGAGTTAGGTTTTGCCGAATGGAACTGAATTGGGTTTTTTTCCGGTTCGGCTTGATTGCCCACTTCAGTAAAAATTTCACCTAGAACAATATCAATGCTAGAATTAGAATGTACTGTTCGCAACATACAAGAATATGTAGGATATAAAGTTGAAGTAAATACTCACCATCCAAGTACTAGATATAAAATGAAATTTAAGAGAAATATCCCACTGAATTACACTTATCATTAGGACTCATGTCCAATCGTGTCGCAATATTATAGCTAAATTAATTTCTCTAAGCTACTCCTCCGTGCAGCTGCCATCTGTATAGCCTTACCATTGAGAAGACAATTTTATAAATGTTGCAAAACAATAACTTAATAATTACATAAAGCATTGCTTAAAATAGTGTTTGTGCATTTAACCAAAAGAATGGAATGCTTAAAAAATATTGTGTCTTGAATAATCATTTGTTGAATTGTGCAATAATCAGTACTGAATAATAACTGAGCAGAGCCAAGGAGCGTCGCAGGATTACTAGAAACAACTGGCAAATAGGGTCCTACAAGGTTTTGTCAAGATGGTTCTTTATGGGGAAGTTCACATGGGGCTAATTTGTCTCTCAATTTAACCTGGCCAAGCATCTCAGCAACAGTACGGCAACGGCATTGGTTACCAGGTCGGATTACATCCCCATATACTGCCATCTCAATTATATCAAGCTCCTTGTCTGCAAGAGAAAAATGTAAATATCAGTTCTGGAGAAGTTTCATCTAGATGGTGATTGGTGAAAGTATGCTATGAAATTTAGATTACTTGACATTAATCACCCTTAATTTTTTTTTAATTGCAATTACCACCCTCAGATTTTACATTGTACTCACTTGTTATTATAATATTTTGTGTGCCATAAAGTACTTTGTAGGTACCAGTATAGGGCGGTTGCATCATCAAAACTGAAATCTGATACTAAAATATTAACAAAGGTGCTTACCAGTGAACTTTATATCACAGGAGAAACCCTGAAGCTCAGTTTCATTTACCCACTCCTTGTTTGATTTTAACCTATTCACCCTTGTTTGAAGAATCTGGCAATTATCGGCTGTTGACTCACCACCTACAGAAAAAAGAACAAATATATGGAAAAAAGCTAATAAAATAGGCAGAAACTAATACCAACAAAAATGATGCATTATTTTTGGTACTGTAGTTCAGATTCTGTAATGAGAAAAGGCCACAAAAAATTGGATAATTTTTGCATTGGACTAGACATTTGCTATGCTCATGTTAGTACTGCAGAGATAATTTTATATCTTGATTCTGAATTTCAAAGATTAACCAACACATGGAAGCTACCTTAAACTTAATCTCTTCAGTTCGGCACAGTCGACCTGGTCATCAGAGTAATTAAACAAAAGTTACCTTTAGAAAAAGGGATGATATGGTCGTACTCATAGCAGAGGCAACCATGGCAATTCCAAAACCGCTTACAAACAACATTGCCAGCTGGATCCTTGCGCCACCTCTCGGGATGTCGACCTGCCAAGACCTCAGCCTTCTGCCAGCACTTGGCTCGTGTCTTGACGTCGAACGACCTCGGCCTCCCCCCCTCCCCTTTCTCCCCTTCTATCTCCTCTAATACCCCCTCCTCTCCCCATGTTTTCTTGTCCGATCGACGCGAACGAGGAGGAGGAGGAGGAGAGGCCATTTTTGAGCTTCTCCTTCGTTTCTCTAGCGGAGCTTTTTTATTCGCAGCGATTCGGATCGGAGTGCGAGTTGTGGTGCGGGTTTGAGTCTCCCGGTTACTTCTTGCGCTTGGTCGGTAAAGTGTTAGGTGAGTGGAGACCTTGAAGGGTAAAGGAGCGAAGAAATGTAAAGCGAACAGTGCCAAAAGGAATGCGCTCCGGTAACCCGCTAACCTGATCATGAGTTTGTACTTTGTAGTCCTACTCTGGATTTAGAGTGGGGGTGCTAACTGCTAAAATGCAGTTTTATTAACGCGTTTGTATACTTTAGGCTACAAGCCTACAAGG
Source organism: Carex arenaria (assembly GCA_964058825.1). NCBI lineage: Eukaryota > Viridiplantae > Streptophyta > Magnoliopsida > Poales > Cyperaceae > Carex > Carex arenaria. The sequence goes on from CAXKVW010000215.1 coordinate 346,838, forward strand.
CTACAACCGGTTATGACCTTGAAAAGGCGAAAGCAGATGATTCTCTGGTAAACAGAAAACAGAAAGGGGAATCTGACCATTTGTTATATCGTCTCTTAAAATATAGTGAAAATATTGGCCAAAATCCTGGAGGAGAAACTAGTTAAGGTATGAGTACTGTGGATCAGTATCCTCTGCGGAGATTTTACCTGCGGAGTTGATCGGACGGTCCAGATTTAATCTTTAGCCAGTGAGTGCTCGAGATGATGGAGGGGGCAGTATTAATTTTGCTTTGAGATTCGTGCCATAATCTTATTTGATTTATCTGATCAAAACGAATAGACCATATTAAAAGAACCGCACAGCTCCGCATGTAAAAACTCCGCAGAGGATATGATTCCTGAATCCTGAGTACTGTATGAGAGCAGAATAAAAGTTTGTACTGTAATTTGGAATCGGAGGTTGTCTCATGGGAATCGGACCAAATTTAATTTGATCTTATGTCAAATTGTAGCCGTCATCAAAATTTGTACAAGTTAAGTGTACATAAATTTTAATTCAGATTGAACAGTTTTAACAGAACATCAGACGAACCTCCACTCCTTGTAATTTAGGGAGCTAATTTGATAATTACTGGATAAAACTGAGATAACAAATTTCAACAAATTATGAGTAAATTAAAAGTTTTGCAATATCATTTTAGAAAAGTACATTTTCAGGAAGCTCAGAGCAATATACTGGGCACAGCAAATTATAAGTCTATAATTGTCATGATAATACATTATTAAAATATTTCATTTAAGATTTTATTAAACTTTAGAAGAGATGAGACAGTGAAAAGTGAATACTTAATACGAGCGCGAGCACAGAAAATCCCGCAAGCTCACTATCTACTAATCTGAGCGCAGTAACTTTTGATTCTGCTATTTTTTTTCCTGATTTTTCTTGTCTACTTTTGTTAAGGAGTTCAGTTGTAACATTTTAAGTAATGTTGTGAATTACTGTGTAACTGGTTTGCTCCTGATTAATGAAACATCGCCTATGGGCTTTCAACCAAAAAAAAAAAATGAATACTTGATAAAATCTGACTAAAACATAAAAAAAAAGACTTCCGCTTTGACAGTCGTAAAAGGCAATTCCCATCCTCCTCCACCCCCACACCCACCTACTGAGCAAACGAGGCCCTCCTTCTCTCGTCATTCCTTTCCACCACCTTGTCTCTGTTGAGCCGGTGCTTCCACTTCAGATTTGATCACCACTATTCACTACCTTGCCTCTATTCAATTAGCATTCCATCTCGAATTTGGCAATCACCACCACCTCGCTTCCGTCGAGCAGACACTTCCATCTTGGAACTAGTAGCAGCTCATTCACTCTATCTCGTTGCTTCGTCATTCTACCTTGGGTTGTGCTGTTCGGGTAGCCTTAAGGTTCTGTCCGCGACAGTGAGGCGATCAGGGGGTTTGAGAGTCCACCACTATCTCGTCTCCTCCACCCGATTTGGTCACTGCTCATTGCTTTACCTTGCCGCTCTTCACCTCGTCTCGATTCAACGGGTTCATATGGTGGTGTTTTAAACTTACCCAACATGTACTGTGGTATCTACTATATATACGTTTAAGGTTCAGATTTAGGATATGTTATAAAAAAAATCGCTAAAATTTAGTTTAGTGTTTTATAAAAAAAATTAGTTAAAAAAAAAAAAAAACCACCATAATTCCTTGACAGTTCTGTTCCTAGTGGACTGTCAGAAATCCTGGTGGTTCACTTTGGATGTTTTTTTCAAAAAAAAAATAATAGGCACGAGTAAAAAAAATTGAGGATATTAATAAAAGAAAAAGAAATTATATTTTCTTTTAGTTCTTAGCTGGGTGCTTTTGTTGGTTTCGACCTTGAAAAATAGAAATTAAATCTGCTGCGATTCTCGAAGAGATCGCACGAACTTGTTTTTCCATATCCAATTTTTAATTATTTTTTAGATCCGTGCATAAAAATCAGTTTTCTTCGAGATTTGTGAATTTCAAAAAATTAAAGGTTAGATATGAAAAAGCAGAATCCTGCGATCCGTAAGAATCACAGCAGATTTGTTTACTAAAAAATATGTTGTCCTGTTCAAAAGATCAAAATTTGTGGACAAAATAAAGAACGAACTCTCTGACGTCCATTATTCCCTATATTGGGGGTACGCCCTACGCCGTACGCAGCATTGGCTTCTTCATTCATTGGTGATAAAGTAGTCGGAAAGCAAATTTTTCATTTTTTATTATTTTAGATAGGTAAAAAAATCAGTTTTTGAATAACCCAGAATTTTCAAATAAGTGGTTTTGTACCTCTATCTAAAAAACTAATAACAAAATTTTAAATTTGGTCTGTAAATACACTTTCATATTAAAATCATGTTAAGCAATTCAAAAATTGTTTAAATTTTAAAAATAAAAATACAAGTCCATAACGCAGACTAACATATGCATATTACGGTATTACCATAGCCTCACTCCTAAACACACTCAATCAGCCGAATTCGAGACTCGTGCTTCCATCATTTCCATTTCATATTATCAGCAAAACAAAAATATTTATATTATTGGCTTCGATCATTTCTAATTCCAGAAAACTAAAATATTGTAGCAGCAACGTCACCAAATCACAGCACAGCAACCGGCATAAATTAAACAAAAGGGAAGACATAACGCTAATCAATTGTTTAACATAAAAACACCAAGTAGATAGTTTGTTTACAACTCTATTGTCAACCTCAGACAAGCAAGTTTTAGACTGGATACCAGATGAGAAAACAAAAGAAAAACATTAAATAGGAAAGAGCGGATGATTTGATATATTATAAAGCCCAGAAATCACTGCCGCTTAGGGTTTGCACCAAGCAAAAGCCACAGCTCAAACCAGGTAAATTTTTTAAAGTTTTCAAATGGCTTCTCCTTTTAGACAGGTAAATTTACTTGGGACCAATATCCTTCAGTGCACAGATCTGCTCCTCTCCCATGGCAGACATCACAGTCACAACCATATCCTTTCCTTCCTCAAATCCATTCTTGAGCTGTGTTCAAATCAAAATTTAAGATCAAAATTAGAGCACAAATTACTAAAAGTAGATAGTACAAAACAGAAGGGGCGAAATTTAAATTATTACATTAAAGAAGACAGTAAAATAACAGGAGGTAAACAAACCTGACTAAGAAGAGCCTCATCAGTGGGGAGTTTCAGATCATCCTTGGTGCCACCACTTTCAGTCAGGAGACTCACCTATAACAATATTACAAAAAGAAGTTAGAAAAATTAATACGCATGTAAAATTAATATGCATATGTAGAATAGTGAAATGGTAGATGATAACTCACAAATCCATCCTCAGATATGTCAATAAGCTGGAACTCAGTACGGTTCACATGAGGAACCTGAAAATAAATAGTTAAGCAATTGTCAGAACATTTCAAAGAATAAAAAATAAAACATTAATACTGAAAAATTCTGAAAACCCAATAGTATAAATTAAAAAAATACATACAGAAGACTGTTTTATACAAGCAACTGACTTAAAAGGACAGAAAAACTTAATAATGCAGCAGAGAACAACATTGTTTCCTTTTAATAAAATAAACTTTCAGAATATGGTCAGATCAGATGCTAATTGGTTCATCCTGAGTCCTGACCATGCATAAAAAAGTACTAAAATATTACTGACCCATCAACCTATGTCCTATGGCCATCTCAAATTAGAAAAAAAATCTGAAGGTTAGTTCAACTTCCAACAAACATAACTAAAAAATTGCAAAGGTTTTTTGAAATATTATATTATATTTACAGTATAGCTATTTAGTTCATGAAACAATCAGTACTTGCCAGGTCCTATATCTGCAATTGGAACACTCTCTCCTTTTAAAAGTGCAACAAAATATTTTTATTTAGAAGTTGATCAAGAAAAGGCCATACATCACAGTTGTGGGAGGAAGGAACAATATCCTCAAGCTTCTTTCCATTGAAGATATCAATGGCAACAAAGTGGCACTTGGCATGTCCGTGCTTGCCGGTCTTAGAGGTCGACACCTCAACAACCTATTAATGGAAGTCAAGAAAGCTCAGTGATTATACAATCTAATAAAATGAACAAATAACCAAAGATAAATATTAATTAAGTGAAACTACAGAAACCATTGTTGAGATTACATGTGAAGGATTTGCAATCATGTCATGCTGTCTAGGGTTATGCTAGACCCAAAATAATTTCTCTGTAGCAGATTTAATTAGATCTAATAAGATGAGAGCATCAACTGCAATTAAATAAGTATATGTCATAATTGTTTCAATTGCAGCCAGATTACTTTGATATTAGATAACATGATTATATTTCTTTATTTTTCCGTGCCTAATATGCCAACCTTTAGATAGATTTTGAACCAAGCAGATCAAATCACACTAACTACAGCAAGAATATAGCATAATCAGGTCAGATCGATCAACCTTTTTAAGAACTGATTGACCAAACAATAGATTAAGAAAAAGAGCCCATTAAAAAAGAAACTGGGAAGGCCAGATCAAGTTAAATACCTTGCAAGGCCTCCCCTTGATAACGATGTAACCGTTCTTGCGAATGGTACCAGCTTGCTGCGGATAAGTCTTAGACGCACCAGCGTCAGCCTTCGACTCAAAATGGTGCTCCTCGTCCGACATGATTTCAAACCCTAGCTTAAAAACCCTAATACAGAGATGCGATTTTGAGATCAAAACCGAGATCTATCGATTAAATTATAATTATGAAACAAAATCAGGAGGAGGAATAGATAGATGATAATTTAAAAATTTGGTTTCTTTGATGATATTATCATTATACCTTTTCCGGGAGAGGAGAAAGAGAACAAAGGGGAGGCGGCGGGTGAGAGGAGAGAAAGTAAGAGCGAGCGAAAAAGAGGGGTTACATATCAGACCCACAAATAATCCTGTCACGGTTTTTATGTGGTATAATCTGTGTTGCAGTTCCTGCTGCGTCCTAGTTTCAAGTTTTTGAGTAATTAATTTGCAATAAATAGTATTAGAGTTTTTGCGTAATTAAATTCAGCTCTGCCGATATAACACATAACTGTAATTAGATTCAGCGTTGCAATTATTTACAGTATCTAAATTTAGTTACGGGCAATTTTCTGTTAAAAGAATATATTTCAATTGTAGTAATAATAGAAAATAGGCTTATTTTCAGCTTTTATTTATTTATTTTTCCTTCTAGTTTTTAACTTTTTATTATAGTAAATATATATTTCTAACTTTTTAAAACTTTTTATTTGCCCATATAACTCTCCAGCCTTAAAATTGAGTCATCAAAATTTGTAATACCCATTTTACCCCCCCCCCCCCCCCCCCCCCCCCCCCCGTCCCATTTGTATTTTCTCATTTGTTAATTTGTCAATATAAATAGAAATAAAAAAAAAATCTATCACAGGAAAGTTTCATCAAATTCACAACTTGTTTAACCCAAATAATCCGCAGAATCTGCATCTTAAAAAAATAGGATGGGTTGAGTGGTTTTACGGGTGAGTGAACTTGAAAAAATTACCATTTATTTATAGTCGGGTTGAATTCAAATTATAACACATTCATTAATCCGGCCGTTGAACACCCTTAAATGAATATGCTCCAAGTGTTTGATACTAATTGTTCCTCATATGATTACTAGCTTTTAATAAAATAGGAACCATGATGTTGTTCAACAATTTAATTGAACCATATGCGATAAAATATGTCATCTTACTCACTATTTTTCATTGTAAAAAAGGAGTCAGACAAGAGATCCCCTTTTCCCTTTCTTATACATATTAGCAGTTAATACTTTAAATAAATTGTTTAAAACAGGCAGACATCTCAACCTCATTAATGGGTTAGGACCTTCTTGTCAAAATAATAAGACTGTTACTAATTGTCACTATGTTGATGACACAATTTTGTTTGTCTCAGCTAATTAGCAAGTTGTAGAGAGTTTGGTGGACTATGCAGGGGTTTGAGGCACTGTTAGGCATCAAAATTGATGTAGGATAAACTGCTTTATACCCCATCAATATAGAGCAGGACCTTGCTCAATCCTTAGCCTCTGTGTTTGGGTGTTCTGGAAATTCCCTATTAAATATCTAGAACTCCCACTTCATTATAAAAAACTTTCTAATTCAGATTGGGAGTTCTTGACTAACAAAATTGAATCTAAGCTTCAATGCTGGCAAATAATGATTTCACTAGGTGGGAGATACTGAACAAATACCTGTGGAGATACTGAACAAAGTAGATAAGATTAGAAGAAAATTTCTTTGGCAAAAATTAGGACATAATTTAAGAGGGTACTATTTGATAAATTGGGAACAAGTTTGCTATCCCAAACAGTTTTGGGGATGGGGGTTCTAGATTTACAACAATGAACGCATCCTTACTTGCAAAATGGTTATGGAGGTTTAAAGACCCTTATACTCAGGGGTTATGGAAATCTGCCATACAGTTGAATATGCATTTTACTCCCCCATTTTGGAAGATAATTTTTGCTTTTGCCTCTTTGGTAGAACCACATATTCAATATATTCCAGGAAAGAGAGCCAAGTAAAATTTTGGGAGTATGTATGGTTTGGGAAATAGGCTTTATACATTTGTTATCATTTCCTTTATGATCTCTGTACTAATAAATATGTTTAGTTATTTGTGGTTTTAGAATCACAAGTGATACGTGCTATCTGGAGTGGATAGCCCATATGTCGAAAGTAGCCGTGTCTGACTTGATCTATCCTTATCTCGGTCGATAAGTTGAGACAAAGGGTTGGTGTTCAAGTGAGTCGACCTATCACAAGGCAACAAGTCGGGATGAAACGAAAAGAGAAATTGAGATATTCGGACTCTTCCTTATGCGATATCTCTCTTGGTGTTGGCTGATAGAAAAATTCAATCTCCTTTTCCAGAAAATCTAGGTCTTTTATATGAGGTTCACTAATCGCCTTTCCATATTATTCGGAGGATCGTGGGACGGTTAGCGAGATCGTGGGAGCGGTTATCCCACATAAGGCAGTTAAGCCCTATGCCAGATTAACCACTCTTTATTCATACGCCGGGCTTATCATATATGGGCCCCAGCTTTAATGTATTTTGGGTTTTTCTTATTGATTTCGGGCTAGCCTTAATAGGTCCAAGTCCCGACTTTTATTTAGACCAAGTAAAATTTAGGGCCTTGGTAACATGGCCTTGCCATTAGCCCCCAAAGTCGGAATGCATCGTTCTGATGCTTTCGACTTGAGCATGTCAGGAACTTCAGCAAAAGCTATAATATGCATGTATGTAAATGTTGGAAAAATGTTATGAAAATGAATACAAGTTTTTAAGTACAACATTTGAAAATGGATATCTCGGAAGAAGTAATAAGATTGTATTTCTGATTGGGATGTTAGTATCTGAGGTTAGTGGAAGGATAAGATTGTGTCAGTAATGTTAGTTGACATTCAATTATAAAGATGAAGGAGATGATAAAAACATTGTATTAAAATCTCAAATTAGATACAATCATATCTCGACGATTTCGATATATAACTTCAGACATAACCTTAGACATAACCTTAGACATAATATATCATACATGCTAATTAATTAACTAACTAAATCCAGCCATGCCTTCTGAATTTTGTCCATTTCCTATAATAGGACATGACTGGATAATGATGCTTCTGGACGGCATCAAAAAGTGATACATATTTAATGTTCACATGTATCCCGGATAGTAACAGTATGTACTAATTGTTGTTCTTCATAGTGGATCTGGCATTTCCAAAAAGCCCACTCCGGGACAAGAGATGGATTTTTGACCTTGCATCCCGGGTTGAACCAGTAATACATCGGTTACAATATATCATGTTCTTTATCTCCCCCCAATTGGAGCAGAACCGACAATACCTCCAAGGTGTGTCATGTCGGGTATTATTGTTCTCTTGTTCATCCCGATAAGGCTCTTCAACTCAAAATGGTGCTCCTCGTCTGACATGATTTCAAATCCTAGCTCAAAAACCCTAATACGAAGGTAATATTTTGAGATCAAAGTCAAGATCGATCGATTAAATTATAATGAAATAGTTTGAGGGAGAATAGATGATAAATTATTATACCTTTATTGAGAGAGAGAGGAGAGGAGAAAATGTGGAGGCGGCGCATGAGAGGGTGATGCAGCCAAAGTGAATTACACAAAGTTTAAGTATAGTAAACTATACATTTTAACCTTGATTACTCTTTCGACTTAGATTGCAAGTATACAATCCTATCGCGTAGTATTATCAGGTATCAATTCACAGGGATAGTATATTAAGATCTAACAATTTTACTTAGTCTAGGTTGGGTCTGTTGTTAATTAGGAGTTTGTTTGTGTGTTATCTTCTAAGTTGATAATTATTAAAGTAAATTAAAATACGACCGAAGTCATAGCAAGGTTTAATACGGTGGCACTACAGGTAATCTGTAGAGTATAGGGATTCTCTAGGGATCAAGACGACCTATTGTTGGTCCCAAAGGCACTTAGAGGGGGGGGGGGGGGGGGGGGGAATAGGGCTTTTTTAAACTTTTTATTTATACCATATTGAAAAAAATAATAAACCAAAAAAATCATTTTTTTGGTTAATTTTAAAAATACCATGTTCGCAATTTTGATGGGCGAACACAGAAGGGCGAGTATGCCCTTCAAAATGGTGGACATTAAAATGTGTCCGCCATCTTAATTGGCGGACATGTTTTTTTTTAAACTACTGATGATGAATTTTTGACTTTCAAATGTGTTGTCTACACAATTTTTAATGAATAAAGTATAAAAGGCTTTATTGGTTTCAAATGATGTCTACAAAACTTTTGACTTCAAATGTTGTCTACTGATGAGGCTTTATTGGTGGAAAGTAGATGAGGCCCTATTAATAATTGAATTGGCACAAAATTTAATGAATCAAAAAGTGTAAAACGAAAAGTGTAAAAAAAAATAGGGTTGTCCGCCAATTCAATTAGCAGATATCTGTTATTGTGTACGCCAATTTAATTGACAAACGTGACAAATCTAAATTTTTTTAGAGAAAATGATTTTTTTAATAGGTATAAATAAAAATTTCGGCCATAGCCTCCCTCATTTAAATATAGTTATGATACTACTCAAAGATTTATATGGTACAAATATAGAAGCCCACCTCTGTATCGCTGGTTATTTCGATCAAATAGTAATTGACCCCACGAATGGTCATAGGGTACGCAAACTACGCAATCCCAACATATAGTCTAGACATCTTTGAAGGGATTGACAAAGAATAACTATGAATATTAGAAGATTTACTACCGGATAAGGGGCAACCAAGTACCTTTCTTTGTTGGATAAATAAATGTCCTATTAACAGAAGGACAAATTAAGTCCATTCTTATTCCAATAATTATTTTTTCCCAATTTTGGAACACATAAATCGGTTCACATTTCGTTAATCATCGTTCGTAAGCAGAATTTTTTATTTATATAAATTAATAAACTATTTTAAAATAATATAAACTTGTAAGAAAATTATCAATTTTTTACCAAAAATATAGATTTATAAATCACAAGTACTATACCACATAAAACTTGTCTAATATCGTAAAGTAACTAATTTTTTCTTATTCTTTCTACGGAATCGAAATATGGGTGTAGTTCATCTAATATCTTATATCATTTTATAATAATTTCTATATATATAAAAAATTATGTTCGTGAGCAGCAATACAAAATAGAAACATTAACATACGTCTTGTAAAATTTTCATGTACTTTTTTTTTCTTCGCCTGGAAGCAAGTAGAAATATTTATTTGAAGAGTCCCTTTAAGTGGAAGCATCAATTGCACAGCTTGAAAGAGAAGTTTTGAGCAACAGTGCAATATGCTTTTAATATATATTCCATTTTATTGGAGCTGTGCATCTGTCTTAAGATCCCATTATATAGCTACATATTCAGGACAACATCCGTACCGTTCTTGCGAAGGAAAACACTGATAGTCCCTACAAAAATCTTTGTATTTTCATCGAACAGTGAGTTCTATAAAATTCAATTCTAACATAGCAATTCACAGAAAAAAGAGAGAGTTAATGCTTAGTTGCTTATCACTGGTAGATAGCCACGGGTGACGGGCCCACAGACGGAGACAGAGGAGTCAAGACCCGCTTGTTGGAGTTGTAGACTATTGGGGTGGGAGCATAGTGACAAATGAACAATTCGGGTTTGGTTCGGCGGAGTTAAAAGTTTGTGATTCGGAAATAATTCTTGTATAATTCGGAAATAATACAGAGTGAATTAAGAAAACAAAGTTCCAAACGAGAAAAAAACTGACACTTAGTGACTTAATTCCTTTCTAACTCTTGATTAAAAAGAAATAAGAGGTGTTAGAAGAATTTTAAATTGCTTAATTCTATTTAATAAATTGCTTAATCTTATTAATTTTGGAAATTAAATAGCACGATTACTCATTTGATATGTTTACTTGTAGGCAATAGATTTCAACTATAGCTTTGTGAATGATTTTTATGTATTTGATACAATTGTTTTGGTATTTGATTATGCAGAATTTTTTTTAAGAGGCATGACTCAAGTCAAAAAAAGAAAAAAACAAACTTTTCTTCTGACTCGGAGTGATCTCAATCTCCCATGACACATGGGTAGCTGACAAAAGCAATTATCAGTGGTAATTTGTGTAATATTTGTTAAACATACTTTATCAAAAAGAAAGAAGTCCGTGAGTTTGAATAAAACACAAAAACGTCTCTCCAGTGTCTAATTTTTCAAATAAAATGCGATTTATAAGGTAAATTTGTAAAATACGCGAATAATTCGCGAATAAATTGTTAAATACGCGAATTACCATTTTATACGTTGTTTAATTCGTTGGGTGCACTGTTCTGAATTATTTGCGAATATCTCGCGAACCTTGTTACTGTGGGTGGGTGTCCGGATCCCCTAAGTAACCCAAATTTGGATTTTGGATCGGGACCGTTCTGGGATTTGAATCCACCTTTCGAGATGTGTGCGTTCCACTCCCGGATGGATGGTCTCGGATTCAAATCAGACAATCTTTGAAATACAGATCTTGTGTTTAGTGTACCTAAAAAGTCTTTGAAAAATTGTCAAAATTAACTCTACTATGGGTTGATTAACTCTAAGCACAAGAACAAATGCAAATAATGTTGCTTAGCAAAAGAAAAAGGACAAATTTGGTTTCTAGCATAAGAACACGGGCAAATGAGGTTGCTAAGCACATGAACTAATGCAAATGATGTTGCTAATCACAAGAACAAGGGATAATTTTGTTGCGAAGAACAAGAACAAGGACAAATGAGGTTACTAAGCACATGAATTATTGTGAATGATATTGATAATCACAAGAACAAAGAAAAATTAGGTTTTTAAGCACAAGAACAAGGTAAAATAAGGTTCCTAAGCACAAAAACAAAGACAAATGATCTAGCTAAGCACAAGAACAACCGCAAATTAGGTTTCTAAACATAAGAACAACCACAAATGCGCTTGCGAAGCAAAAGAACAACAACAAAAGTGGTTGATAAGCATATGAACCACAACTAATGAGCTTGCTAAGCACAAAAACAACGATAAATGAGGTTGCTAAGCACAATACCTATTGCAAATAATGTTGCTAATCACAAGAACAAGGGCAAATTATGTTGGTAAGTATAAGAACAAGGGCCAATGAGGTTGCTAAGCGCATGAACTAATGCAAATGATGTTGCTAATCACAAGAACAATGATAAATGAGGTTGCTAAGCACAAGAATAAAGCCAAATGATGTTCCTAAGCACAAGAACAAGGGTAAATGAGGTTGTTAAGCCCACGAACAAATGCAATTGATATTGCTAAACACAAAAACAACTAGAATGAAGTTGCTAAGACAAGAACAAAGGCAAATGACATTCCTTTGCACAAGAACAATAGCAGATGATGTTGCTAAGCACAAGTACAACTGCAAATGAGGTTGCTAAATACATGAACAAGGGCAAATGAGCTTTCTTTGCGCAAGAACATTGGCAAATACACTTGCCAAACACAAGAACAAGGAAAAAGAGGTTGATAAACACAACAACAACAATAAATGAGGTTGCTAAGCAAATGAGTAATGACAAATGAGTTGTTAAGCACAAGAACTAATGCAAATGATGTTGCTTAGCACAAGAATAAGGGAAAATGAGATTGCCAAGCACATGAAATAACGCAAATGATGTTGATAATCACAATAACAACGACAAATGAGGTTGATAAGCACAGGATAAAGGGCAAATGATGTTGCTATGCACAAGAACAAACTCAAATGAGGTTCCTAAGCATAAAAACAAGGGCAAATAAAATTTCTTTGCACAAGAATACTAGCAAATGTGTAGGCTAAGTAAAAGAACTAGAGTAAAATTGGTTGATATCACAAGAACAACAACTAATGAGCTTGCTAAGCATAAAAACAATGTCAAATGAGGTTGTTAAGCACAAGAATAATGGAAAATGAGGTTCCTAAGTACAAGAGCAACCACAAATAAGATTGCTAAGAACAACAACAAGGGACATGAACTTTCTTTGCACATAAACATTGACAAATGCGCTTGCTAAGCATAAGAACAAAGGCAAAAGTGGTTGATAAGCACAAGAACAACGACAAATGAGGTTGCTAGTGTTGGGGAGATTTATCGAATAAATCCCCGTTTTGGCCTAAGGTGCGGAAAGAACGTAAAACAAAAAATTTTACTTCTACCCTAAGCCTAGGATCTATTCCTACAATTTGAATTCTAAAATATAAATTTATTTAAACATAAATAAATTAAAAGATATTTGTACCTCGTTCCAAATTCGAATTGGAACCGTAGACTGCTTCAGCTGCTAACTCTGCAAGCACCCTGCTCACAAGCACCCAGTTGGTCACCAAGCACCCTGCTCACAAGCAACCTGCACGACAAGCAACCTGCTCAATAAGCAGCCTGCTTACGAAGCACCCAACGTCTGATGCCTCTGTCAACCGTCCACCAGGAATCACCAGAGCACTAGTGTTTCCCTAGCCAGCAGTACTTCACTAGCGGGACAATAAAAACTAATTTTGCCGTCGTTCGCAACGATAGCTACAACAGCACGAATATCGGTTCCGATCAAAATCGAATCCAATATGAAAAATGGGATGCATTATGCCTTCACCCTCCACCCCTATTTATAGCATTTCTAAAACCGCCATTGGGGTGTAAAATGACCATTCCCTTCTAGATATTTTGGTCTCATGTTATAAAAGGGTGAAATTACAATTTTGCCATTTGCCCTTTGGATTTAACTTAATCTGATAATTATTTGGATTCCGAATTTTGGGCTTTCATATTGGGCTTCTAAATTTAATTTTGGGCTCAAATTAATACTTGAATTTGGGCTCAAAAATTAGATTTAGATTTGGGCTTAATTTGAATTTAAATTTGGGCTCAAAATTAATTTCAAAATTAAATTCAAAATTAAATTCTAATTTAATTTTGGGCTCAAATTTAAATTAACTTTTAGATCCAAAATATTAATTCTAAATTAACATTTTGATCATATGTATATGTATATAATTATCCCGAATAATTATATATCTTGCTGTTGTAATAATAAATTTATACGACGTGTCATACACGTTATAAATTTATTTTTAGTTTTTATTTGTTTGTCATCTCTATGACATTTATAATTAATTATAACTCTTTATAATCAATTATAAAATTCTCTAGTTGACTTCCTATTGGTGTGACCCGACAGGATCCGTGTTATGTTGGCAATAGAATTAAAACTCTTTTCAATTCTATAAATCATAAGCGGCACCTGGCAGAATGCATTATGACTACCCAGTTAACACAGATGATTTTGTACAATGCAAATATCACGATCTTAGTAAACAATTTACTCGTGTTAATTCTTTTGTCTCATGGTATCAGATTAGTTTCAAGGTAGATTAGTGTCATCCTTGCAAACCTAATCTTTTCTTGATTTGAAGTAAACTATCAAATATGATTAACTCTTTAATCATACTGCGCGCTGATAATCCTACTTCATCAAGGGGCCTAGTGACACCATTACTCGCACTAAATACGAGAGACAATAGTAGTCTTGATGAACATCTCCCCTCCGCACAAGTTATGCATACCGAAATGTCATCTGTATAGCTACTTTTTACGGATAGCGTTGGACGACACTTACAAATATACACTTCTCATGTAGGGAAGACGAACACCTCATACTTTAGAACTTAACACTATATGAAATATTAATGACACAAACACAAAACCATATAATATTTCATTTATGGGTCAGTCTAATACCATGTTCTCCAACATGTATCTGTGTGATTAAAATAACAACTCTTTGTCTATGGTTTGTAGAGCTTAACCATCATTTAATCCACACACTGACCTTTTAAATGGTTGATTAGTGTTCCTTGCTAATTACCAAGGTTAGAGACAAATTAAGAGTATTATTATCTATATCACGGAGTTCTACAATTTTTGATTCCGAATGCCAAAAATGATCCATAAATTTAATAATACTCAAGGAACAAAATGATATATCATTCAATTCATGAACAAAACATATAGAATACATTTATCCTATGATTGACTTCTAGATTACTACCCTAACAGCTAGGCATAAGAACAATGACAAATGAGTTGTTAAGCACAAGAACTAATGCAAATGATGTACTTAGCAACATCATTTGCCCATGATTATGTGCTTATCAATATAATTTTCATTTGTTTTTTGCGCTTAGGATCCTCATTTGACCTTGTTGTTATGCTTAGCAACTTCATTTGACCTTGTTCTTGTGCTTAGGAACACCATTTGACCTTATTCTTGTACTTAGCAACCTCATTCGTCATTATTCTTGTGATTAACAATATTATTTACATTAGTTTATGTGTCTAGCAACCTCATTTGTCATTGTTCTTGTGATTAACAACATCATTTGCATTAGTTCATGTACTTAGCAACCTCATTTGCCCTTGTTATTGTGGTTAGCATGCTCATTTGTTGTTGTTGTTCTTGCGCTTATCAACAACTTTTGCTCTTGTTCTTATGCTTAGCAACCTCATTTGCAGTTATTCACGTGCTTAGCAACATTATTTGCCATTGATCTTGTGCTTATCAACCTTATTTGTTTTTGTTTTTGTGCTTAGGAACCTCATTTTATCTTGTTCTTGTGCTTAAAAATGTTATTTTTAATTGTTCTTGGGCTTCGAAATATCATTTGCTCTTGTTCTTGTGCTTCGAAATCAAATTTGCTCTTGTTCTTGTGCTAAGCAACCTCATTTGCATTAGTTTTTGTGCTTAACAACCTCATTTGTTGTTGTTTTTGTGCATATCAACCACTTTTTCCCTTGGTCTTGTGCTTAGCAAGCGTATTTGCTAATGTTCTTGTGTAAAGAAAGCCCATTTGCACTTGTTCTTGTGCTTAACAACCTCATTTACGGTTGTTCTTGCGCTTAGCAACATCATTTTCCCTTGATCTTGTTCTTATCAACCTCATTTGCATTTGTTTTTGTATTAAGTAACCTCATTTGTGCTTGTTCTTGTGCTTAAAAATTTCATTTGTCATTGTTCTTGTTATTATCAACATCATTTGCATTAGTTCATGTGCATAGCAACCTCATTTTCCATTGTTCTTGTGCTAAGCAACAACATTTGCATTGGTTCTTCTACTTAACAACCTCATTTGGTAATGTTCTTATATTTATCAACCTCATTTGTTGTTGTTCTTGTGCTTATCAACTTCTTTGCCCTTGTTCTTGTGTTTAGGAAGCGCATTTGCCAATGTTTTCGTACGTAGAAATCTCATATGCCCTTGTTGTTGTGCTTAGCAACCTTATTTGTGGTTGTTCTTCTACTTCACACAATCATTTGCCCTTGTTCTTGTGCGTAGGAACCTAATTTGTCATCATTCTTGTGCTTAGTAACTTCATTTCTGGGTCTTTTTGTGTTTAGCAATATCATTTGCATTTGTTCTTGGACTTGTCAAACTCATTGGCCCTTGTTCTTGTGCTTAGTAACATCATTTGGCCATATTCTTGTGCTTAGCAACCTTATTTCTCTGGTTCTTGTGATTAGCAACATCATTTGCATTAGTTCATATGCTTAGCAACCTCATTTGTCATTGTTCTTGTGGTTAGCATGCTTATTTATTGTTGTTTTTGTGCTTAACAATTATTTTTGCTCTTGTTCTTTGCTTAGCAAGTGCATTTGCCAATGTTCTTCAGCAAAGAAAGCTATTTTCCCTTGTTCTTATGCTTAGCAACATCATTTGCCCTTGATTTTATGCTTATGAACCTCATTTGCATTTGTTCTTGTGCTTAGGAACCTAATTTGCCCTTGTTTGTTTGCTTAACAACCTCAATTGGCATTCTTCGTGTGCTTAACAACCTCTTTTGCCCTTGATCTTGTGCTTATGAACCTCATTTGCATTTGTTCTTGTGCTTAGTAATCTCATTTTCCCAAGTTTGTGTGCTTAACAACCTCAATTGGCGTTGTTCGTTAGCTTAAGAATCTCTTGTGCCCTTGATCTTGCGCTTATGAACCTCATTTGTATTTGTTCTTGTGCTTAGGAACCTCATTTTCCCTTGTTTGTGTGCTTAACAACCTCAATTGGCGTTGTTCGTATGCTTCTTAACCTCTTTTTCCCTTGTTCTTGTACTTTGCAACATCATTTACACTTGTTCTTGTGCTTAACTACCTCATTTGTCGTTCTTCTTGCACTTTGCAACATAATTTACCCTTGATATTGTGCTTATGAATCTCATTTCATTTGTTCTTGTGCTTAGGAACCTCATTTGCCCTTATTTGTGTATTTAACAACATTAATTGGCGTTGTTCGTGTGCTTAACAACCTCTTTTGCCCATGATGTTGTACTTATGAACCTCATTTGCATTTGTTCTTGTGCTTAGGAACCTCATTTTTCCTTGTTTGTGTGCTTAACAACCTCAATTGACATTGTTCGTGTGCTTAACAACCTCTTTTTCCCTTGATCTTGTGCTTATGAACCTCATTTGCAGTTGTTCTTATGTTTAGGAACCTCATTTGCCCTTGTTCGTGTGCTTAAACCTCAATTGTCATTGTTCATATAATTCTTAACCTCTTTTGCCATTGTTCTTGTGCTTAGCAACATCATTTATACTTGTTTTTTTGCTTAACACCCTCATTTGTCGTTGTTCTTGCGCTTTGCAACATAATTTGCCCCAGATCTTGTGCTTATGAATCTCATTTGCATTTATTATTGTGCTTAAGAACCTCATTTTCCCTTGTTTGTGTGCATAACAACCTCAATTAGCATTGTTCGTGTGCTTAACGACCTCTTTTGCCCTTCATCTTGTGCTTATGAACATCATTTGCATTTGTTCTTATGCTTAGGATCCTCATTTTCCCTTGTTCGTGTGCTTAACAACCTCAATTGGTGTTGTTCGTCTGCTTCTTAACCTCTTTTGCCCTTGTTCTTGTGCTTAGCAACATCATTTCCACTTGTTATTGTGCTTAACAACCTCATTTCTCGTTGTTCTTGCGCTTTGCAACATAATTTTTCTTTGATCTTGTGCTTATCAACCTCATTTGCAATTGTTCTTGTTCTTAGTAACCTCATTTTCCCTTGTTTGTGTGCTTAACAACCTCAATTGGCGTTGTTCGTTTCTTAACAACCTCTTGTGCCCTTGATCTTGTGCTTGTGAACCTCATTTGCATTTGTTCATGTGCTTAGGAACCTCATTTGCCCTTGTTCGTGTGCTTAACAACCTCCATTGTCATTGCTTATATGCTTCTTAACCTCTTTTGACCTTGTTCTTGTGCTTAGCTATATCAGTTACACTTGTTTTTGTGCTAAACAACCTCATTTGCCGTTGTTCTTGTGCTTTGCAACATAATTTGCCCTTGATCTTGTGCTTATAAACCTCATTTGTATTTGTTTTTGTGCTTAGGAACCTCATTTGCCCTTGTTCGTGTGTTTAAACCTCAATTGTCGTTGTTCCTATGTTTCTTAACCTCTTTTGCCCTTGTTCTTGTGGTTTGCAACATCATTTACACTTGTTCTTGTGCTAAGCTACCTCATTTGTCGTTGTTCTTGCCCTTTGCAACATAATTTGCCCTTCATATTGTGCTTATAAATCTCATTTGCATTTGTTCTGGTGCTTAGGAACCTCATTAGCCATTGTTTGTGTGCTTAACAACCTCAATTGGCGTTGTTTGTGTGCTTAACAACCTCTTTTGCCCATGATCTTGTACTTATGAACCTCATTTGCAATTGTTCTTGTGCTTAGGAACCTCATTTGCCCTTGTTTGTGTACTTAACAACCTCAATTGGCGTTGTTCGTGTGCTTAACAACCTCTTTTGCCCATGATCTTGTGCTTATTAACCTCATTTGCATTTGTTCTTCTGCTTAGGAACCAAATTTGCCCTTGTTCGTGTGCATAACAACCTCCATTGTCGTTGTTCGTATGATTCTTAACCTCTTTTCCCATTGTTCTTGCGCTTAGCAACATCATTTACACTTGTTTTTTTGCTTAACACTCTCATTTGGCGTTGTTCATTTGATTAACAACCTCTTGTGCCCTTGATCTTGTGCTTATGAACCTCATTTGCATTTGTTCTTGTGCTTAGGAACCTCATTTGCCCTTGTTCGTGTGCTTAACAACCTCCATTGTCGTTGTTCATATGCTTCTTAACTTCTTTTGCCATTGTTCTTGTGCTTTGCAACATCATTTACACTTGTTTTTTTGCTTAACACCCTCATTTGTTGTTGTTCTTGCGCTTTGCAACATAATTTGCCCCTTATCTTGTGCTTATGAACCTCATTTGCATTTGTTCTTGTGCTTAAGAACCTCATTCCCCCTTGTTTGTGGGCTTAACAACCTCAATTGGCATTGTTCGTGTGCTTAACAACCTCTTTTGCCCTTGATCTTGTGCTTATGAACCTCATTTGCATTTGTTCTTGTGCTTAGTAACCTCATTTTCCCTTGTTTGTGTGCTTAACAACCTCAATTGGCATTGTTGGTTTGTTTAACAACCTCTTGTGCTCTTGATCTTGTGCTTATGAACCTCATTTGCATTTGTTCATGTGCCTAAGAACCTCATTTGCCCTTGTTCGTGTGCTTAACAACCTCCATTGTCGTTCCTCATATGCTTCTTAACATCTTCTGAACTTGTTCTTGTGCTTAGCAACATCAGCTGGACTTGTTCTTGTGCTAAACAACCTCATTTGTCGTTGTTATTGTGATTTGCAACATAATTTGCCCATGATCTTGCGCTTATGAACCTCATTTGCATTTGTTCTTATGCTTAGGAACCTCATTTCCCCTTTTTTGTGCGCTTAACAACCCCAATTGGCATTGTTCGTGTGCTTCACAACCTCTTTTGCCCATGATCTTGTACTTATAAACCTCATTTGCATTTGTTCTTGTGCTTAGGAACCTAATTTTCCCTTGTATGTGTGCTTAACAACCTCTTTTTCTCATAATCTTGTGCTTATGAACCTCATTCGCATTTGTTCCTGTGCTTAGGAACCCCATTTGCCCTAGTTTGTGTGCTTAACAACCTCAATTGGCGTTGCTCGTGTGCTTCACAACCTCTTTTGCCCATGATCTTGTACTTATGAACCTCATTTGCATTTGTTCTAGTGCTTAGGACCCTCATTTGCCCTTGTTCGTGTACTTAGCAACCTCCATTGTCGTTGTTCATATACTTCTTAACCTCTTTTGCCCTTGTTCTTGCGCTTAGCAACATCAGTTACACTTGTTCTTGTGCTAAACAACCTCATTTGTCGTTGTTCTTTGATTTGCAACATAATTTGCCCATGATCTTGCGCTTATGAACCTCATTTGCATTTGTTCTTGTACTTAGGAACCTCATTTGCCCTTGGTTGTGTGCTTAACAACCTCAATTGGCGTTGTTCATGTGCTTCACAACCTCTTTTGCCCATGATCTTTTAGTTATGAACCTCATTTGCATTTGTTCTTGTGCTTAGGAACCTCATTTGCCCTTGTTCGTGGCTCTTTTGCCCATGATCTTGTAGTTATGAACCTCATTTGCATTTGTTCTTGTGCTTAGGAACCTCATTTGCCCTTGTTCGTGGGCTTAGCAACCTCCATTGTCGTTGTTCATATACTTCTTGACCTCTTTTGCCCTTCTTCTTGTGCTTAGCAACATCAGTTACACGTGTTCATGTGCTAAACAACCTCATTTGTCGTTGTTCTTGCGATTTGCAACATAATTTGCCCGTGATCTTGCGCTTATGAACCTCATTTGCATTTGTTCTTGTGCTTAGGAACCTCATTTGCCCTTGTTTGTGTGCTTAACAACCTCAATTGGTGTTGTTCGTATTCTTCTTAACCTCTTTTTCCCTTGTTCTTATGCTTAGCAACATCATTTCCACTTGTTATTTTGCGTAACAAACTCATTTGTCATTGTTCTTGCGATTTGCAACATAATTTGCCCTTGATCTTGTGCTTATGAACCTCATTTGCATTGTTATTGTGCTTAGAAACCTCATTTGCCCTAGTTTGTGTTCTTAACAACCTCAATTGGCGTTGTTCGTGTGCTTAACAACCTCTTGTGCCCTTGATCTTGTGCTCATGAACCTCATTTGCATTTGTTCATGTGCTTAGGAACCTCATTTGCCCTTGTTCGTGTGCTTAACAACCTCCATTGTCGTTGTTCATATGCTTCTTAACTTCTTTTGCCATTGTTCTTATTCTTTGCAACATCATTTACACTTATTTTTTTGCTTAACACCCTCATTTGTTGTCGTTCTTGCGCTTTGCAATATAATTTGCCCCCTATCTTGTGCTTATGAACCTCATTTGCATTTGTTCTTGTGCTTAAGAACCTCATTCTCCCTTGTTTGTGTGCTTAACAACCTCAATTGGCATTGTTCGCGTGCTTAGCAACCTCTTTTGCCCTTGATCTTGTGCTTATGAACCTCATTTGCATTTGTTCTTGTGCTTAGTGACCTCATTTCCCCTTGTTTGTGTGCTTAACAACCTCAATTGGCATTGTTGGTTTGCTTAACAACCTCTTGTGCCCTTGATCTTGTACTTATGAACCTCATTTGCATTTGTTCATGTGCTTAAGAACCTCATTTGCCCTTTTTCGTGTGCTTAACAACCTCCATTGTCGTTCCTCATATGCTTCTTAACATCTTCTGAACTTGTTGTTGTTCTTAGCAACATCAGCTATACTTGTTCTTGTGCTAAACAACCTCATTTGTCGTTGTTCTTGTGATTTGCAGCATAATTTGCCGATGATCTTGCGCTTATTAACCTCATTTGCATTTGTTCTTGAGTTTAGGAACCTCATTTTCCCTTGTTTGTGTGGTTAACAACCTCAATCGGTGTTGTTCGTGTGCTTCACAACCTCTTTTACCCATGATTTTGTACTTATAAACCTCATTTGCATTTGTTCTTGTGCTTAGGAACCTCATTTGCCCTTGTTCATGTGCTTAGCAACCGCCATTGTCGTTGTTCATATGCTTCTTAACCTCTTTTGCCCTTGTTCTTGTGCTTAGCAACATCAGTTACACGTGTTCTTGTGCTAAACTACCTCATTTGTCGTTGTTCTTGTGATTTGCAACATAATTTGCCCATGATCTTGCGCTTATGAACCTCATTTGCATTTGTTCTTGTGCTTAGGAACCTCATTTGCCCTTGTTTGTGTGCTTAACAACCTGAATTGGCGTTGTTCGTGTGCTTCACAACCTCTTTTGCCCATGATCTTGTACTGATGAACATCGTTTGCATTTGTTCTTGTGCTTAGGAACCTCATTTGCCCTTGTTCTTGTGCTTAGCAACCTCCATTGTCGTTGTTCATATGCTTGTTAACCTCTTTTGCCCTTGTTCTTGTGCTTAGCAACATCAGTTACACTTGTTCTTGTGCTAAACAACCTCATTTCTCGTTGTTCTTTTGATTTGCAACATAATTTGCCCATGATCTTGCGCTTATGAACCTCATTTGCATTTGTTCTTGTGCTTAGGAACCTCATTTGCCCTTGTTGGTGTGCGACAACCTCTTTTGCCCATGATCTTGTAGTTATGAACCTCATTTGCATTTGTTCTTGTGCTTAGGAACCTCATTTGCCCTTGTTCGTGTGTTTAACAACCTCCATTGTCGTTGTTCATATGCTTGTTAACCTCTTTTGCCCTTGTTCTTGTGCTTAGCAACATCAGTTACACTTGTTCTTGTGCAAACAACCTCATTTGTCGTTGTTCTTTTGATTTGCAACATAATTTGCCTATGATCTTGCGCTTATGAACCTCATTTACATTTGTTCTTGTGCTTAGGAACCTCATTTCCCTTGTTTGTGTGCTTAACAACCTTAATTGGCGTTGTTCGTGTTCTCCACAACCTCTTTTGCCCATGATCTTGTACTTATGAACCTCATTTGCATTTGTTCTTGTGCTTAGGAACCTCATTTGCCCTTGTTCGTGTGCTTAGCAACCTTAATTGGCGTTGTTCATATGCTTCTTAACCTCTTTTTCCCTTGTTCTTGTGCTTTGCAATATCATTTACACTTGTTCTTGTGCTAAACAACCTCATTTGTCGTTGTTCTTTTGATTTGCAACATAATTTGCCCATAATCTTGCACTTATGAACCTCATTTGCATTTGTTATTGTGCTTAGGAACCTCATTTGCCCTTGTTTGTGTGCTTAACAACCTCAATTGGTGTTGTTCGTATTCTTCTTAACCTCTTTTTCCCTTGTTCTTATGCTTAGCAACACCATTTCCACTTGTTATTGTGCGTAACAAACTCATTTGTCGTTGTTCTTGCGCTTTGCAACATAATTTGCCCTTGATCTTGTGCTTATGAACCTCATTTGCATTGTTATTGTAATTAGCAACCTCATTTGCCCTAGTTTGTGTTCTTAACAACCTCAATTGACGTTGTTCGTGTGCTTAACAACCTCTTGTGCCCTTGATCTTGTGCTTATGAACCTCATTTCCATTTGTTCATGTGCTTAGGAACCTCATTTGCCCTTGGTCGTGTGCTTAACAACCTCCATTGTCGTTGTTCATATGCTTCTTAACTTCTTTTGCCATTGTTCTTGTGCTTAGCAACATCATTTACACTTGTTTTTTTGCTTAACACCCTCATTTGTTGTTGTTCTTGTGCTTTGCAACATAATTTGTCCCTTATCTTGTGCTTATGAACCTCATTTGCATTTGTTCTTGTGCTTAAGAACCTCATTCTCCCTTGTTTGTGTGCTTAACAACCTCAATTGGCATTGTTCGTGTGCTTAACAACCTCTTTTGCCCTTGATCTTGTGCTTATGAACCTCATTTGCATTTGTTCTTGTGCTTAGGAGCCTCATTTGCCCTTGTTTGGGTGCTTAACAACATCAATTGGTGTTGTTCGTATTCTTCTTAATCTCTTTTTCCCTTATTCTTATGCTTAGCAACATAATTTCCACTTGTTATTGTGCGTAACAAACTCATTTGTCATTGTAATTGATGTTGCTAAGAACAAGAAAAAGAGCAAAAGAGGTTGATAAGCATATGAGCAACGACAATTAAGATTGTTAAGAACAAGAACAATAGCAAATGAGATTCCTAAGTACAATAATAACAAATGCAAATGAGATTGATAAGTACAAAATCAAGAGCAAATGATGTTGCAAAGCACAAAAACAACGACACGTCAAAATATACCTTACCAAACTGTGTCGTGCCAATATATGTATTGTGATCATTTTCAATACTGTGTGGCATGTCACACCACAACTTATATTAATTTTTTTAATATATTAGCATAACACAGCAAGTCGGTACACAAGACGGCACGACATGTCTGCATTTTAGTGCTCGATGCGATCAGATACATGGAACAGTACATGTTCGCTGGAATATGTATGCTAAAATTATTTCAAACCTCTTTTTTTTTTTTTTGATGAAAACCCGTAGGTTCAAACCTCCTTATTGTTATTGATGTGCACCAGTAAGCACGGAAGCCGACCGATCTTCTTTATTAAAACCTGAAGACCCCAGGTCAAAAAGCTAACGCGTACAAACGACGCAAAAGAAAAAGGAAAAAGTTGCATAGCAGGCTAGCAGCGCCTTGCGAATCAAAATAACAACCCTTGAAGTTCCCGTCAGAGAAGAATAATATGATCTCTTGTTAGTATAAAGCGACATTTTCAACATGTTTCTTCCAAAAGCATGTATTATCATATCGATCTTCTTCCCAATACAAGTATCTACAAACATACTTTTGATTGGAACAGATATTTCTGTTAAGGAATTTCAACCCACAAGATCACCACAACAAAAAAATCACATACACCGTATTAACTAATAAATTAGATATAACTTTAACCATGCATCATAAACCACCAAAAAAACAAACACATTAACCGCAGGATTAACTCGAGGCAAAAAAATACATAAAAAGTAACAATACTAACTTCAAGTGATTCGGCCGAAAATGTACTCCACTAGAAGGTCACGAACCAACAAACTTCACTATTCAACATAGGATATACAAGATTTAGCATACAATTGCTAAATCCAAACAATCACAACCTTTCAAGCTGAAATCCAAGCTTTTCTGATTCAATACAATAATGTCTCTTTTAATCTCTCTCTAGATCTAAACTCACACTCACAAAGTACAAGAGATACGTTACAACAATAAAAAGATGAGAGGAAAAATATATGGCTGTATCTTATACCCAGCTCTCATGGCTTTTCTGAGCCAAGTTGGGCCTATAAACCCATCAATTCCCGATCCTAAAAGCCACAAAATAATCTGAAGTATTCACAGACACCTTATGTGCGAGTTGGGAGCAAATATTTTGTGAAACAGTAACATCCTCCTGCATGTACGTTTTACACATTTGATCTCCTTGTGTTTGTATCCACCAAAAAAGAAAAAAAAATGACAGAAAACAATCCCTCACTAAAAAGTAAACGGCCAACAATACTTCTTTTGTTAGGTTATTTATTTCGAAGTTCAAACAGACAACTAGCCAAATTAGAGATTTCTTGTTGAAATAAAGTCAAAAGATATTCCATTTTCTTCAAGCCTTTTCTGAAGATCAGTTGGCCCAAAAACTGCACCCGCAGTATAAACCCCTCCTTTCGGCAAATTGCCTCTCTGCCCTAACACAATAAGGGCACACTGTATAAGTGTAATAGGGGTAGTAACATACCCAATCTCAGGACCCGACACCCTTGTAATTATCTCTTTATCAGGTTTCTTACCATGTTGAGAAGCAAGCTTTTCATCACTGTACCCGTGCCCAACAAACCACATGTTAAAAGTAGCACTCCTCACCTCCTCCTCTGTGGGGCCCTCTTTGCGGAACCACCCGGCAGAGAAAAATGAAGGGAACTTTAGCAAAAGGGACCTTCCCAATGCGAATTTACCAAAAACACCAATGAAGAAGCCAGTAATTATGGCCCCAAACAAACCAAAGATAGATTTGGACCCCAGTTTGACCCCAAAATAGGCAGGTTTGATTGATGGCCAGAATGCTTTGCGAGTCTCCATAAACTCAGGGCTCTCAGACACTCCTGTGAGGCCATGTGGATTCTCAGTTAAGGTTATGAGGGTACGACGTACCACTGTTGCATCAGCTGAGGGGAGCTTTATCGCCCATAGCCCGAAATCCTTTTTGTGCTCTATCAAGGGCCCCTTTGGCGGTGGCGGACCCACAACCTGACAACAATAATTAAAAAAAAATAGTTAATTTTACATATACTTTACCTTGGAAGCGCATTAAGTGAAAATAAGTTCTTGCACAATATTATTTAAAATACACTATAATTGAAGAGTCGGGAGAAGCTGTAAACTGCCACTGAGAGATTATAACTGCTCTACTTTGTTTTCTCTTTTTCTTTCCTTTTTTGAGCTGGAAGTTGATGCCAGAGGCTCAATTTAGCAATCAAATAAGAAAAATCTGAGAAAAAGAAAAATTCAGCACCAACCAGAATAGTGCTGTACCACCTGACAGATACCGGCGCATATCACTACCTAACCAACCAGTTCATCATCAGTATCTGTAAAATGTTACTGGCAGTGTTGTAAAAACCGTCTGTTTAGGCCTAGTCGTTGACAGTGACCAAACTGTCACGGATTTTCCTGATTATGGCCGATTATTCCCGATTAATCATTTGGCGGTACACTATCCGTCCAACAAGCACATACCGTTATTTACAACACTGGTTACTGGGCTTGTTAGGTGCAACAATCTATAATCATAAAAGCAGCTTGTTTAAAAAACATTGATACAAAGGGGAGGTAGCACAGTTGGCTAGAAAAAAGTCCTAGGACTGTTGTATCCAAAGGTCGAGAGTTCGATCCCCCCTCACAACTTCACAACTTCTGTGAAGATTTTCAAAAAAAAAACATTGATACTTTGGGTCTATCCCATCTTTAATCTGCAACTCCTGCTCTAGAATTTCCTCATCCTTCTCAGAGTGTGAGCTTTTAATGCAATTGTCCTGTGTACACCCCACCTCTCCTAATCAGAACCACATGAGCTAACATCTAACTTACTCAAAAAGAGTAAATAGGAGAGGAGAGTAGGGAGGAAAGAGAAGGGTTGTCTTCATTGCCTCCCTTGCTTGGTCATGCCTTTTGTCTCTCAGACATTGCAAGTTAGTTTTTTGCCTTTTCGACCTTGTTATCCCTTCTCATTAGAGGTCAAAAAATAGAATGGAAAGGAGAAGATAAGGCAATAACTGTGGTAACCCGAGCAACTTAGAAAAGCTAAGGGAGGCAATGAACCATGTGAGACCAACAACTCTGGTCCTCAGATGACAGGCAAGGAATGCTGATAGGGCTTTGAGATTCTTCATTAGTGCCGATATTTTGTACATCTGTCATTGTTAATTTGTTTGATTGCAATTTTCCTTGGTGCCTTGACTGTTTGTGAATAGACATGCTAATTTATATAACTTTAGTTGTCCTGCATATTGTTGGAACCAACAGGGAAGAAAGAGAATACAAAACCACCACACAAGTTGTAAATGTCCACTAAGTACCATGATGTAATAATTTCTTTGTTAATTTTTATATTTGCTTTAATGATATTGTAACTTGTAAACATTAAAAACATATCCCAGTTAATTTCTGTGTTTTTTTTTTCAGAATGTTTAGCTTGAGTAGAAGGCTGTAGACGAATACTACTTTCAGCTTTCTGCATGATGTGATTATTAAAGGATCATACCTTTTCAAATTGAACTTCTTCTGATTTTTGAAGTGATTATTTTACCTATTCTTAATACTATAGGTAGGGACCTGAGGTGGTTATTTAAGTCGATGAAAGATCAACATCTGCAACTGGGTCAAAAAGGTTGAGAAACATTGCCTTTGTTTTTCTCAGTGAGAATTTAATCAGTTTTCAAAACCTTTTCCAGTTCTAAATAAATATTAGATCATTAATCAAAGTATAGTAAGAGTTATATAAGAAGAATTGTTGTATTTTGACTTCAAATAATACTAAATGCATCAAATCCAGGTCAGTTAGGCCTCTGTTTCTTCTTTTACCGAATAATATTTTGCTTTCTTCGAGCACAGTTGAGGGCTAAACAAGCTGCTATTTGACAGCTTAGCAACTGAGTTACTTTACTGGGAAGGCAGTTAAATAGACTCCGTCAGCATTCAGCAGAAAGCAAAAGGCAAGGATAGTAAGCTCTTTTGTGTTTAATTTTTTTTTTTATTTAATTATTTTGCTGAAACTGCATGTAGGCATGATTGCAATTACCAATTGAAAGTTCTACAGTAAGGACTAAGGACAAAATCAGGAGGAAATAAAAAAGGAAAAAATACACAACTAAAGGTATCAGAAGATCTAGAGAACCTGACGGCAGAATTGAAAACCAACTGAGAGAAAGCAAGAAAGGTTAAAAGGACAAGTTCTACGAGATTTGTCATCACCAGTATAACAGAATAACAGAAGAGAGTAAGATGACTTCAATGTTGGATAAGTGTAACCAGCATGCTTCAATGTTTGCTTTAATGACAAGAATGCTCTCAAACAAAATAATAATTTCAGTCTTGAAACATGTTAGACCAGACAGGCTCTCAATTAGTGCAAAGAGATGAATAACATGAGGGAAAGAAGAGGAAGTGTCTTTCGACTCTTGTTACAAGAATATCACTTCGTCACTTTGTGGTTGTCTCCACATCCCAGCCCATAATAATGATCACAGAACTCCCCCCCCCCCCCCCCCCCCAAAACAATATTTCAAGATGTAATCTAGGCTGTTTTGATATCCTCCGAACTCCACTGGATCCACTTTGTTATGGAGAACAACAGTCTTTGGATGTAGAAAATTATTTTGGTTTATGTTCCTTCATTTTCTTAGTTTAGATGAAGTTCGAAGTTCTATATCTCTGGTTCCAACAAAAACAGCTTATTAAAAAAGATGCCCCATAACTGCAAAATAGGCACGCTTTTGACTAGTAGCATGAATGTATCTAAGAAATTCCCTAGAGATCAAACAGTCAACTCAGATTTGGTCCATGTATGGAATTATTTTACAAACAAAAGCACGGAAAAGAAAAAAAAAATATACCTTGGGTCGAGGCCTTCTAGGTCGAGACTTCCTGAATTCTTGCAACTTGCCCGCATTCGCAACACCTAACACAGCTGACTCATAGGTACCAATATTGCCCACAATTTTTTTATCCGACTCCAAGCTCAGGTATGCTTCGATCGTATTTACCACTGACGGTGGGTCCCATTTTCTACAATTAAACATCATCCCAAATTCAGCCGGGATCGAGTCAAACCCACAAGCCGACACTATCAGTGCCCCTGTATCAGCAGCCTTTTCATGGAACTCAACCTCTGTTCGCTCAATGAACTCCGGCTCACCTGATATGTCAAGATAATCTGTACCGGCCTCGCAACAGGCTGAGGCCACGGGTCTTCCATGGAGACGATAGG
Organism: Carex arenaria; assembly: GCA_964058825.1. Classification (NCBI taxonomy): domain Eukaryota; kingdom Viridiplantae; phylum Streptophyta; class Magnoliopsida; order Poales; family Cyperaceae; genus Carex; species Carex arenaria. Next base: position 375,765 of record CAXKVW010000215.1, read on the forward strand.
GACCCACACAGGAGATGAGCAAGCGAGCCTGGCGTGCAAGGGCTAGAAGGGAGTCAGGACTGGAGGTGTCTGCTTGGAGGATGGGAATGGAGGGGGGTTGAGAGGGAGCAGTGGCCCAGTGAAGAGTGGATTTGAGCTTGGATGGGTTGCGACCAGCTATGGCAAGAGAGCGAAGAGGGGAAGGGGAGGAAGGAGTGGAGAGGAATTTTAGGGCTTCGCGTAGTACGTATTGACCTGTGAAGCCAGATGCTCCAAGGATGATGAGGTCGTAGGTTGGAGCGGAGTAAGGGGCTTCAGTCGCCATTGATGGAATCGGAGCAGAGAGCCTCCGAGGGTTTTAAACACGTTGTTCCTGATCTGCAACTGCAACCATAGCAACAAATTAATTGATCGGGTTTGATTCGGCAAGATTAAAAATTCGTTATTCGGATATAATTTGAGAATAATTCGGTACAATAAGAAATTAAAAAAAAAATAGCAAAAAAAATAGCAAAAGAAGAAACCTCACGAATGGCTTCCCTGCCAAAGCCACACCCAAAGCCAAGAGAAGCGGGACCCACCTACCTCCTGCGTTCACGTGGGTTTGCTTGAAATCAATGCCCGCAGCACCTTTTTTTATTTGAAATGAGTTTAGCCGGGCCGGCCCAATATTCAAATATTAAATCATTCGTTTTTTCCCGTTTTATTGGCGAATTATTCGGTCAAATATTCGGTTAACGTTTTATACGCGGTTCGGTGCGGCAAACCCTGAAAACCGTTTTATTCGCGAATTATACACGAATCTTGTCACTATGACTGCAACTGCAAGTTCCATTAAACAAGAGTAGGTTAACTTTTTTAATTGGATGACTCATATTTTATGAGTAGAAGTAAAAGTTTCTCAGGTTTCATGTGATTTTTTGAAGTAAAGGTTAGGAGTTAAATTATTGAACTATTTAATATTTATAAAAATAAAAAATGTTTTCTTTTTTTAGTTTTAAATCTGTAATTGTTTCACATAGAGAGTATTATTTTTTTCACTAAATTAAAAATTGATTTTCAAGATTTCATGTGAACTTAACTTCAAATTTTATTAGATTAATTTTAAATGAGAATCTAAGCTGTAAAAGAAATCTAATTTATGAGTGACATATTTACATATAAAATTTTAAAACTATCAAATTAATAGTGTGAATTGTAAAATTAAGCGATCAACAAAAAAAAATTATAATTTTTTTTTACCACTTGACTTTATACTAAATTAATTTAGAATTTCTTACATTTAGAATTATAAATGTATCATTCTTTAAGTAGATCGGTTTCAACAGTATGAATTCGTCATTTGAAATTAATCTGATTAATTGTAAAATTACGCTCACCAAATAACTATACAAGTTTTGAAACATCTAGTTCTACTCTATTTTTATATCTGCTTTCATAGTCTAAATAATTTCAACGTAACTTTTATACTAAAATATATTTAATACATAATTTTCATATTAAAACACGTTTGGAGAGCAAATATTTATATGTTTTACTGTTTTCTTTTCATATTAAAATAGTTACATCCGCGAGTGCCCCAATCCGGTATGTGTTTACTGTTTACTGTTTAGACGAGGACTTCTAAAACGGAGATAATGTGAACGTTGATGACATCTTCAGCGAAAATATTAAAGAGAAATAAAATGGTGGAAAAGAAAATGATATGTCAGGAAAAAGTGTTCATATGTTTAGATCACGGATCCGACTCTGCTGCTTTTCCGATCTCAACCATTCAAAATTTTCAATTCACGTATCTCGATAAAGAAATTTTTCCAAGCACAAATCTCAACAAATTTGAATGGCTGAGATCGGAAAAGCAGCCTGCTGCTTTTCTCAAAGAAAAGCAGCAGAGTCCGATTCTTAGATCACAAGGTCCATTCATATCACACTGCGTTATCACCCTTGTAATTTGTAAATGATCACTTTAGCCACCATCTCAAATTAATACAATACTATAAGATAGATCTGGTTCATTCATCTCTATCGTTGATATCGAGAATAACGTTAGCCGTTTACCAGTTTATATGTCATCTGTTCGTTAAAAATAATATTTTCATCTGCTTAATTTTGACATAACTGGGGAGGTTCATTTGTCTGTATCGTTGACATGGATCGATTAAAATATTATGTCATATATTTATTAAGAGCAGTCAGGATCATTGTTGCTGAAAAATATAATTTAAACCGTAAGAATGTGTCAACTCAAATATGAAATTCTCTGAAAAAACGTGGTTATTTCATTTATCTTTTTTTTTTTACTATCTCAAATTTAAAAATTTCGGACAAACACATCATAACATCTTTTATCTATATATTTTTTTTACCATTGTAAATAGCAATGTTAATAGGACTGCAATGGAAATTTTGAAAATTAGGAACCAAACAATACAAAAGAGATATATGATACGTTTGGATGCACTCTAGAATAGTTAGAATAGCTACTGTTTAGAATAGTAAATAAGAATAGCTACTGTTTAAGAACAATGCTATTCAGAACAGTGAAAAAATTATTTGGATTGCATATTTGGAATAGAATTTGGAGGGAATAGCTACTGTTTAATAATTTATGTGTAAGATTAAATATAATACAATATAATATTAATTCAAATATTAAATGTAATATAATATTATTTTAAATATTAGATTAGTATTAAATAAAATATTATATTAAATATAATATAATATTAGCTTAAATATTAAATATAATATAATATTAGCTTAAATATTAAATATAATATAATATTAGCTTAAATATTAAATGTAATATAATATTATTTTAAAAATTAGATTAGTATTAAATAAAATATTAGATTAATGTAATATAATATTATTTTAAATATTAGATTAGTATTAATAAAATATTAGATTAAATATAATATAATATTAGTTTAAATATTAATGTAATATAATATTAATTTAAAAATTAGATTAGTATTAAATAAAATATTATATTAAATATAATATAATATTAGTTTAAATATTAAATGTAATATAATATTATTTTAAATATTAAATGTAATATAATATTAGTTTAAATATTAATGTAATATAATATTAATTTAAAAATTAGATTAGTATTAAATAAAATATTAGATTAAATATAATATAATATGATTTTAAATATTAGATTAGTATTGAATAAAATATTAGTTTAAATATAATACAATGTAATATTAATTTAATTATTAAATGTAATATAATATTATTTTAAATATTAGATTAGTATTAAATATAATATAATATAATATTAATTTAAATATTAAAATATAATATAATATTATTTTAAATATTATATTAGTATTAAATAAAATATTAGATTAAATATAATACAATATAATATTAATTTAAATATTAAATGTAATATAATATTAGTTTAAATATTAGATTCGTATTAATATTGAAATTAACAAATGATATTCCATGTTTTTGTAGGAATAGCGGTGCTATTCTAAAAACAGTAGCTATTCTGAATAGCTCTAAAAGTTGTTTGGATGCACCTTGTTCCGAATAGCAATGCTATTCTAAGAACAGTAGCTATTTTTGTGCATCCAAACATATCCATATACTTCAAGAACTTTATATACAAATCCACAAATGCCTAAGGGCTTTGAACCAAAAAAAAAAAACCCCACAAATTAGCACTTTATATATATATTTTTTATTTGTGATAATTGATATAGGATATGGAAAGGCGTTCCTATCTTGTATCGGAGTACGCTCCAACGAATATTAATTCAATGCGTTCGATAGCTTCAAAATTCATGCAACTTCGATCTTAAAAGGAGAGGGAAATGAGAAGAAAATTAGTCTTCTAAATTTTTTTTGTTTGCAATCAAATAAAATATATGTTAAATATTAAACTAACTTCTATTATAAATGGAGAGAGTTCAAAGAGTAATATATATTTCTCGCTCATTCATACATGTCTCTCATTTTTTTTCATTCACGCAACTGCTACCCTATATATACAAGTATAATGTCAGTGGGCTGAATTATCTAGATTCTTCATATTGCTGCTGACTTTACTATACTGACTTTGCTAATGCTTTATCTAGAGTTACAAGGAATATTCTACTGTTTTCTTTATTATCGTAGCATAAGTTGGTTTGGTAATTTTGTGAGTAATATATAGGGATGGCAAAAAAGCCCAATTGGCCCGGAGGCCCGTTCATATCCGCCCGGCCTGCCCTTTACCCGGTCGGCCCGGCGCTGTGATGGGCCAGGTAAGGCCGGGCCAAAAGACGGGCCAGGGCAGGCTTGGGCTTGAATCAAAGCCTACAGGCGGCCCGTTGGGCTTATATGTTAATACAGCAAATGAGTCTAGGGTTTTATTCTTGCCAAAAAATCTGAGTCTCAGGGAGCCGCTCCTTTCCTCTCTCGTTCCTACTTCCCTGTCACTCAAGACTCAACAAAATCTCTACCATTTCTCTCTTTGTCGCTCTCTCTGCCGATCATCGCCGCTCCGCAGATCATTGCCGATCGCTGCCGCTCCTTTCCTCTCTTCCATTTCTCGCTCCGCAGATCACTGCCAATCGCCGCCGCTCCTTTTCTCTCTTCCATTTCTCGCTCCGCCGACCACCGCCAGTCACGTCCTCAAAACCGATCTGTGTCGCTCTTCTAAGTTCTACCAGGTTAGTTTGCTCCCTCTCTCTTCCACTTCGATTCTGTTGTTGCTTAAGTGTAGAAAATCAATTCTCCGTTACTAAAAATAAAGTCACAAAATTCAATTTAACCTATCCAGAATTCAGTTTTATGTAGCTTCCGATTTTCTGATATATTAGCTTACTAGCAATTGTTAATATTTTATTTTTGCAAAAACTTCAAATCTGATTTTTGCAAAATGTTGTGATATACTTTTATTTTCTTATATACCCATCTATTATAATGTTTCAATTGGAAAGCAGTAGTTGGATATTTGCTTTCCTTCTTCTTTTTACTTGCTTCATTTGTAATTGGAATGAAGCAATCAGGTAAAATACTCGGAAATTAGGCTAGAGACAAAAAATGTAATGATTTTCTTTTGTTTTATTCTTGCAATTCGGTATTGATTTTTCTTTTCCTTTTGTTAGGTTTTAATGAATGAATCTGTTTCAACTTTCAAGGCATAAGAGAAGCAGCACTTCCATCAGTTCCAAGCATGAGGTACTGTTTTCTTTTATTTAAGGATATCATTGTGCAATATTTTATTAGATAAGAAAAGAGAATGAGAATATGAGGTAATATGCTTGTTATATGATTGGAGTGCTCATATATTTTTCATATTTTCTCCTAGTTTAAGAGATCAGATATATTTGTATTTCTTTAGAATATTTTTCATGTGGTTATGATGTCTTTTGTGTTGTAGGTTATGATGTTTTGATTTCTTTCTTTTTAGGGAAATGGATTGATATATTCCAGTAGGTCAAAACAAGAACCTAACCTTCTCTTGTTTTTCTGTTTCCAACATTAGGTGAAAACAAGCTTGAGCGGCTAAGAGAAAAGTAGAAATCCTAGTTTCGACATGTAATTGAGTGTATTGTGAAGTGACTGAGTGCTAAATTACCGTATGTTTGATCGTTAATCTTTTAAGTTAATGTCTTATTGTTGCATCTGTCTTGATTTTGTAGTTTCACTAAACCACCTTGTTTGTTTCTTGTTTTGATGTGCTTTACTATTATCATGCATCCAATAAAATGCGTTTCTGTAACAAATTCTTGATTTTTGTTATTGTATTTTATGATGGTTCTCTGAACATAAATTTAGACGAATATAAATTTATACGGTATAAAGCACTGAGGTCAAAGAAACGGGTTCATTTGGCAGGCAGGCACGGGCAGGCCTGGGCCTGGAGAAAAAGCCCATTGGGCAGGCCGGGCCTAGATTTTCAAGCCTGTCAGATTGGGCCAGGCAGGCGGGCCATTAATTTTTTACGGGCAGGCCAGGCCTGGGCTTGACAAAATATCCGTGGGCTAGGCCCATTGCCATCCCTAGTAATATAGAAAGTGAATTTTGGGCTTGGGCTTCGGTGCTGTATTTTAACACTCCCTCTTAGCAACTGACTTGGTGTTGTCTTGATATTGGATGCTCTATGTTTATCTAGATCGTCATACTTCGTGCTGCTTTCAATTTTCTGAGTTTGAAATTGCTCAGACGTCTGTGGTTGATCTTCCAAAATAGTCATCTCTAGAAGAGAAGGTTTTGGAATCTTCTTCTCACGATGCCTTAACACAAGTCATTGTCGAATTCTCTACTCTCGACGATTCACATAACAAGCTACATGTCCTTGCACAAACTCATGTCCCGCAGCGACACCCCTTTGTGTCGTCTCGTCATCATCACCCTCCTTGGTGGTGGCCTTCAACTCGGTGCTTTCTTGTGGCTTCTCCTTATCATCAGCCACTGTGCACCTCACACCTCTTATCTCTTTCACGACCGATTCTTCAATTGGTTCTTCAAAGAACCATGACTCAAAGTCGATCTCCTCATCCTTAGGCTCATCACCCTCTTCGACGTCCTCTACGTGAGCCACCTATTGCATCGCAACAGCTGCCACTGCGTCCCACTCTTCTTCGCTTGGGACCTCCTCCAGTGTCTTCTCTTTCGTGGTCACCATGAAGCTTCCTTCATTCTTCCTGAACTGGTACTCTCTCACATAGTGCCCTCGTGGTCCGCAATTATAGCACTCCACTCTTCTACTATGGTATTCACCACTCTCGGCTCCTTTGCCCTCTCGGCCTATAGGAGCTCCCACTGAACACGAGCACCTCTTGCATTGTTCCTGACGAATATTCACCGTCTCAAGTTGTCGTCGATACCGGTCCCTGCTCGACTCTCCATGTTGACCACTATACAGGGCCTTCTCCTCTTCGTGCTTCACCGTCAAACCTTCTAGCTGCTTAGTAAGAGCTTCCTAACTGGCCAACAAATTCTCCAGTTCCAACAAGGTTAGTTGTGTCGCCCATCATTGAATTGCTGTGATGAAGGCGCTGTACTCTGGCCTCATGCCATTCAGGATTATTCGCTGCATTCTATCCTCGCCAATTTTTGCATTAGCGTCTCATGCTCAATCTCCCTACACAAATTCTTTACTTTAAGAAGATACTCACTTACAATCATGTCACCTTGGGAGATATTCATCAGCTCTTTCTCGGCTAGAGATGAAAACATATCAGATATTATCTGTCCATGATTCATAATCAAATTTTTGTGATTCAGATATTTAGATACAGATAGTTTATGGATACTAAAATTAATATAATTTATGCGGATATGGATACATATACGATTTCAATTTTGGTTTTGAATTCATCAAGCAGATGCGGATAGGAATATGGATAATTATTTGTAACCGTATTATTTTAAATTTTCAGATATCCATTTGTGTGGATATAAAATTATCCGTATTTTTTTTATCCATTTGTTTTATAATCGTATATATTGAGATGGGGAAAAGTTGTAAGTACATTTTGCTTAAAAATATGGTTATGTTGGTGATTATTTTTTGTTAAATGAAATATATATTTTGTAATAATGTAACAAATTTAACATAGAAAAAAATATTTTATTCACCATAATGATTAAATGTCTGACTTATATTTAGTTTTCTTTTAATAAAAATAATTTAATTGGTAACATGTTAATTATATTATATATTTAAATTAGGTATTTGAATTATATATGTATCTGTATATGTATAACATTTGTCTCTGTATCTAAAAAATAAAAACAAATACAATTATAGTTTGAGTACTATCTGATATGTTTCTCTTCTGTGTGCGACTCACAATACTAAATTGATAAAATTATTGTAGGGCGCAAAAAGTTCGCAGGGCTAGGTTAGCTAGCGATGCTGTTTGTATTTGTGGGGGAATGCTCCCGCATGGGTTCAGTGCTCCAGTCCCTTGGCAGACATGAGTGGAGCACCGAACTCGGGGCATTGCTGGATTTTTTTTTGCATGCCTTCCGGTTCACCCTTAGCCAGACCTACGGTTCATGATCAGTCAGCCAAGGTTTTATTGTTTGATTGTGGGGACGTTTAACTCCCGACGGGCGCAAGCCCCCGCCGTTAATTACATCAGGAAGACTTGTCAGATCAATCTGAACACCTCGTTCATTCCAGGATTTGTGCCTATTTGGTGTGAATTGAGTAATGGGGCTAAAGAGGGCTCATGTATTGTCTTTTGTATTCATATGGTTGGTTCTCATGTGCTTTAGACATTTTATGGTGTCATGTATGTGTATGTGTATGTGTATGCATCTATGTTCATATACAAGGAGGGGTATTTTGGTCGTTTCAGATTATGACTGGAGTTAGGACATATTTGAATTTGATTTAGAACAATGAGGACTTGACTTGGATTTGTTTGGAATTGATTTGAGTTGATTTGGAGTTGTTTGGAATTGATTTGAGTTGATTTGTTCAAAATTGATTTGAATTGATTTGGGTTTCCTCCTTTGAATGGTTTCAATTTCAGTCGTTCAGGCATTAGACATAGGTAATTGGGTCTCTTGACTTTGCAGAGAAGTTAGCAAAGGGGTTCCTAGGAATTGAATTTGGTTTGCTTGCGGTTACAACCTTCATCTTATCATTTTTGGACAGAATGATGTGCATCAATATTGGTGCTGGCATGGTTTCAGCTGAAATAGGTTTCGATCATAAAGTTCTGGTACATGAGATCATGTAGGCCTGAGATATGGGTTCAGGGAGGGTTCATGAATATATTCCCATCATTGGCATTGGTTTTGGAGAGACATTTCAGAGTTTAGACATGTGTGCATTTGCATTTTTGGTGCAACTTTGGAATTTGGTTCTGAGCAAGAGAATGAACAGAAATTGATGCACAATATATGGTTTGAAAGAGAAGAGTGCAATCTGCAACTCTACAAATTTTCATGATTTTTGGAGATGTCTAGCTAGGTCAACAGAACCCATGAAGTGGCTGTCAGCATAACAATTTTCACAGAATTTTATGGTTTCTTTTTCAACTTGGTACCAACTTCTGATTTTTGTTACAGACAATTGGTTCATTGTTTTTTTATGAAACTTCACAGTTTTGTTCTTTGATATAAGGTCTATGATCTGACCAAATTTCATATTTTTATCCTTTACAGATTTCAAGTTATGGTCGTTACAAGACTGGTATCAGCAGCAAAACAGTACCAGTACTGTTGCAGTTCAGTTCATTTTGGACAATCGGTCTTTAAACGGTCACTGTTTCTTGCTCGATTACTCAAATTGAGTGATTCTTTTTTGGTTCTACTCATATTGGAGTCCTTTATTTACTGGTAAAAGGGTTTGGTCAGATTCAGCCTGGTTTGGTCTGTGGGACTGATTTACTGACAGAAGGGCATTTTTGGGCATTCTGCGTACCAGCTGAGCATGTATTCGAACCAGCAGTGGTTCACAACTGGGACAGGCATGGTTATCACATATTTAACATACTAGGGACCGGTTGGGCATGACCCTTATGCGTATAAATCAAAGAATATCAAAAGACATGCGAATGATATGCGAATGACATACAACTTTGAAAAATCATAACTCATGCTATATATATTCAAATGATGCAAATTTATAGTCTATTTTGGGTGTTTTTGAATGATCTACATGATGATATACTTATATTTACTGTCAGGTATGCGTAAAATAAAGAAATATGCAGAACAGTGCTGATGGCCATGTATATGCACAGTGCAGAAAGCTAAAAATCCAAAAAGTCCAACTTCAAAAATTCATAGAAAATAGTAGAAAAATCAGAATGATGCAAAATTTGAGTCTAAAGTGGTTGTTTTGGAACCCTCTAGCTGACTGTGTCTTTATATTTTCAATTTGATCCCTATGCTATCTGGTATTTGCTGATTTGTGCACAGGGGTCATTTTTACTGTTTTTTGGTGTATCTCACAAATCAATTTGTACCATACATGCTGAGTTTGAACTTATTAGCATATCATGGGCTAGTTCAATCACATCTGGGATATAACATGGGTCTAGTTCATGATTTGAATATGTTTTAGAGGCATGGCAGCCACTATTTTGGTGACAGTAAAGGTATACCTTTGATCAAACAAAGTTTAAGCTTTTCAATTATCATATTATCATATATATAGACTGACAGAGGGTGTATATTTGCAAAACAGCCCCTGCAATCTTGAAATTTGCATTTGGTGCTCTTTTCACTTATCATTGGACATGATCATCAAGATGTCATAATGCAAAGAGTATGGAAGGCTTTGACACAGTGTATACTGCTGCCTCTCCATATTTGAACACTCCTTCCCTGACTATATGCACATGAACATCTTTATTTCCCTTTGCTTTATGCATTTGAGTGCACATTGGCTTGTCCTTTAGCCTTGCATTGGGGTTCAAGTATATTGACATGCATGTAGGTCCATTTAATTGAAGGGATAACAAGGAAATCAGCTGACTTGACCTTGCTACCCTTATATATTTTTTTTATTTTCACATTTTATTGTTGAATCCTTGATTTCTTATATTAAATAACTTCCATAGCTTGGATATTAGGAGAAATCAGCTGACTTGACCCCCATATCCTTGTTATGTCCCTTATTTATTAGAAATCAAAGAATTTGTTTTAAGAAAAAGAGGACAAAGAAGACAGAAAAGAAAAGAAGAAAGAAAATGGAAAACATATGCATATATGCACTAGTTATAATCATAGGAAGCTCCATTATTATACTTAAAACATAGAACATTTAATATATATATTGTTTTATTTGAGAAAATAGTGAAAAAGAGGATTTGATCATCAAGCTTCGTGTTTGAACACAAAGCTCTCACCTTTAAACTTCAAAACAGCAATATATATAGAGAATCAACAAGAAATGAAAAGATCAGAGAGAAGAGCTTCAAAAAAAGTAAAGAGATCAACTAAATGTAGAACTTTCCAAGTAATTGCATTAACCAAGTAAGTTATTACATGCTATGGCCTTGAAGGTTTTGCTATACTATGCTATACCTATGGATTTGACAGAGGAAAGCTTCAAGCTTTTTTTTGAATTTGCTATGAATTGGTGTAGAAAGAGAGAGACAGGTTTTGCTATCCTATAGGTTTCTTATGTTGTAGCTGGAAGTATATTATGGCTATGTAGGTGTGTGTGTGTCTCTGGGTGTAGCTCTCTTTTGCTGTGTGTCTCTCTTCTTGCTTCATCTTGAGGGGTATATATAGCATATGGCATGAGGATTCTAGGGTTTAGCCTAGGGTTGACATGGCATCATCTTCATTCTTCAATCGGCATCTTTTTGATCTGATGGCGTGTGTCATTTGCTTATCAATTAAGCTAGACTAGCCAGGTTTTATATCCAATTACCAACAGCCATGCTGACGATCCAGGAGATGAGACACATGAGCCTTTAGATGCTAGTTTCTTGATGGCTAGGATCGAAGTTGAGATATTTCAGAAAGGGTCATGCATTCCCACACCCCTGGAGACATATTCTTCAATCTTGGCTTATTCTCTAGATGCATGGCACGTGTCCCAGAGGTTGCAAGGATACAGCTGGGGAGGGTGTGTTCTTATCTCGTGCCAACGGCTTCTTGCCCTGGTGGTTAGTACTTGATTATATGTGGCCTTGCTTTGCTGCTTACTGAGTGCTTGACATATGGTAGGAACAACTAACAAGTACCTTATTTTAACTAGGCACACTGATAGTCTCATTGGATCCTCACAATGCACTCCATAATTTGTTGATTCGGCACATGTAGCAACCAAGTCCATTTTAGTTAATTGGTCTTTTCTGCATCAAATCCGTAAGCAACAGAGCCCATTCTCTCAGCCCATATTAATTCACTTATCCCTTTCTTTATTCCGATTAGGAAAATGTGAGGAGCCCATTTAAATTTATTTTATTAAACTCCATCACTTCATTGACCGTGACCATCTCAATTTCCTATTTATGTTGAGAGTAGCATGGACCGAGTTTAATTGCTCAATAAAACTTGTTATATTGGACTGACTTATGGGTCCCACTTGTAAAGTTTAATTGGGCATTCATGAAATTTGTTTAGATTTCATAATTCTCTAACCCGCTTCACATCATGACATATCGGGTCTATAAAGACTTACAATTTTGCACATGCCATTTAATTATGAATTTTGTACATAATTTTGCATTTTCTTTTTTATCGCTGGGTGTCAAATTAAAATATCTAGCAGCTTATTTAGGGTACAACAATTATTGATGTCTATTTTGCATCAAACGAGTTGCTAAGGAACAGCTCGTGATTGACTCGGCAAAAATAAAGCTCAACTCAGTTCACTCTAACATGAGTTGACTTGAAACTTTGTTTAGCTCCACTTGTCTAGGCTCATTGATTTCAGTAAGAAAGTTAGATTTATATGGGTATATTGGGTTTTATGCTGTATCCATGAGAAAATTGGCTATTTTAAAAGTTTAGATGGATACAAGGGAAAATTTAAATGACATTTTTATCTTCCTTCACATACCCTTCTTCTTTTTCCCCGTGACAATCGTATCCTCTAAGTATTATACTTTTGTTCCATAGAGTAATTGGATCCGGACCATTTTTTTAACTTTGCATGAATCTCAAACCACAAATAATATTGGCTCCCTGCATTATCCTTGAATATGTGCCATTTTTGAGTTAATTTGGACTGTAAAATAGTGCACCCGTGTGGTACAACAGAGGATACATGGGTACACATTTTGACGTGGTTGTTTTTAATTCATGCAGGATAAATAATAGGTACATTACTCTTTTGAGCTCTATTGCAGTTCTCTATATGGATAAAAAAAACAACCCTATCAAAATGTGTACTCGATAATTGTCTGGCGCTCTTCTTTTGAGTGAATTCACATCCCCTCGGGTTACCTAACTGAGAACAATTACGATCATATGGTTCTTTTAATCTGGCACGAATCTCAAAACAGACCCCTTACAATTTCCAATTTCCATAAATTGTAATGGACTCCTTACAACTTCCTAAAAAAGAGCAAACTGTTCCATTGTGGGGTGGTCAGATTTAGGAAGCAAACCGCCCTACAGTGGGTCAAGGAGTTTTTTGAAATATTTGAAAATTGAGAGTATATTTGTTATTTTTTATTTTTTTAGAGAATTAATAAAAAAATCAGTAGATTTTCATGCAGATGCGGCCGCATATTTCAACATGGGAGATTCAATAGATTTAGATCTTCAGTAGATATAGTCTTGAAAAAGAAAAAAAAAAACAACAACACGAATATAACACAAAAGTATTTCATTATTTTCATAAGAGATTGCATGAAGATTTTCATGCAGAATCGAACTATAAATGCATATGAGGCCGCATAAATCGCATTTTTGGACCGTAATATTTTCATTTTTAAAAAACAGATTTCAAATTTTATTTGATGGCGACTATTCGTCTTCACACGTTGTATCAAGAAAATAACGCATGGGAGAAACGTAGGTCACAGCTTCATTTCGGTTAAAATAAGCAATTGATATCAAATCAGTTGGTGCCATTGGATAATATAAAATAAATGAAATGAACAAAGCACAATTTGTCCAAGTGGCTTATCTTGGACCAAATGCAGCTTCTTTGTTCAAACATGGCATGAGGAATTTGACCAAATTGCACGACAAATTTACAGAACATTAGTTTTTTAGTGCAATTAATTATACTGATTCTTCTTTTTTTTACCACTTACCCGGCCAGTTCTTAGTAGTAATTTTTTTTTTTTGGAAAAAGAATCTCATCACCAATATTTTTTCAATAGCCTTAGACAGTGTTGTAAAATGCAGTTCATGCATCCGTATATGCTTATGCAGTTTGATTCTGCATGAAAATCTTCATGCAGTCTTATATATGTAGTTTCGCATGAAAATCACATATTTTCAGTTTAAAGATGCATATTGATTTTTAATCATGCAATTATTTGTATCTGGCATCATGCAATTCTATCAGTGAATGCTAATTAATTAATTGTTTGCATCTGGTTAATTTAGTGAGTTACTTTAGGATTAATGCTCCTGCTCAGACCCAATTCACTGAATGATTTTAATATACTAGAATTCGATGTAATTCTTTCCTCTGATATGTGACACAAGTTATTTTTAATAGGAATATATTGCATATTTTGAGTGGAAATAAATTAATATGTAGTTTAAAATCCACATATATAAGTCCGTATATTGCATGTGCGGTATGCAGTAACCTTCCACATACATGAACAAAACCATATTTTACAACATTGGCCTTAGTAACCTTAACTGCTAATAGTGTCACTAAAAATTTATAGAGCTTAACACGCATGAACAGAAAGTTGAGGATAGTCATATTTTCTTTCTAATTATTAGATATTTAAAACTTGACAAATTTAATATCAAATATATTAAATTTATTAACTCTAAAAAAATAAAAACAATTACTAATAATGAATCTCGTCTCAATCTGGAACCGTCCAATTAATGGAACCGCAGTTATTAAATTTATTAATTTAATATACCTTGTTAATCAGATGACAATGACATTTATGTGACTAATTTTTTTTGTCTCATATAGTAATCAAGTCCTACGTGGAATAGAACTTAATTAGAAGGAAGATTTAGATGATGTATGTAAGGTTTGAATTGACCGGACCTGTGTACCATCTTGACCAATCTCTGTTATCTTATTTTACACGTTTTTGGAGATTTTTATACATCTCATTTTGAATTTTGAATCCTCCTGCACGTAGAAAACGACCCGCAAACGAAATAATCAACAAATGACAACTAGTCGTAATTTACTTAGAAAAAACCAACCGCATGTCCTTTTCATTTGATATATAAAAGTTGGTGTTTTGAATAAACAGGGTATAAGTTTATAGATCAGTCTATTATTTCAATTTTCAGTAGTAACTGATATTTACGTTTATTTAGTTAATTTTATACTTCAGGATTGATATTAGCGGAGTAAAAAAATAAATTAAGACATTAATGAACAAAATAGGAAGAATTTTATATAATGAATTACAGTCCAAAAGTTTCTTGTATACTGAAAATGAAAATGAAAGGAAACTAAACAAATACACTTTTCAAAATAAGAAAAGCAAACCTCTATAATCTCCTACTTCCTATATATTTAAAAAAAAAAAAACCCTAAGCTCCTAAACAAAATAATTTCTTTTATGCTCTTTATTCATGTTCAAATCTAGACTAAACTACATTTCTTGGCCATTTTATTATGTACACCGTTTAAACAACAAACTTGCTTGTACAAAAAAAAATTATTACACTATACACCACAGCAAGAAGAATAATCACCAGAATTTTTTGTACCGGCATCCTGACTGTCATTGTACCTATCTCTCTGCACCAAAATGCCATGCAACATAGAGTGTACCTCCTTCATGTCAGGTCTCTCTTGCGGCGCCTCCTCCGTGCATCTCAGACCAACCGTCAGCAACTTTTGCACCACAAATCTTTTTATTTCACTATCTGCTATCGTGTTCACCAACTCCGACGCCACTTTCCATCCCTCCTTCCGAATTCTCCTTCCCCAGTCGACCAAGCACTCGTCATTTCCATCCACTGCTTTCCTTCCGGTAGCCAATTCCATTAGTAACACGCCAAAACTATACACGTCTCCTTTTGTTGTCACCCTCCAAGTGTGGCAATACTCTGGCGCCACATAGCCGACTGTTCCTGCTATGATTGTGCTGACATGGCTCTCTCCTGGCCCCACTAATCTCGCTAACCCGAAGTCTGTTACCTTTGCCTGACCATCCCGGTCCAATAAGACATTGCTAGCCTTGACATCTCGGTGAACAACTGCCGGGTCACATTCGTGGTGTAAGAAAACCAACGCACGTGCTACACCAATGGCTGTCTCAAGCCGCCGGTCCAACCCGTATTGGGTCCAGTCCGTTATCACATCCTCCAAATTACCCCCTTCCAAGTACTCATATACTAACAATTTTGTTGAGCCGAATAGGCACCACCCATAAAGAGAAACAAGATTTGGGTGAGGCCAACCCGAGCCGGATCGACCAGCTAGAACCTCCATCTCGGCTTGAAATTCCTTCTCCATTTCTCCCTCTACACTCCCACTTATCCTAGACAGCTTCTTTACGGCCACATGTCGCCCATCCGGAAGTACCCCACGATAGACAATTCCATATCCACCTCGCCCGACCACTAGATCTTCTGAAAAGTTGCCGGTTGCAGTGACAATATCTCCGTAGGTAAATGCCGTGCGATCCAACCGAAAAACCTTAACCCAATCAAGTGATGATGAATTCCCATTTGACGATGAAGAAGACGTGGATACTGCCAAAGTACACCTCTTTTTAATCCCATCAAATGGGAAATCATCGGGTGTCTCCGAATCTGTATATGGATCTACTGGGCTTGATCTCTGACAACAAATGAACATAGTAACAAATCCACAAATGAGAAAAGCCAGCATAAAACCAGAGAATATCCAAAATGCCACTGTTCTTTCTTGAACTCTTTTGTGCTGTGTGGAGCCACTACTTGCTGATGATTCTTCGATTGGAGATGGGAAAATAATATATGGATCACCGATGTATGACGTGTTACCGAAATTAGCTATAGCACCAGTTAATGGGATGTTACCAACCAACAAATTATTGTATGACACATTGAAATTTTCAAGCTGGTTTAGTCGGTTCAAACTCGAAGGAAGCTCGCCAGAGAAATTGTTACAGGACAAGTCGAGGCTTTGAAGACACATTATGTCACCTATCTCAGTTGGTATCTGGCCTGAAAATTGGTTGCTCGACGCGTTTAACATAACGAGTGGTTGGTGCGAAATACTAGCCGGCAAATTACCGGATAGTTGGTTTTGATCCATGAGTATAAGACTTAGGTTACGCACTGATCCAATCTCTTGTGGTACTTCCCCCGAGAGAAGATTATCAGAGACCTGTATATAACCAGATATTGTCAGAGTAAGCACCGGGTTGGTTCGGTTTGTGCAAACAGGGAAGACACCATATCCTTTCAAAATTCTGTTCCATGTTTGACGGCACCTCTTGAGGTTCATGATTGTGTATACAAAACTAAATGGTGGGTAGCTAGCAGGAATCCACCGTTTCATTGTCAGACACTCGCCGGAACCACCAAAAGCATACGGATCTTTTTGATTTGCTTCAAATGTAGGAAATGGGTTTGATCCCATTGTCGAAATTTCGTGTGGGATTTTACCAGTGAGTCTGTTCGATGCCAGGTTTAACCATAACAGACTGGTACAATTTCCTATTTGGGGAGGTATGATGCCAGTTAATTGATTATTGGCCAACATAAGCCATAATAGAGAAGTGAGATTACCAATCTGTGAGGGGATCTCTCCTGTCAATTGGTTAAAGGACAGATCCAGTGCTTGGAGTTGCTTTAACTGTCCAAATTCTCGTGGTATTGCACCGGAGAAATTGTTGTAAGCTAAAACTAGCATTCTTAAATTTTGCATTTGGGAAATAGAAACTGGGAGCATGCCAGAGAAGGAATTGAAGCTGAGATCTAGTCGCGCTAGTAGCGGTAACTTGAGTATACCTGAAGTCTCTATTCCATTGGTGTAGTTATTGCTATGCAATATTAAAAATATCAAGGAAGTAAAATTTCCAAGTATTGGTTGAATTTCACCACCAAAATTATTTTTGCTTAAATCAAGCAAAATGAGCTCAGTGCAATTCAGTAACTCTTTTGGGATTTCTCTATCAAATGTGTTAGTTCCAAAGAATAGCCTTTTCAATCCTGATATCGCACCGACACCACTTGGAATTGGACCAGAGAATTTATTTCCGAACAGCGACAACAACTTCAATTGCGAGCAATTCGCAATTGAATTCGGGAAAGTGCCATAGAATTCATTTACTGAGATATCCAAGAGTTGTAATGTACAATTTGCTTGAAAGATATCTTGCTCTATCTCTCCAGTCAAATTGTTCTCTGATAGATAGAATTCTTTAAGTCTATTGAAACCGTGCCATATTACACCAGTAAACTTGTTTATACTAAGATCAACATAACTAAGCTTATTGCATTCATCGAATCGCCCCTCTATACCACCCGTGAAGTTATTATTTGAAATATTAAGCATGACGAGATTTGCACATATTTCTGGAAATTTTGCATAAATGTTGCCTTCAAGCCGGTTAAAAGACATATCTAATGTTTCCAACTTGGATAAGCCGGTAAGGTTCAACGTACCAGTTAACCAATTATGTGAAATGTTAAGATAAGTGAGACCGGTACATCGGTTGAGGTCACTCGGTAACACTCCATTTATACCGTTCATTGAAAGGTCCAGGTATGTGAGGTGTTTTATGAGAGAGAAATTTGAGAAGAATTCACCCGATATGTTATAGGCTGATAGGTCGACATGAGTAACGTGCATCGACCCGTCGCACCGGATTCCGGTCCAATTGCATGAAGACGTGTCCGAATCGTTCCAATCTGCGTACCAATCTTCATGTATGGGGCTGCTATAGAACCTCTTAAGCTGGAGTAGCACCTCCTTGTCGGTAAGCGAATGGAGAGGTTCACTAGAGAAGAGGAGAAAGGAGAGGATTATGAGAAGGTGGCGCAAAAACCCAGTTGCTGTCTCTGACATGTCACACGAGCTCTCATATGGGAAGAAACAAAGGTGTTTTCTGGTGGTAGTTTTGGTTTCTGGAGGAGGTTTGATTTTAGAACTCAGGTGTGAAAGTGCAAGTAAATTTAATTGTTGTTGGTTTTAGAACTCATGAGGTGGTTGTAGTTGTCCATTTAAAGTGGATTAAGACAAAGGAAGACTATGACTAATACAGTATTTGTCTCCTGCATGCTCTATATCGATCATGTTATTAAATTTTTACGAAATTAAAATAATGTATATTAATTTCAGAACAGGAGATTTTGTTAAATTTTTCTTAGATGTGCCTTAATTTCTATAGTCAATATATGAGATATCAATCAGAGGACTTGTGATAAGTACACGTGCAATTGTTTAGAATATCATTCTTTCTTAAAAACAGGCGCAGATATTTACAGAGCTAATCTGACTTCATGCAGCGAACCAGTCATATATTTTGTTTATTCTCTATTGAACGTGCGCTGCGTGAAGATAAAATAGCTCTGTCAATATCTTTAACCCTTCAAACCTTTTTTTTCTTAACTGGGTTTGAAATTGGTTTTGATTAGATTTTGATTGGTGCCTTTTTCTAGTCTTTAGTCAGAAATGAGTGGGGACCAGAGAGCATTCAAATTTAATTTCTTAGGCGTGTGATGACTGAGGAGACAAGGGGCCGTCTTTGTTGAATTTTTGGTAAAGAGATTGATGAAAGATTTAGGTTTGGAAATTGAAATTGGGCTTTTGCATTAAAGATTTTAAACGTGCGAGTGGAATTTGAGGCTGTTAGGTCAGGTTCCATAATATTTATTAGTCACAAGTTTTGAATTTTTTTTCTTTCTTTCTTGCTAATCAATTTTTAGCTTTAGGGTCAAGTTAACAATTTAATAATATTTTATAAAAATCAAATTATTATTTTTTAAGGAATAGAAGAAAAAATTAGGAATATATTGTTAGTTTCATAGATTAGTTATGTATTAAATTTCATACAACTTGAATATCATTTAACAATCCGTCAAAATCATTGAATATATATTGTTGTAAATTTAACAATAAAACTGACATTATAGAGTCTGACCAGTATGACATCAGTGTCATTTCAACCTATATAACACTAACTCCAAAACCTATCGAATCGACTTCGAATGGTGAATCCAAACCGTTCAAACTGACCTACTTCATTAGTTGTGTGTTTACATGCAAAATTTATAATTTTTCGAATTTATTTAGTATCAAGTTAAGCGGTCAAATGTATGAGTTTTTAAGTTTATTTTAATACATTCATTTTTCAACATTTTTACCGCTTGATTTGATACTAAAATAACTCAAAAACATATTAAAAAAAAAATTTGCATGTAAACACATCACTCATAAAGTAAATCAGCTTGAACGGTTTGGATTAGTCGTTTGAAGTCTATTCAATCAATTTAGTATCATATGACACTGATGTCATACTAGCCAGACTCGACATTATATATCAAATATCAGATTTAAAAAATAATACTTTTTATAATTGTTAAAACTATTAAGTTCAATAGTTGTCAATATATCTCGATCTTGTAATACATAATTTAGATAGTACTTAATTTACATGATAGTACAAGTGATCAAGATAGATAAAAAGAAGAAGTGAACTTGCATGTATGTTAACTCGGAGAAAAGAAATAAGTAGATAGGTATCTAAATTCTAAGGTATATGTTGTTTCAATTTATAGCGGGATAATTAAAAGAGATTGCATGAAATTATATACAGGAATCAATATGCTAGCTACAACTAGCAAACGGCTTTCATAAATCATGATGAAATTCATGGAAGCGCAGATGGGTACCAAAATAAATTATTTGATTAAGGGAAGACTAGAACTAAAAGTATTGAATCTTGATCCGATTTGTAAAACGATCAGCATGGTTAAAAAGTTGGATAACAATGTTCGATTGGTTTGTCTCAAAAAAGAAAAAAAAAAGTTAATTCCACATGCAGGTCAAACTTGTTAAACCTCTATTTCCTTTCATAATTGGCAGCTTTTGGGTTGATCATTATCCAAACGTGTAGAAGTGCAATAATAGTTAGAATCAGCATTGCTCATCTCTTTACGGAGACAGAGAACTTGAGCCGCTAATTACCAAGTCTGCGGTTCTTCTCTAAACCAAGTAATAATTTTTTTAATGTGACATGCATGAAAGGAACCATAACAATGTTATAGTAATTTTTGCATTTCTCTAAAAATATTACAGTATTTATTACGAATCTTTTACCCTGAAACTTTTTTTTTTCTATTCATTACGTTCGTATAGCAGATGCCAACGCGGCAGAGTGTTTTATATTTTTATTCTATAAAAAAAATGGAAAAGAAAAGAATCAAAACAAAGAAGTGTTAAGTGATGGCGAATGGATATGAACCGATTTGAGACCATTCCTTGGTCTCTCCAGAAGAGGCACTCAATGAAAAAAGATCTTTGGCACTCTGTTGGTTTTAAAATGGTGGCCGGGTACCAATAGAGGGGAGAGGAGGGTGTCCGATGCCCATCGGACTAGAGTCTGTTCGATGGGTGGTTTTTACCGTCCGATCTACTTTAAAATCTGTGTGCACAGATATTAAAGCAAACAGCACGGATATTAAAGTGATGCGCACAGATCTTGAAGTGAATCGGACGGTAGAAACCACTCATCGAACGAACTCTGGTCCGAATCGGACACCTTCCTCTCCCCCAATAGAGAAGCAGTTGCTATTGCTGTGTATATCCAACCCGCAAATGAGGTGAAAGAAGGTCACCAGATTTGTTATTAGATTTAAGAAGGGCTTCTGTTGCACTGCTTCTTCAATTTAATAATAATTTCTATCTTAAATTTAAATTTAGTTTTAAGCATGAATCTTGATTCGAGTAGAGATCGATTAATTTTGAAATTGAAATCTTACAACTAACACGAATCCCCAACATATGGACACAAAAGCTGCTGATGAAGAGAGAAAAGATTATTACATGAGCTGTCCGACAAAAATTTAAGGAGAAAAAAAAAATTAGACAGATAGAAATATCGATTATATGACATAGCTAAAACAGGTTTAAAGCTTATTTTCTTTAGGCCATATTATTCACCAGACCAATTCCCACTGAGAATCTGATGGGTTTGGACTATTTCCAATTGGAATCGATCATTTTTTTTCCCTAAAATCCCCAATGGATTAATCCCAACTATTTCCATTTCAGTACAAATTTTGGGATGAAAAATCTGAAACCATACCTCATTTTATTTGTTCTCAATTTCTCTCTCTCCTTTGTCTTTCTCTTCCTACTCTCTCACAGTTTAATGGGATGGGTTTATTTATATAAACAATTGTACTCTATTTACATTTTAAGTTGTGGGACTAATAAAATTTGAACGGATCCGGACAATAAAATATATATACAAATTTTATAAAATTTAAATAAGTGAGATCCCATATTTTTTATTTCCGAACTAAAAAATTGATTTTCAAGTTTGGATTCCAAATATTTTTTCTTATTTTAAATATGTGAAAACTTTAAATTGAAATATTAACTTTTAAAATAAATCCAAATTTTCCATAACTAATTCTACAGTACAACTGAATACTTATTTCAACACATTTCTATAATTAATTCCGTGCATATATGTAATCATGGATTCCCGCATTTTTAAAAGTAGATTTCCGTTTCTGTAAAATCCGATCATGTGTAATCCTGTGACAAACGAACAACCATTAATAAAATATCAATTTTACTCCAACTCTTGATATTTAGTACTTTTGTCTATAAAATAAGGAACTAATATAATATAAGAGGAAGAAATATTGAAAAGTCTGTTTTACAATAGTGAGAAAAAATAAAAGCTAAAGTAGCACCAGAAATATTTTTCATTGATTTAGTAGAACGATAAAATAAAATAAGTATTGAATATGGAATTAAGTCTTAATGAAAAAATAAATATATTGGTCGAATGTGATGATTTCTTTTACTTACAGGAATAACTATATAATTTTAAAATATTTGGTTGGCTGTTGTTGCTCAATAGGATTCTAACGACAGAAAATTTAAATAGAAGAGCCTTCAATTTGGTAGGTAATTATTTGCTACATATGTCGTAACATTTAAAAAATCACTGCACATCTTTTTCAATAGACGTGTGGTATCTAGAGAAATTTACCAGCAGGTAGAAGAGCAGCTATTTCCAAACGCACACAACAATCTCACAAGAAGGGGCGGAACTAAAAAATCATAATAGAGGGTGCTAAAATTTAAAAATAAAATATGTTATTGGTGGAAATTGAACTCAAGTACTCCACAATCATAAAATAAGCTCTAATCACTAGAACACAAGTGGACATGTGATATTTTATGAGAGGGGCTAGACTATATAATTTTTTTAAAAATAATAAATTTCAATTAAATTTTAATATATATAACTACAATTTAAAAATCATAGGGTGGCTTAGCACCCATACAGTTCCCGAATGTAAATCCGTCCCTTCTCACAAGCTGCCATGATTACATCGAGAGACTGGCAGATAAACAAAGTCCAAAAGAAATGAGGGAATTAACTCTGATTTTACAATTCATAATCTGAAGAGAATGATGTTCAAGATTGTTCAGGGATAAATCCAAATTGATAACATAAATAGTAGTAAAATCGGTTAGAACAGGACTTGTACCAGAATAGAGCTATTTGATTTTCATCATTTCTCTTCTTTTTTCTTCTTCTTACTGTTTCTTTATTTCATTTTATTTTCTTCTTTCCATCATCACTTGTAAATCCATGGAAGGATTATCTCTCGATATCTTTCAACAACTATAATCAATTGCAGTTAATAAAATAAAAGCTTAACTCCTATTTCTTACTAAAAAAACTATATAATTTTATATTAGAAGAAAGACATAATTTTATAATTTGAGAAAAGTATTTACCATAAATATGAGTTCTATATTTCATCTCGGTTCGAATTGGCTCAAATTTTAATCGGATGGTCCGGATTTAAAAATAAATATTTTGTTAACTCAGAAGATATGGACGTCAAGGCAAAATGCGAGATTTTTTAGGTTAAAATACTAGCGCAAATGATTTTTGTTTGAATTTTTGGTAAGAGCATATTTGTGAATATTATTGCTTGATTAATGATTTTGTTAAAGAGATAATAACCAGTCCCAAGTTTCCGAAGACACAAAGAGGACTGATGCTTATAACGCAATTTTGTATCTGGAGAGAGCACTGCAACAGGACGTTCACGAAAGAGAGCAAGGATGCTAAAGAGATCAAAGATGAGTTAATTTGGCAACTGCAGTTCACCACCAGAAGAGCAAGTAACAATCGAGAGTAATAGACCATGCCGATCACATAGGAGACTATAGATCACAGGACAGTTTATAGTCTCTGTTTTCTCCTTTATTTTTATTGTTTTCTATCTTCATTTTTCATTTTTCCACTTTATTCACTCAATCTGTTTTGAGTGCAATTGTTTTTGTTTTAAGTAGTTACACCACCCATGTAACAGAACTTTTCATTTAGATTAAATATGGGCTAGACCTCTATTTTTCATCAAAAAAATTAATGATTTTGTTAAGACTTTCCGTAAAATAATTTGGTAACTGGAGAAAAGTTAGGGTGTGAATGTGTGATATGCTCATTAAGATAGTTTAGTACTAAATAGAGATACTAACAAACTTTATTTACTATGAGAAAAAACTAATTAAAACTTTTATTCTTGATACGCTCCGATCCAAACAGTATTGGACCAAGGCGATCAGAATACGTATTATCTTAGGTAAAGAGTAGTTCAGGATTCTTTGTGAAGGGTGTGTGTGTCACTTGTGTAAAACTTAGTTCGGGTTTCTCAAGCACGCAACTCTATCCTATTTGTGCTTTTCCTGTGTAATGTTCTCGTCTCTTTTCTCATTGAACTTCTGAGTATTCATATGCCTTTACGTCGGTTTGGGCCCCGAATCGAGACCCCAGCGACTTACCTCGAATGTAAGTCGGTTTGGATTTCGACTCAGGACACATCAAATCGACTCCAAACATAGTCCAATTCGAGTCTGGTCTTGAGGTACTGTTAGTTAATCTTGATACTTTTAGGGTATGTTTGGATGCACAAGAATAGCCACTGTTTCCGGAATAGCATTGCTATTCGGAACAGGGTGCATCCAAACGACTTTAGAGCTATTCGGAATAGCTACTGTTTTTAGAATAGCGTTGCTATTCGCTATTCTTACAAAAACATGGAATAGCATTTGTTCATTTCAATATTAATACTAATCTAATATTTAAACTAATATTATATTACATTTAATATTTAAATTAATATTATATTGTATTATATTTAATCTAATATTTTATTTAATACTAATATAATATTTAAAATAATATTATGTTACATTTTAATATTTAAATTAATATTATATTATATTATATTTAATCTAATATTTTATTTAATACTAATCTAATATTTAAAATAATATTATATTACATTTAATAATTAAATTAATATTATATTGTATTATATTTTAACTAATATTTTATTCAATACTAATCTAATATTTAAAATAATATTATATTACATTTAATCTAATATTTTATTTAATACTAATCTAATTTTTAAATTAATATTATATTACATTAATATTTAAACTAATATTATATTACATTTAATATTTAAACTAATATTATATTATATTTAATCTAATATTTTATTTAATACTAATCTAATTTTTAAATTAATATTATATTACATTAATATTTAAACTAATATTATATTATATTTAAGCTAATATTATATTATATTTAATCTAATATTTTATTAATACTAATCTAATATTTAAAATAATATTATATTACATTCAATATTTAAACGAATATTATATTACATTAATCTAATATTTTATTT
The DNA here is from genome assembly GCA_964058825.1 of Carex arenaria. Classification (NCBI taxonomy): domain Eukaryota; kingdom Viridiplantae; phylum Streptophyta; class Magnoliopsida; order Poales; family Cyperaceae; genus Carex; species Carex arenaria. Next base: position 401,238 of record CAXKVW010000215.1, read on the forward strand.
AATACTAATCTAATATTTAAAATAATATTATATTCCATTTAATAATTAAATTAATATTACATTGTATTATATTTAAACTAATATTTTATTCAATAGTAATCTAATATTTAAAATAATATTATATTACATTTAATCTAATATTTTATTTAATACTAATCTAATTTTTAAATTAATATTATATTACATTAATATTTAAACTAATATTATATTACATTTAATATTTAAAATAATATTATATTACATTTAATATTTAAAATAATATTATATTACATTTAATATTTAAACTAATATTATATTATATTTAATCTAAAATTATATTATATTTATTCTAATATTTTATTAATACTAATCTAATATTTAAAATAATATTATATTATATTTAATATTTAAACTAATATTATATTATATTTAATATTTAAACTAATATTATAATATTTTATTTAATACTAATCTAATATTTAAAATAATATTATATTACATTTAATATTTGAATTAATATTATATTGTATTATATTTAATCTTACATATAAATTATTAAACAGTAGCTATTCCCTCCAAACCCTATTCCAAATATGCAATCCAAACAACTTTTTCACTGTTCTGAATAGCACTGTTCTTAAACAGTAGCTATTCTTATTTACTATTCTAAACAGTAGCTATTCTAGCTATTCTTGAGTGCATCCAAACGTACCCTTAGGGATTTGACCAAGGTCCTGAATAAGACTTTGATCTATTCTTTCTTTTGAGCTTTATTGCTCTTGGGCTTTTAGAATCCATTTCTAAGTAGTATTTATAAGACTTTTAGTCTATGACGCTGTCAATGCTATTGTTGGTTTTTATTCTAATAAAGTTATACCAAGATAACTATAGTATTTTTCTTCTTTAATCTAAGGAAGTTATACAAAGTCTATTTTGTTTTAAAGAAGTGGGTATAAACACACCGATTTTCATTAATAAAACAAAAACCATATTACACTGTTTTATGAAATCGGTACCAACACCGATACCACCTACAACAGCTACAACCAAAATGAAATTCAATAAAGCTCGGCATTAAGATAATACCAGCAAAGAGCAACAGACAAAGAAAAGTTGGAACCTAATATTATACCAAGCCTATTTAGATTGATTTATTTCATGAACCATAAAAATTTACTTAATTGTATATGACAAATATACTTGCGATAATAGAAAAAAAATTACCTACTGATTTATTTTTCGTTCAAGATGTCAAATAAAAATAAATTAAAACGAAGTAAGATTGAATAGAGAAACTTTATGCCGGCGTAAATTATACTTGTACAGACTTCTAATTTTTATTCCGATTTTTTGCTCTCATACTTCACAAAAATATACTGCATGAATCGAATTGTCTAATGCAACACTACATTTTATAAACAACATTAAAAAAAGTAGTATTGAGCAATTCAGATTGACTAAAAAAGTAGTTAAATCAACACTCAATTGTCTAATACAACACTAAAAAAGTAAAAATAAATTCTAAAAAAAATCTAAAATTTGTCTCCAAATACATTTTCACATGAAGATCATGTTGAGCAGTTCAGATTGACTATTTAAACTTTAAAAATAGAAATATGAATTCATATTACGAACTAATATAGGATATACATAGTCATGTTGCCTCACTCCAAAAATAAATTAAATAACAAATTAAATCACTTTAATTTGGAAAAAAAAAAACCTTAATATCTTCTTCAAATTAAACACTAACTAAACATGTCTTTGACATTTATTAGCACATTGCTCCAATCGAGTCCGTATCTTCTGAGATATCTCAAACTTTGAGTTAATTTAAACCCGGACCAATCTCTTTTCGGTGTCTATTTAAAATGGAGGGACCAGTAATTATGTACTTTCATATTCCTGCATAAAAGATTTGAATGGTTCAGATTTTGCACAGATTCACTAAAAGTTTGAGATAGATATCTCATAGTGATGCGAATTCTTCCAATCGAGGGTGCAATCACTATTAAGCAGGTGTCTGAGCAGCTCCTCTTCAGTAACCGACTCCGCTGCTCATTAAATTAGCAAGCAGGATCCTGCTTTTCCAAATCAAACTATTCATCTGTGTTGAGATTCATGCACGAAAAAAATTCAATGGTTAGATTTGGAAAAGCAAGATCCTGCTTGCCAATTTGGCAAGCAGCGGATTTGGATCCCCTCTTCAGGATTGCGGAATGTAGATCCCATGTCTATCAAAGCTATATTAAATTCAATAAGTTGTAGAACCGTCTAATATGTTTTAAGATCTATCTGCTCTGTTTTAATAATTTTGTATTCTTCGTCGAAATTTTTTGTTGTTTGGAGAAAATACTGTTAGGAAAAAACATTCCCTTATGGTATGGGATAGAGTAATATGTAGTAAGAAACATGATGCTCTTGGAATTTTAGATTTGCATAGAATGAATTTGGCTTTGATTGTTAAATGATTGTGGAGATTTTATGATACTCGAGAACACAGTACATGTACAAGGATTTTAATAGATAAATATTCGTTAACAGGTGAGTTTGGGCTTAAGTCGGCTATGTGGAAAGTTGTTCTAACACTCATGCCAATTGTGAGAGTTAGATCTGATTGGAAAGTAAGTTTAGGTACTTTAGTGCTCTTTTGGTTGGATCGATGGTTAGGTGACATTCCCTTAGCGGATGTTTATCCTCATTTATTTCAGATTGTGTATGATCAAGAAATATTGATTTCTGATGTGTCTCATAATAATGTGTTCAATATTACTTTCTCTAGACAATTAAATGGTCCATCTCTTAGGGAATGGACTTCTTTAGCTGATCAATTTTTTAATTTCTATTTAGGTGAAAATTTGGATCAGATGATGTGGAGATAGACTTCACATTGCCAGTTTACAGTTAATTCTTTATACAGGTGGATAGAATTTAGTGGGTATCATTTGACAGTTTTGATGGTATTGGAAAAGCTAGTATTTCTGTAAAAATAAAAAACTTTTTGTGGCTTCTTAAGCAGAACAGAGTTTTGACCAAGGTTAATTTAGGTATTCGTTGTTGGCAGGGTGATCAGCGATGTGTTTATTATTCAGAGTTGGAGTCTGTAGTCTAGGATAGCCAACTTTAATAATTTTATGTTTGAAAGTACAACGGTGGAGAAGTTATGGGAAATAGACTATTGTATACCATTGAAGGATGCCAATCTTGTGGAAATAATTCGAGGGGATGTTATATGATCTATATGACTGAATAGGAATATAATTGAATTTAGGGATGGTAGAATTTTGGATATACAGGCTTTAGGTCAAGAATTATCTCTCTTTCTTATTTTTGGACATTACAACAAAAATTTGATCTTACTTCTAAACTTGAGCTATTTTTATCATGTGATGTGAAGAACCTTACATATTCCACTGTAGCAATTTTCATGGAGGACGAGATACAATCTATATGAATGGAGGAGGGAGCCATATGGTTGGTGATGATGACCTCTAGCTGGTTTACTTGGAGAATTTGGATTTTACAGGGGCTTAATTGAAATTTGAACTGTTTTGCTATTAGTATACATTTAGGGCTGTTATTGCTCTTTGTTTCTATTTGCATGTCAGTCCTTAAAATGTTTTGTATGCAGATTGCGATGTAAGATCAATGCTTCTATTTTTTTGTTTTTTTTTGTTTTGGAGGGTACTCTCTGATTATCCTATTAGACATGTTTCTAGGTATGTAGCCAAACATTGTAATGTAATTTTAGTTTTCATGTTAATAAAAATTAGTGGCGTGGCCACTTTCTTTCAAATATATATATATATATATAGAGGAGGGATCCAATTACACTCTTTTTTTTTATACATCATGACACTGTTTTTTTATAGGTTAATTTTGCGATTTCAAAATCCAAATAGTCGATCCAAACCGTTCAACATGATTGATATACTAAAATGTGCTTGGAGATCAAATTTCACATTTTTTTGAATTTTTTTACTATTTATTAAGATGGTTACAAAATCGCTGTTTTTCAATGGTCCGAAAACAACGATTTTGTAACCATCTTAATAAATAGTAAAAAAATTCAAAAAAATATAAATTTGATCTCCAAGCACATTTTAGTATATCAATCATGTTGAACGGTTTGGATCGACTATTTGGACTTTGAAAATGGTAGGTGTCAAAATGTGTAAAAAAAAAAGGTGTAATTTGATTCCTCCTCATATATATATGAGGAGGGATCAAGTTACACCTTTTTTTTTGACATATTTTGACACATTTTGACACCTACTATTTATTAAGATTGTTACAAAATCGTTGTTTTCGGACCATTGAAAAACAGCGATTTTGTAACCATCTTAATAAATAGTAAAAAAATTCAAAAAAATGTGAAATTTGATCTCCAAGCACATTTTAGTATATCAATCATGTTGAACGGTTTGGATCGACTATTTAGATTTTGAAATCGCAAAATTAACCTATAAAAAAACAGTGTCATGATGTGTCAAAAAAAAGAGTGTAATTGGATCCCTCCTCTATATATATATATATATATATAATTTTGTGTTAATTTTGTACTTACATTTAAAGTGGATAAGACGATTCTGAAGTTCATCGAACTCAAAATTAAGTTTCTTAGTCTCGAGAACTAGTTTTTGGTCTGGTGACTAAGGCACATGGTATCTATATAAAAGATTATGAATTTAAAACTCAGATGAAAAAAATATTTGTTGTAATAACAAAAATATTAAATAGTTGAATAACTTGACCTCCTCTGTTCTCCAAAATTTTTTTCTTAATCTCCTGCCATCATACCTACTCTGTTCTCCCTCTCCAGTAGCACGGGATTCATTTGACGTCTAAAGAAGATCACTGTCCATTGGCAATCGAACGGTTCAAATATTTAGTGACATTAAAATCGGGCTGATGGGCGGTGAGGTGAGGTATCTCAGTTGGATCGATCTAGATCGTTTGATCTGATATAGACAGTCCAAACCGGGTGCGTATCCTCTGAGATATCTCAATTTTTGAGTGACCGACGTGTCCGGTGCCTATTCGGGGGAACGTAGGGGGCCAGTATTATTTATGCTTTGAGATTCGTGCAGAACGTATTTGAACGCTTAAGATATTCCAAAAAGTCACGCAAAGTTTGAGATATCTCAGAGGATGCGAATTCGTCCAAACCAATGAGTTTTGTACACTTGCTTAAGAACGGTAGCAGGAAATACAATATGTGCCAGACTGGAGTGGGAGCTAATCCATATGACCTTAAGTAACTCAAATTTTGAGCCTAGATTCTGACCGTCAGATCTGATTTGCTACGAATATTAAAGGCCCCCGTGAATTCTACCTTGTACCGGATTGGCCCAGATTCTTATTGGACGGTCCAGATCAAAATTCAATATTTGAGATACTACAGAGCATAGGTACTAGACTGGGGGCAGTCCGATGGGAATCGGACCAAATTCGTTCACTATCCGTTCGTAACAGTCCGATCTGATTTAAAATTCGTGCTTACTTGATCGTATCAATCTTGAAGTTTGCTAGAGAGAACCTAGTGCAGATTGGACGGCTATGAATTGATACCTGACCGAATATGGTCCGATGCCCATCGGAGCGACTCCGTTTCTTGTGCAAAATGACCAAAGCAAAGTTGAGCCCATATCCTCTGAGATATCTCATTTTTTGGGTGACCGACGTGTCCGGTGCCTATTCGGGGTAGCGTAGGGGGCCAGTTTTATTTGGGCTTTGAGATTCGTGTAGAACATATTTGAACGATTGAGATTTTCCAAAAAGTCACTCAAAGTTTGAGATATCTCAGAGGATGTGAATTCAGCAAAGTTACCCCGTTAACTCGTTTCTCCGGCGCTACCAAGTCAACAAGACAGCCGACCTGACACCTCTCCCCTCCCCCCCAAATCGCCATGGCGAAAACCTCCGGATATTACCCAGAAACCGCCTCTCCGCTCCTCTCCCCTCCAAACGCTAACCCTTACTCCTCAGTGCCACCTCCGCCTCTCCAGTCGTACTACACGGCCACGGGCATCCCTACATCTCCTCCCGATACCTTCATTTTGCTACCGGTGCGCCTCTGCCTCCGCCGCCGCCGCACCCTACGATTCCGTTCGTTACTTTCCTCATCCTGCCTCCTAACCATCTTCTTGCTCACGCTCCTACTCCTCTCTCTCTTCTTTCTATACCCCTCCGATCCTGACCTCTCTGTCGCTCGCCTCCACCTTTCCCGACTCCGTGTCACAACCTCTCCATCTGTTGCCTTAACCATTTCTATGGGGCTTGATTTGAAAATTCGAAACCCAGATTTTTTCTCAATCGACTACAGCTACCTCAATTCAACAGTGCTGTATCGAGGGAGGAGGCTTGGATCCGTGACTTCAGAGGGCGGCTATGTGAGAGCACGAGGCGTGTCGTATGTGCAAGCTGATCTGAATTTGGATGCGGTTCGGATCATAGATGATGTGTTTTACCTGATTGAAGATATTGCGAGTGGGAGTATACCATTTGAGACCGAAACTCAGATTGTGGGAGATGTTCATCTCTTCTTTCTGAATGTACCAGTTCAGGTAAATGTGCTTAATGTTTGAAACATATCAAATGATGAAATTCATGTACAATTACTATGTCTTGTTATGCCCCGCAAACTCAAACTATTTGATGTTTGTTGTTTGTATTTGATAATGCTCCTGTGAGCTATCTGTTTTCCCTCAAAAAAAATATTAGAAAAATGAGCCATTTGCTCACACAAACCGACCAATTAGAAGACTTACATTTTTCATAAATAGGCTACATATTTTTTAATAAAGGGCAAAAGGGGTATTTTATAAATTTGAAATGAGTTTTAGTAGAAAAGGCAATAAAATGAGTAAATTTGTGAGTTTTTGAAATTTAGAATGGTAAATATGATATTATGAATTTTAGATGGGAAAATAAGTAATTTTGAAGTTTCTGAGGGGCATATGTGAAATCCCCCCTACAATTAATGTATATTGCCATGCTTCGCAAACTCAAAACTATTTGCTGTTTGTTGTTTGTGTTTGATAATGCCCCCATCAGCTATCTGTTATAATTTAATTTCCATTGATTTATAGTGATATGAGGCTTTGGTGAAGTGTGGCAATTAAGCCTTAACTGACACTTAATTACACAATATACGTAACATAAACCCAATATGTTTGTACTTGTCAAAGATTTAAATTCAGTTGGTATATAACAGTATGACGATGTCATGCTGTCGCACTGGTTACCAGAAAGAGAAATCAAGAACCTGTTGATCCTAACCTGGCCTTTTGCTCTGCAATTTCTCCTCAATAAGTTTGAGCCGGTTGTTAATTGTGCAGTATGCTCAATTCTGAATTTGCCCCAGTGATTTTTCATTTGTGTAACACTGTTTAATTTCATGCTTTGTTGCTCTAGTAAATCTCTTTGGCTTGACACTTAACATTTATATTTCTTTGTGAGCCTTGACATTTTAGGGAAAGTTAAGTTCATCTTGTAAAATAACAACACGATAGTAGCTCTTGGAATTACCGTTCATCATATTGTTTCAGTGCAGTAATTATCTCAGCTCCCTGAGGGTAAACATGAATTATTTTATTTTTTCAGGGGAAGATATCCTGTTCTGTTGGAGTAAACCCACAAACTCAGAGCATAGTTAAACAAGATTGCTATCCTGTGGTAAGTAAAATTTTGTAACTTAGCAATTAAATTTCCATTTTAGATCAGGGTTTTTTGGTTGTCAGATGTGATACCCCAGTGTAGCCCCAGTTGTAGCAATAGTAACTGCCAAAATAGCACAATTTAGCTTTTGGTCCATAACATAGAAGTTATATCATGTAAGATGTACTATGTAAGATGTGCAAGAGCAAATTCAAATTTGGACTCCTTTGTGAACTGACAATCTCTGCTCATCTCTGGGAATACATATTCGGATTTTTTTTATTAACCATAATTAAAAAAAAAAGAATTTTATGAAACCAACATGATTATTTTTATTTTTACAAAAACCATAAGAACTGAAATGCCATTTTGGTCCAAACTTTTATTTTTCCTCAGGACCGAAATGGCAATTCAGCCTGAAGTGGTTTTATAAGTTTTCATACTAGCGGCCACAGAAAATTCGAAAATCTCTCTGAACCGAATGTCATTTCAGTCCCACTAATTTTTTTTTAACACGAAACAACCTCTTCTCTCTTCTCTTCTTTCTCCTTTCTAAGCAAACTTGATTTTTAGACCTTTCTAAACAATTTATAAGTAAACCTTTCTAAACAATTTATATGCAAACCCTAAAAAAAAAAAAAAAAAGTTAGGACCAAAATGCTAGGCATTTTAGTTCGGGCTAAAAGAACATTGGACTGAAATGGCATCTCGGTTCATGGGTGTTACACCGAAGCTACACCTGTGAAACCACCTCGAGCTAAATTGCCATTTTGGTCCCGAAAAAAAAATTTCGGACCAACATGGCATTTCATTTCTTATGGTTTTTGTAAAAAAAAAAATGATCATGTTGGTTTCATAAAATTCTTTTTTTAATTATGATTTATAAAAAAAAAAATCTTCATATCGATAACTTGATCAAAAGTTTGAATTATATTCTGAAGAAAGTTTATATTACTCTAAATAAATAGATATATGAGTTTTTTTTTTTTTGGGTCTCTTTATGCAGTGATTTCTTCCGGTTAGATGAAGCCTCACTATTTGGTTTGCTGCCTCTGTACAGAATGGCTCTCTGTAAATTAGTGTCTTTGTATTATTATAATATAAGTTAGCTACGGTTAATCCAATTTAGCAGACTCGGGCTCGTGCTGTACTATCACTGGTTATGTATTATGTATTGTGTTAGTCTCATGAGGACTACATTTATATGTTTAATTATCTATATACTATATTATAAACTTGTAAAGACTGAACAAGTCCAGTGACTCAGTTTACAACTTTTCAAAAATCCCCAAACATATCCCTCATTAGACTGTTTGGTTTTATATGAATGAGATATCGCACCATTGATCTGAGAATAAAAGCAAATGATAAATTAAACTCAAAATTTTCCATTTAAATCTGCAAAAGGGGAACAAGAAAGGCTTTAATTTTAAATGGGAAAATAAGATATGTCGATGTTTCAGTGAGCATGCCAACATTATCCCTATTTTGAATTAGAGGAATCACTTATCATTTGAGGACTGTTTATCAGAAGTTTGAACTTCTGATTATGTTACTTCCGATGTAAAAATTGTTTATTCAAATTATTTAACGAACAATCTCGAGTTATTAGGTTTTCCAAAATTTATTAGCATATTAACGGAAGCATAAAAATAGAAGTAATGTTTGCCATATGTTACAAATTATCTGCTGCTCATATATATGTTGTCTCTAACAACATCTAGAGATGGTGAATATGAAGTCTTTTAAAATTTTATACCCTATTCGATTGGATATTCAATTATAAAAATAAATCACGTGTGCTATCAAGTAGTTCTTGACGGAATCAAGAAACTTAAAATATCAAGTGCATATAAAATTAAATATAAGAGTTAAGAGACACTTGACATGAGATATGATTACGAAGTTCAGCTTAATATGCTTACGTCTTTAGGGCTCTGCAATTTTCGAGATGGTGTGTCTTTTTTTACCCAATGAGAAATAGATACAAGGTGGAACTGGTGAACTCTTACAAACTCCAGAAAGTCACACGGCCCAAAGAGGCGAGCACCAAAGGCTCTAGTGTTTGAATTAACAAGATTGATTATGGTGGAGTAGGCTTGAATTGTTATAAATATGTTGAAGTTTGATGCATATGCAACAATGGTGAAAATTAGATATGACTGAAATTCATATTTTTGAAATTGGAGGCGGCCAAAGGTTATTATGAAACCTAAATTTTGTTTTTGTTTGTAAAGAAAGAAACAAAATATGGTAATTGACATCAACCGTTGCAACAGTTCATCAATCGTTACAACGGTTGATTCCAATTGACTGGTTTTACTACATTTAATACAAGCATTTATGACAACGGTTATAATCGTTACAACAGTTGAATACAATGATTGCTCTCTGGAAATTTTGCAACAAATAGTAGTTTTGTATTTTTGCATTTCAGAAAGAAAAAAATTAATTAAATTGTTGTGCAGTGCTACTAACCGTTGCAATGGTTATTCTCAATTACCTCAATTTCGAGCTTTACTAATTTTACTAATTTCATATTACAATAGCCTTGAGACATGTCTTCTTGATATATTTCGTAGTTCATCCTTGATTCATCTAGTAATTTATAACATCTTGAACTTACAGAATATCTTAAGACAATAAATCGTAAAATTCAATAAATATATGTTTTGCAAATTTAGCCAAATAGACTAAATAGATGATTGCTTACAAGTTACAACAACAATATAGAGTACATTCTATTCTAATTTTCATCTGACTTATGTTGGATAACAAAATCTTGACCGAAGATGTCTTGCTCGAGGGAGGCGGTGCAAATAGATTGTCACATATGTGCAACAAATTTGATTGAAACAAAATATCATATTATGTGGGAGTGTTCCTACTTAGCAAGATTCTGGAGAGAGCTCCTAGCACATCACAATATCTTTGTACGTGGCGGTCGAAGCTGCATGTATGCTATGACAGTAACAAAGAGGGCTGTTGGAGTATAGTTTGGGTTGTGGAAGTATTGACCCTCTAGTGTGAGAGGAACGGAAGAGTTTTTTTCAAAAAAGCATCGCGAAGTGTATTGCTTGATAAATTGTGCAGTCTTAGATATTTATTAGTGGATGAATTTGGTATAAGAAGTTATGTAATATATTAGATTATTGTAATCAGAGATATAATACAAATCTTTGTAAATAATTATTTTTATCAATATATTTGTTGGCATCTGCCAACCCTAAAAAAATTGCTCAGAAGAAATTAGAAATAGCATTTCTCATCATTTCTGATATTTATCTTTCAGTTTATTTAACACGGAGATATTAGTTATTTATCTAAGGCCAGCTTGGGTGGATCAGAATACACAACAGCACTATTCGAGATTTGTCCACCTTTCTTTTTTTAGATATTATACAAAACGAAATATCTCACAAAGTTGCTCTTTGAATTGTTAGTTGTTACGGCCAAGTTTTGATGTCAAGGATTTAACAAAAAATAAGTTAGTGAACAAACTAAAACAAAAACAAGTTTAATATTTCTCTATGACTTGTTCTTGAAAACAATTTCCTTTGATATATACTCTATTTCTCTAAATTGTAAATATATAGTACTATATATGATATTACGCCAAGTTGAAGAATAGTTACTAAAACACATCATATGCACATATTGCTATCTGTGGAAGGTACAACCCTTACCCTCCCCCCTCCCCGAAAGAAAAATCCAATAGGGTAAGAAAAGAAGAAATAGAAACAAAGCCCCAAATGCCATGCCAAAGGTGCTTTTGCTCAAAATTTTGCCATCTCCTTGACAAAAACTTGCAATAAAAAAAAAGTTGGTTTTGCACTCTTTCTCAAGAGCAAATGTCAACAACTCAGCAAGGCCCGATAATGTTTGAAGAAACATGCATGAGAGCAGGAGTTCTTTTATCAACTTCATATGAAAGCATGGCAAGCCAAATAATTTTCATTATCTTATTCGGAAAGTTGCTCCACACGGTACTTCGACGACTTTACATTCCCCGTCTCTTATCCGACATGTTTGTGAGTACATTACAGATTTCCCTTATATTAATTACTTCAATCGTCAATGAACTTCAACTTTATTCATGAATATCATTAAGTTTTAGATAAATTATATATAGTATTTAGATAAATTACTGTTGTCGCTATAGTTTTCATGCTAAATTTTTGCAGGAAGGCAAGAAAACACAAGTCTTTATTATTTTTTTGAAGACAAAACCGACTTAAATCTCTTTAGTCTTTCTCAATTGAATTAACACTTGGCCCATGTATATCATCATTATAAATCTGTAAGAATACACTGATGTAACTTCTTTTTTAATTTTTCAATGAAGGTTGCAATTGTAATAGCCAAAGTGCAGTATATAAGAGACATCTTCCAGGTTCGCTTAGGCCTATTTTTGGGAAAGTTTGGCAACTCCATGTTCAGCATCTACTTCTTCGCATTAGGTTTAGAAATGGACCCTTTCGCTGTCTTTGACCCACCAGGAAAAGACGGGTACATTGCCTATGCCGGCATGATATCAACACTAGCTATCACTGCAATTTGCCAAAAGGCCCTTGTAAACAATAAAGTCGGTCTCTTTGCTGAGAACTCGTTACGTGCAAATTTGGGATTAGGGACAGCCCTTGCAGCTACCGGATCCCCATTGCTGACCCGCCTGATAACTGAGCTGAAACTTTCAAAGACAGCAGCTGGGCAGGCTGCTGTTCGTGCAGGAATTTTCTCAGACATGATTGCGACATCCTTAATGTGCATTGGAAATTTAATTTATCATGATGATTCCATGCTCAGTGATTCAGAACAATGGTAAGCATAAGACTATTACAATGTGAGCCTGTTATATTGATTATTGTTTTATCTGTAATTATAGAAACTAGAAAGTTATCCCGCTTAACTATGCCAGTACGATAATTTATGTTTCTAGAAAGCAATGATACTGAATGCTCTATTCCAGCCTATTTGAATGATAAAGCAATATATTTTACACATATAATCCCCTACAAAATCCTATGCTATTTTCTAACATTTTCGTCCTTTTGTTATAAGGAAACACCCATTTTATGTGGGCGGGATCGTTGCAGAGATTATTACTTTGATGGTTGTGTCTCAGTGGGTGCTCAACAAAATTAATGAACACAATCCCGAGGGAAGGCCAATAAAGGGTATATACATGACGGGTCTTGTGGTAGCTGTGCTATTTCTATGCTTTCTTGATAAACGTCTTCACATGGATGTAAACCTGGCTGGGTTCATGGTTGGATTGGCATTGCCTCGAGAAGGCCGGGTTTCACGAGTTCTTATAAACAACCTGAATTTCTTTCTCAATTCTGTCATCCTACCTCTTTACCTCGTCAATGTTTGCCTCAGTATTCGGCACTCTGAATTACACATGAACCCAAAAGTGAATCTTGTTATCAACATGCCTTTGCTCTGGCCAAAGCTTTTGATTTCATTTGCAATCGGCACTGTTGGGAAGATCCTTGGGACTGTTATGGCCGCTCGGTTTTACGGCATGAAATGGTTGGATGCGGTTGCCTTGGGTCAACTTCTCAGCATCAAGGGTTATTACCACATATTTTGTGCATATGAAGCATGGGTGCTTATCTATATCTTGTAGAATTTTTTAATCTCTTAGTGATATCAAAAGAAATTTGCATTGTTAAAGCCTTCTTTTTCTTCTCTTTGCTTTCAGAATCACTTGATAATCAATGATACCACATTTCTTGCTCTTCTATGCATGATAATGATTACATCAGCAATCACACCTCTGGTGGGGTATGGAATAGCTGCTTGGGCAAGGCGTAAAGCGAGATCACAACTAATGGGACTACAATTCCATAAGCCGGGAACAGAGCTACGAATCATGATGGGGCTTCAAGGCCCACAAAACTTGCCCATAGCTCTCACCTTGGTCGAAGCTATACGATGGACCAAAGAGTCGGGTAATCTGACACTATATGCAATCGACATGGTAGAGCTGACGGAACGTGCAGCAGCTACATTAGTAAAAGGAGAGGGTTCGGAGGCGGTAGAAGTGACAGACGAAGAGGTGATGGATATGAGAAATCAGATTGGGGAGGCACTTGAGGCATTTCAACAAGAGAGCAATGATGGGATAAAAGTGCGGCGCCTGCTAGCCATCTCATCATTCGATGACATGGACAGAGACATATGCATTTGTGCTGAGGATGCCATGGCAGTGCTTATAATAATACCCTTTCACAAGAGTCAGAGAATGGACGGGTCCATGGATACCGGTCATGCCGGCTTCCGACTAGTGAATCAGAAGGTTACTTCACATTTTGTAGTGTACATTGAGTGAGCCTACGGTACTATGCATAGTGCATATTGGTCCGTACTATGAATCAATACCTCCAATTTAAATTCCAAACAGTTAATCTAAACCGTTCAACATGATTTCACATGAAAATATGCTTGTAGATCAAATTTTATATTTTTTAGAATTTTTTTACTATTTTTCTAAATAGGTAGAAAGTCAAGTTAACTAAAAATTATGAACCATTAAAAAATAGCGATTAGTTGCTTATTTTTAGTAAAATAATTTAAAAATATAAAATTGAGTCTGCAAGTGTACGGTTTGGATAGATTTTTTTAACTTAAAAGAAGAAGAGATTAATCCATTGTAGAGACCAATATGCGCTAAGCATAGCCATAGCCTTTCTTGTACATTTGTATACAAATTATCAATCAAAACATGCAACTGCATTCATCCCTTATATGTACAGGTTCTTCAGCATTCACCTTGCTCGGTTGGTATAATGGTCGACCGAGGATTTGGGCATACAAACCAGGGATCGCTCTCTTTGGTGGGAAAGAACATTGTGGTCGTATTCATTGGCGGCTGGGATGACCGTGAGGCGCTCACAGTGGCATCACATATGTCTCAGCACCCTGCTATCAAACTTACAGTGATACGTTTCTTGCCAGATGTTGTGGCACGGGCTAGGGACAATGTACAATCGAAAATGTCTCATAACCTCAACCAGTCATTCACATCGCACGAGGAACTTCAAATGCAGGCGGATGATGAGTTCTTCGCCGAATTCTACAAACAGTAAGTTATTTATTACGAGACTACATACAGTACTTGCTGGTATGGTAACAGATAAGTGCAAATCAGAAAGTATGTTAGTGCTATCATAAATAGTATAGCTATTATACCAAGAGTGGAGGATATGGTACTATGAATAGCGCACATTGGTCAATCTGAACCGTTAAACATGATCTCCATGCGAAATGCATTTGCAGACATAATTTTACAATTTCGAATGCAGACATAATTTTATATTTTTTAGAATATTTTTACTAAATCTTTTTAGATAGATAAAAAAATCACTACTTTTGAATGATCTGCAATCTTTAGATCAAGTTATTTGCTACCTATCTAAAATAATAGTAAAAAATTCAAAAAAATATAAATTTTTATTAGTGTTCTAAATAGCTAGCTATAGCGTAGCTATAGCGCCGCTATAGCGGTTTTGGACCCCATAAGCTAAGCTACGGAGTAAAACTGCGCTATTCGAGCTACGGCCGCTATAGCGGTAATAGCGGTCCGCTATAGCGCGTAGCGGATAGCGGAATAGCGGTCCGCTATGCTACATGGGCTTATTTTTTTATTTTTTTTCAATTTAAATGGGCTTTGTGTCTCAGTCTGACTAATTTAAAGAATGGTTGATTTGAATATGTAGTAAAATGATATTTAATATATGATAATATGATATTTTGAATAGAAAACGTATCGATAGTTTATGAATTATAGAATTAGAGATATTTTGAATGACAATTTGGACTTTGTATTGGTTCAATATGAATATTATAACTTCTTAATCAATTTGGTGTTTTTGTTACTCTATAAGATTTTATAGATAATGTTCATTATTAGTAGAAATATAAAATATAATTTTTAAAAAGATAAAAAATGCTATGTGGGAAGTCTTTCGCTATAGCTTTTTTTTTCGTCTCCCCGCTACGCCGCTATAATCGCTATTTAGAACCTTGATTTTTATTAACAAGTACGAACATTTTCATATGATAATCATGTTGAACTGTTTAATCGACTATTTGGACTTTGTAAACAGTGATATCGATCCAAATTCCAAAGTACATACCAATGTGCGCTATACATAATACCATAGCCTCACTCATTATACCAATTTAATCCGTGTCTTGGTCAAATTAGGCATATTGCAAACAAGGAGGTGGGGTATGTGGAGAAGCATGTGGCCGACGGGGCGGAGCTGGTAAAGGAGCTGCGTGCACTTGAATCTCAATATGAGTTGTTTGTGGTGGGGAAAGGACGAGATCGGAAGTCAATTCTGACGGATGGGCTCGACGATTGGGCAGAATGCCCGGAGCTTGGACCTGTCGGGGACGTCATCGCGTCATCTGAGTTTTCGACTACTGCATCAGCACTCATAATTCAACAATATGATGCTAGGAAGCATTACAATGTCATTGATGAGGAGTTCATGCCTTTCTGAGAAGGTGTGTGTATATATAGGGTTAATCATCTAATTAGTTTAGTAATATTATGTATGAAGTGCTAGTACATTGCTAGAAAGGCGTGTGGGCTTAAATGGTCACCAGAGTCTTGGTCCTGTTGTATTATAAATTCATAGGGGGAGTTCTTAGTAAAAAAAAAAAAATTTAGTGTGATATTTAGTGAGAATTTCTTTTGCAAAAATAATAAAATAATGTGAACCGTGCATTGAAGATCAACTCCTCTGATTGGGTAAAGAAGATCCACTATTTTATTTTTTGGGACAATAGAGATGACCCTATTTATAGCAGTGTATTACAATTCGGTTTATTCGGCCGAATATTTGTATTCGGTTGTATTATGCATAGAAAATTTATATACGGTCGTGTTGAGTATTTTGTACATAGGATTTTGTCTATAACTTTATGCTTGTTTTACTGTAAAATTTATAAACCAAATACTCAAAAGCCGGTCAGTTGCAAGTGTACAACCTACTCTTGTAGTATATAGGTATCGATCCAAAGGATATCGGGAGATTTTAGTGTTTAACTTTATTAATAAATTTTAGAATTGTTGTTTGTTTTAAAGTTTGTTTTATAGTTTGTGTTCTAACAATCCTAGATTGGTGGGTTCAATACCCAAAGAGTTTGAAGATTTTAATAATTAAACTAAAAAGTAAAATAGAATTTAAAGTTCTATCAAAGATTGAAAATCTAGGAGCTTTCGGTCTACAATTCCTTATTTAATCATATCTACTCGGTTTGTTTAAATTCATTTTTATATGATGAGGTTTCTAACCTAAGATGTTAAAAATGGTTACTTTCGTGAATTAATAACGTGCCTAGATAATTCAGACTTCACGATTAAGTCTCTCGCTCTAGCTATCTAGACCATGAAGCTCTTCTTAGTCTATCATATCCTTAGATATTGGTACTTCACGATTAGGTCTCTTTTACCAATATCTAATTAGATTTTAGATGTCCTAATTAAGAATTTGACTTCACCGTTAAGTCCTTCATCAAATTCTAACCTTAATTTTTGTAGTTTCGGCTTAGATTAAAATATAGTTAGTCCCTAATCTAAATTATAATGGCTTTGTGACACGATTGGTACTATCTTATATGATCCTAAGCTACTTTGGAGTCTAAAAGACTTAAAGTATGATAACTACAATTCAAATACAAATTATGAGACAACACAGAATAAATCACATAAATTAACAATCAAATCAAACAATCATTATAAAAACAAGATCCGAGTAAAATAGAATTAAACAAGTTCATGTTATTGACCTAAACCTCTAGAGAGAAAGTTATCCTTTCATGGAGATGAAAAACTTACACAAAAATTTCATTACAAATTGGCTAAAACAAAGAGAAATTAAAAGAGAAATGATTATAATCCTTATAAAATTGAAGAACTTTTGTCTCGCCTATGTTTGCTCTGAGAATTCTGCTCTTCTTCTCTAAATCTCTGCTGTTAATTTTACCTTAAACTCCAATGGAATAGATGAAAAAATGGATGGAGATTGATGAAGGTGAGCATAATTCTACCCCTTATATAGCCTATTCTCCACCCTATGGACTTGGGGAGCAATTAAACACTTGTCTCACATGTTTCTTATAATGTTTACTACTAAATTTGGCTTTTGGAGCGAGATCGGGCATTCTAAATATAGCAAAACTGTCTTTTTAGGCTGAATGCGGCCCGCACTCTGAGTCAGAGTTTCCTTTACTTCCTTCTGGGGCCTGAGTGCATCCGCACTACGCTCGGACTTTTCTCTGTTGTGTTTGAAGAAGTTGGAAATTTGACTAAGTCCCGAGTGCGTTCGCACTGCGCTCAGGAAAACCTTTGTGTTGAGCAGGAAGTTTGCAAATTCTTCTAAGTACCAAGTGCGTCCGCACTGCGCTCGACCATCTTCTGTTCAGTCCAGATTTTCGAAATTTTGTCTAAGTGCTAGATGCGGCCCGTACTGAGTGGCAATGTGGACGCATTAGGCTCGATTTTCCTTCTTTCTTGCGCAGGGATCTCCAGATTTGACTAAGTATTGAGTACAGCCCTAGTGCGGATCAGGGAGATTGTATTTTGGCATGGTTTTGCTATTTTCTACAATTTAAAGCAAGCAAATATAGTAACTTGATTCCAGGTGTAATTTATGACTTTTGTATATTAAAATACAAGATATTTATAGTATTTTCAGGATAAAAACTAGATCGAACATGTGTAATTGTGTATATAATTTATACCTATCATTTCGCATATTTGGTCGCATATTCGGCTGAATATGCATATATGTGGCCGAATATTCAATATACGGTTCTGCATATTCGGCCGCTTATCCGCATATTCGGTCGCATATTCGACCTATAATGTAAAGTCAATAATTTATTAGATACTTCCTTAATTTGCATACAAATTAATATGAATTCTCATTTTAAAATCCGCATATGTAACTCTGAATAAAAATCCGAATATGCGGTCGCGTACTATATATGCGGTATGCGGTGGCCTTCCACATACCACATAAGAACCAAATATTAAAACACTGATTTATAGTATATACTGATATTGATAAATTGAACTTTTACAATAAATAGGACAGCTTGGAAAACGATTGTACGGTTTTTCAGCCAGACTTAATTCAAGCCATATGATCAAACATTAACTCTCTATAGCAATTTTTTTATTTTTAAAAACTAAAAAATCAAATAATCGAAAAATGAATGCATTCCATTTTTGTAGAACATATAGACCATTGTGTATTTGTGGTCCATTGAGTATATGTTTGAACAAAATCAATTATTCAGTTTTAATAGTTTTCGTAAGTTGCAGCTTGTTTTTGCCACATAAAATTAGAAAACTACTAGTTCTAATAGAGACTGAAATCCACAAGTTGTCTCCTCTGTTTTTCTTTCTCTCTTCGACTCGGACTTCCATTGAGAATAAGCAAATGGGACATAACAAATTATTCAGCCCCATATATTTTGTACACTGTGTGGTGAATATAAAAATTTGGTTGTTGGTGTGATGAATAGAATAATCAGTCACATTGGTCTCTCTCCAGTGTTACCGAATAAATGACTCCGTTTCATTTATTTATCGAGGAAAAAAAAGTTATCTTATTTTCGACAAAACTAATTTTTTTTTTATTTCTAAAAGAAAAATTGATCTCTAGCCATGTGGGACCATCAATGGGTTCCGTACAGTTGGATTGGAGCCTATGGCCAGAAGAGGATACTTTGAACTGTTGAGTCGGAACTTGGAAATAGACCAGTCAAACACACAGAGATGGATGAAATGACAAGCAACCCGACCAATAGTGCCTCTCTAGCAATCTTACAAAAGTTGCTCAGCCCCACTTCACTACTGATGAAAAATACCCAAAACAAATGAGAACCAACAGCTGTAATTCCTGTACAGAATTCATGTCAGTAACAAAGACCAAAAAAGTTCGTGCGCACATATCCTTGGCAGTACTAATTGACCAGTGACAACGGTCTTTTCTCTCAATTTGATGAGAATGTTTTCTTTCCGGAGTATTTTTGTGAGACAGAAAGACCGAGTTCTCGTCTTTAAAATTTTAATTGATATTTATAAAAGATTTTTTGTTTGAATTTTGAACTCACAATCTCTTAAGCGAAAGGTGTTGTTCTTCGTTACTAGATTAAAAACGGTTTCTCTCTTCCTCCAAGTAGTTGATTGATAAAAATTCGAACAAGTACTAAAACCAACAGAGTAAATTTAAATATTAAGAAGATTTTTAATGATCTTTTTCATCTTCTTTAAATAATCCATCTTCATGTACTGGACTATTATTTCTTGTTCTTTCAAACTTACCTTAAGCAGTTAATATATATATAACCGTAATAACGTTGATTTCAATTTTTTCCTTTTTTATTTCCTATTTAATTTTTTTTAATAATTAATTTTATAAATGAATCTTGAATTAGAAGTTTTATGCTGAAAAAAAAACATTTTATAATAATATCAATCCCATAATCAGATTTCGCTTAAAACAGATCAATTTTGAGAAAATTTGTGCTAATTGATTTCCATTTGGGCAAGAGTTTCAAAAATCACGTCTGGCCTAATAAATAAGACAACTCTTTTTATACGAAAAATTGCAAGTTTGAAATCGGACCAAAGATCTCTTACGAATATTTGAGGATTTTTTTTTATGAATATTGAGAGATTTAGTTCCATCTTTTACGACTTTACGTATAACATAAGAATTTACTGCGGTTAAATGTACAAAATTCCAAAAAATTTAAACATAACGGTCACCAAAGAAGACAGAAAAAGAAATTCTGTTCGTCTCGTAACTTCCACAAGAGGTCAAAACCTGGTCCTTCAAAAATCTGACGGTCTGACCCTTTTGTTTATTACATAGACCCTACAATCCATTTAATGACCCAACGACAACAAACAATCAACAAAAATCTCTGTATAATAAACTCCTCAAAAAACTATGCACACCATAGCTCTCATATTGCTAAGGAGAAGCTTAGAGGAAGGAACAACAACTATTGTGCAATCCACCCAACCACCTGCCACCGGGCCCCACTCGACACAACGATCAGTGGAGACACTGGTGGTGATACTTGCTGTGATCACAATCATGGTGGTTGTTGCCGGCATTTGTGCTAGGGTTTGTGGCGGGATGCATCTAGCTGGTGGCGGTGATCACGACATAGAGGGATGGATAGAGAGAAATTGTAGGAGTTGCCTTGATGGAGGGGTCCCTCCCCCAGGGCCTAGGGCCGCCGAAGGGCCGAAATAAACGATGTGAGGAAGCCATTGCCTTGCAATTGTTTTAGTTTAGGAGTTTCTTTATTCGATCTCAATCGATTTACTTTTCAGGTTTTAGGATTTTGTTACATTAATTAAGTTGGTAAAATTCATTTGTTGATTTTTGGGTTATGGGGTCATAGTGTGTGTAAGGTTTAGGTGAATTAGGAGGCATAGTTATTGCATAAGTAGCTCGGTAGTTATTGGCACCATCTATTTAAATCATTGCTTTCGGTTATGTAACATGAAAATGTACTAATTTTTATGTATCTAAACTATTAGGGCATGTAATTAGCTACATTCTGAACTGAAGAGGTACATGCTTTGTGAAACACAAGTAGAGCATGATTTTTTTTATGTTGCAAGAAATGAAATATATATATTAAATGAGATCTGGTACTCGGGAACTTATCATGACATTAAATTTTCCTCACCAACTATTGCATGATACGTGTGGTTTTATGTAATTTTGTTAGTGTTTTGTGGGTTGGCTCTTTCTGGGGGAGGATTGGAATGAGGTATTTTCCCACTAATCTTCAAAAGTTTTATAAATTAAAAAGAACAAAAATTTCAAATTTCACAGGTACACTTAGGCTCCAGCAAATCAGTGTACCTTTGTTGAACTTAATGCCCAAGCACATAATGAAGCCAGAAAACCATTCCAGGATACTGGCCTTAAAAGGAACAATAACCCTGCTCTCATTTGTGTTTATCTGACACTTGTGTCCAATTGCAAATCTATGTGACGCTTAAACACTGATTTTTATGCATCAGCTAAATATCTGACTTTGTTTGTACATACAGTATCGCCCAGTTCTGTACCAAGCCACTTGGTCCAACCTAAGTATAAACCAGCAGTGGCAGGGACATCATATTTAGAATTCAAACTTTCTCGCATCTGAAAGTTTTGTTTAATCCAGAACAGATGATATTTAAGATATGAGGTTTTCTCAGGACTTTGAAAAAATCAACAAAAGAGACGAGAACGTCTAAATTTATTCCACTGGACCAAATGTAACACCTCAACTTAAGAAAAGCCATATTTCAAATTTACAAGTTAGAAAATACATGTGTCAGCTGTATACAGCTGACGCCCAGAACCAATACATGAATACCCTCATTTATGGCAAATCTTGGCTGTTGGCATGGTAACACAAACCGGTGCATAAAATTTCCTTGCCTCAACTGACCCTGGCTTTGCGTCTTCCCCTGCCATCGCCATACCTCGGCTGATACTGCACATTGTTGCTGCTGCTGCAGCTAGTATCAAAGTGCGTCTGGCACTGCCTTCATTGCCTTTACGGGTTCCAGGTTTCAGTTCTGCGGTATCTTGCAAATTGGCCCTGACACTGACCTTGGCCACGACATGGCACCTTGGGGCGGTAGAGCGCCGGCAGTCAGCTATCTGGGGGGTGGCAACAAAGGAAGATGTCATGGCAAGGAATGCCATTTTGTTCTGTTGACAAAAATCAGGTTGGTGTATTAAACTTTTGCAGTATCAAAAGCTCTCTTTTGTGTCAGGTCTTGTGAGTGGTGATAATGAGAAGTTGGATGGGTAACATTTTAGTGTCTGGTATCTTATCCCAAAAGGAGGTTTTGTAGCCAATAGGTGGTGTCCACATGGCAATATCTTTATTTCCATTTTGGAAAGGAGTGCGGCCACATGAGGGGATAACAGGAGAGTGGTAGAGACGAGGTTTGGGATGTTCGGCCATTCAAACCTTGCATAATGTTCAAAATTATCTGGCTTGTTAGTGGTCAACAATTTTTATGTATATACCAGTGTTAACACCGTAAATAACGGTATGCGCTCATCATTTAGGAAAAAATTCAGATAAGACCAAACAAAATATGTAGCAGATTAATCGAATAAATTAGTCAATTTGACGGACCAAATGGCTCAATATATAACTGATCATGGACCAATAAATGACCAACTAAAAAGCCTACGGATCTTGCATCACAAAAAAAAAACACTAAATGGGAATAAACAACCGATTAAGTGGGCATAAATGAGAATAAACAGCAACAAACAAGAATAATTGACCGATTAATCAGAAATATCCGTTGACAAACCTCCGCCAAGGCTATTCATGACGATTTAATCACCGCCAACAACACGGCTGATTAGTATATTTTTTACAACACTGGTATATATAAAAAGGGAGTAGAACTAGGGTGTTCTCAAGCTCACCAAGCTCTTTAGTGAACTTAACACCAAAACCTATCTGATTGATTTCAAATACTGACATCAAACCATTGAAATTGATCAACTTCGATGCGTTTAGATGTCAAATATTTAAATTTCCAGATTAATTTAGTACAGAGTCAAGCAGTAAAAAAAATGAAAAATGACCATATTAAAAGTAACTTATAAACCTTATTTTTTTTTACTAGGAACAACAATTTTATGAAAAATGTAATATTGGTAAACAAAAAGGACAGTTTATGAAAGATGAGCCAACACTAGAAGCAATATATTTTCCTTTTATTTTCATCCACTTCTTTGGGAAGTACCATCAGGTAAAATCAGGTCATGAAGGGGGGGCCAAAGGATTGTTCAAACAAAGTACATGATGAAAATCTTAACCAGAAGACCCCTCTGAACTCTGCCTGCCACAGGAAAAATAAAACAATGGATTCAGGATTATTGGCATCCATTGATTGTAGCTGCAACAACAAATATAAAAGAATTTCTAAAATGGAAGTTCCACAACTGAATTTGCATTGAAAAAAATACAAAGCAAGAGAGGATTTTCTAGATAAGGCTTAGAAAATGAAATTGCAAACAAGTGCAAAAGAAACCAAAAAGCCAGTATTGCTTCATAACTGCGGTAGTCAAAATAATATTGAGATAATTGATTTATATGTAAAAGAAAGCATGACAACGGGAAAAAGAAACAGTCATAGGTATAGAGGTATCAAAATTTATCATATACTGAAAAAATCAAGAATTTAGTACATGATAAAAAAAACAGAACTATAATGCCACGGCCAGTGAATGTATAGATGACTGTAGCCCCCAGTCTCGAGCTGCCGTAAAGTGGACTGTTCATCATCCAATTTTAGTTTAGGACACTAATATAAGCATATGCACAATTACTACATGAATACTTCTTGTATGTCCATATCAAAGCTTATGAAAGATCCAAAAACAAACAAAACATATAACAGCAGCACTTAAATTAGCCAAGGAGCAAGCCGGGCTAAGAAGTAAACTTTTTTAAAAAAGTGTTCCAGGTTAGAAACCATGAAACACATTGAAATGGAAGGTAGTTTGGTATACGGAAATAGATAATTTCACAAAATAAACAATAACTGTATAGACAAGTGTAGCCCCAAATCATCTATTCAAGGAAAGGGACTGTTCATCATCTATATTTTTTATTTCCGGACATTATACCAACATGAACTTGTGCTACTAAATGCATGTTTTCTTTATGTCCATAAAACAGTAATTTATCAAATAATATAGACTAAACAAAAACGAATTGAGTTGTGAACACAAATTTGCTATTAGTTGCAACTTTGGACAAGTAACAGAATTGTAGATCAAGTGTATGGATGGGACTGATTATTACAGTTGTGCGAAGTTACAAGTTAAAACTTGGCTATAACAAAGTTAGCATGACCGAGAATTTAACAAATGGAATTCAGATAAATGAAGAACTTCAAGACATAAGTAGAAGATAGGGACACAATAAAGGTACAAAGAGAATGCCCCAATGTTTGATTTGGAGGGAAGATAAGCATTCTGGAAGAAATAGAATCTCTTGTATTTTTTTTAATTTCATGTTGAAATTTGAATTTATGAGAACACAAAATTTAGAAATTTATAATCCATGAAAATGCAAAATTTAGAAAAGTTGTTTGATTATATGTGGTACAGGAGCTTCAAGCAAAATCCCCTAAAGTAACCCAAATTTTGAGTTTGGATCAGGACCGTTTGATCTGCTGTGGCAGAGTTATTGATTACATTAAGAGTGGTATTACCATGATCCTATTACTTCCTAATTCACCCTCTCGAGCGGTTCTCCAGCACTTGACATAAGCCGTGTGGGGAAGCAACAAGCAGCAACAACACCATCTCGATGAGTTCTCCTTGAGAAGGTGAGCCTGTAAAAATATTTGGTTACTTTGTTCAGGTAATGTTTAAAAAAAAAAAAAAAATTCAGCTAAGCATTTTATCAAACATATGATAAGCAACCTAAAAGGTGGATAATATAACTTTATTGTGCCTTATAAATGGAAGCACCTTTCGTGAAATTACATGAAAATGAGAAAGAGTATCAACAAATTCCATATCTTTCCATGAATATTTTGGTACTCTTTCTCATTTTCATTCCATAACAACCCCTGATGGTACTATGTCCAAGCGAAGAAGCCATCATTCTCGGAAAATTCTTGTTCCTAAAAGTAAAATACTGTTAGATGATATTAAAGAAAAGATTTAGCATGTTTGTAAAAATAGATATTTTGAGGGTTAGCATAAAACAAAGCGATGCTCAAATTTAAGGTATCTTCTTAGTGTTATCTATATCAAACAAAAAGCTGGGATTAATATTTCAATAGGTACATGATGGAACAAACATGGTTGGTAGATTACCATACTAACATAAAACTGAGTACCAAGGCAAGATCTAATCCCCAAGTTTCTCTACATGAGAACCCAATTCAACAGAAAACAAGATAAGAAAAAATAAATAAAAGAAAATCAAGATCATTCCCTACGAATTGGTTTCTACAGCAAGCTCCTCAACCCATTAAAATGAGACTTTCCTCGCTGTCTATTTATGGTTCCATATAAAAAGCAAAGGTATCCGGTAGGGTTTCATTTCTAGCCTACCCCAGTTTGTTTGAGACTAAAGGCTTTGTTGTTCTTGTTGTATAAAAAGCAAAGGTATGCCTGGTTCAGACTTCAGACTCCTATCTTTCTGGCGAATATCTTACTTTCGTTTGTTTTCACCTCCTCTCTCTCTCTCTCTCTCTCTCTCTCTCTGACATATAGAAACAGAGAGACCCAAAATGCAGGCACAGACACATAACAATACGTACCGTATGTATCTGTAAATGTGCAGGCCATGAAGACAGCTTCTTCTTACCAGGCCTGAGAGTCTTGACCAACCGATCACACCTTATAAGGAGGTGCTTACTTAACAAAGTATTCACAATCACATCCACATCAAGGTCTTTATCAGTGCCTAGAATTTCTCTAAGTTCGGGATGGTTTTTCATGAAAACTGTGAAGTCCTTTCCTCTGAAATACTTGACCCGTGTTTCTTGCATTATAGCCCATCGTGATCACAGCTGCTTATTGTCCCTCGCCTTTTCAGCAAACAGTTGGTACACATCTTTTGTTTGAGCCCCCTTCTGTAAAAATTGAACAGGAGGGTAGAAAGGAATTTAAACAATTGTTTCAGATGAATAACCAATGATATTAATTAAGTATCATTAGTTGATACAGGTTGCCTAGCAAAAAATAATTAGACAATGTGGGAAGAGAATGAAATCAGCAAATGGAACCATTTTGGAAATGTGCTGAAAATTTCAGGCCAAAAGTCAGAACCAATTCTAGAAGCCAGATCAGAAACCCAACAATATAAGTGGAGTTTTTTTTTTTTGATAAAAATTGGAAGAACCCACCAGTTTCAATTATGAAACTTACGGTGCAAGAGTAGGATAGTAAAACATCTGGCATCAAACTCGAAAATGTATGTTCCTAGAACAAATAATTCTGTTCAATAAACCTAGAGCGTACTAAAGAAGCTAAAATAATTCTGCAAATATAGACCAAAACATCAACACAGCAAGTTTTTAAAGCACCTAATACAGCAAGCATCTATAAACAAAAGCATAGTCATTTAGCCAATAACAATTTAATTGGAACTAGACCATTCCAATATGATTCAACTCGAAATAATCAAACAAATAGGATAAATTCCCATTTTCTCCTTGAAATCGCACTAGTTATGGATCTTAGAGCTCGGTTCACGCTGGAATTAGCAAATCTCGGCACCATCTAACCAGTTTCCTCAGAATCATCTCAGATCAACGGGAAATCGAAGGGTCAGGCTCAAACCAAAACCCTACTGGCTATGAATTACAAACCTTGGAAGGGGTTTCGGGGAGATCTCTACCCCCATTCTGGGGCCCGCGTCGAACTCTCTTCTTCTCCGTCACCGATTTCGTCATTTGTCTCTTCTTATCTCGCTAAAATTTGAGATTGATTACTGTGCAAGAGGCGCACCATTAAAAGGCCAGAGCGGGTTAGGGTTCGAACTAGGTTTCCTGTAGCAAGTCTACAGCAGCTTCTGCTTGTTAATTCCTGCAGCAAGGCCTACTCATAATTTTTATCAAGTTAGAAATCTTATCTTATCAAACATGTGCCTAGATAATTCGGACTTCACAACTAAGTCTCTCGCCCTCGCTATCTAAACTATGAAGTTCTTATTAGTCTATCATCTTCGTAGATATCGGTACTTCACGGTTAGATCCCTCATACCAATATCTAATTCAATTCAAGATGTTCTAATTATGGGTTCGACTTCACCGTTAAGTTCTTTACCAAACCCTAACCTTAATTTCTGTAGTTCCGGCTTATATTGAAAGATGATTAGTCCCTAACCTAAATTCTAATGGCTTTGTAACATAATTTGTACTATCATATATGATCATACGCTACTTTGGAATCTAAAAGACTCAAAGCGGGATACTACAATTCAAGTACAAATTATGAGGAAGTACAAAGAATAAATCACAGAAATTAAAAATCAAATCAAACAATCATTATAAAAACTAAGATCTAAGTAAAATAGAATTAAACAAGTTCATGCAATTGACTTAAATCTCTAGAGAAGAAGTTAGCCTCTCATAGAGATACAAAACTTACACAGAAAATTAATTACAAATTGGCTAAAACAAAAGAAATTGAAAGAAAAATGATTACAACCCTTACAACAATGAAGAACTCTTGCCTTGCCTTATTTGCTTTGAGAATTTTGCTCTTCTTCTGCAAATCTCTACTCTTAATTTCGCCTTAAACTCCAATGGAAGAGCTATGGAAAGATGGGGATGAGCAGAATTCCCTTTCTTAAATAGCTTATGGATGTGGGGAGCAGTTAAACACTTGTCCCACATGTTTCCTATAATGAGAACTATTAAATTTGACCTTTGGGGCGAGATCTGGCTTTCCAAATATAGCGAAACTGTCTTTTTAGTCATAATGCGGCCCGCACTGCGACCTCGGGGTCGCACTCTGAGTCATGTTTCCTTATTTAACTCCATGATGCGGCTTGAGTGTGGCCCGCACTGAGTGACAGTGTGGACGCACTATGCTCAGACTTTTGTTTGTTCTGTCTGATCAGGTTGAAAATTTGGCTAAGTCCCAAATGCAGCCTGTATTGAGTCCAGTGCGTCCGCACTGCGCTTGGGAAAACCTTCTATTGATCAGGGATGTGAAAATTCTTCTAAGTACCGAATGCGTCCGCACTGAGTGACGGTGCGGACGCACTGCTCTCGGTTTTCTTCATTTCGGTTCAAATTTTCAGAAATTTGTCTAAGTACAGAATGCAGCTCGCACTAAGTGACAGTGTGGACGCATTAGGCTCGGTTTTCCTTCCTTCTTGCGCAGGAACCTCCAGAATTTGACTAAGTGCTGAGTGCGGGTCCAGCTGGTCCAATTTTGTGATGTTTTCACCATTTTCTGTAGTTTAAAGCAAGCAAACGTAATAATTTGATTCTTGGATAAGCAAACGTAATAATTTAATTCTAGGTGTAATCTAAGACTTTTATGTATCAAAATACAAGATACTTAGAGTGTTTTCAGGATAAAATCGAGATCAAACAAATATAAATGTGTATATGATTTATACCTATCAAAATATCCCAAGCTTGAACCTATCTTGTCCTCAAGCAAAATCTAAACTTGGTTCAATGTTCGATCTTTTTAAATTAACTCTATATCAAGTATATTTCTCAGTTTGAAAAAAATTGTATGATCTTGTCAAAATTTAAAAATCTAAATGCAAAAATTACAAATTTTAAGTTCAAACTCTCGGATAATCATGGTTAACCCCACAATTTGCTTACTCTAACTTTTATTTCCTTAAAGGTTCAGAATTTGTAAGCTTCGGTTATCCAAATTCATTACAAAATTTGTATTCTTATTTGCGAAAATTCTTTTAAAATCCCCCAAGCTTGGATCTAGCTTGAGTTAGAAAGTCGCGGACTTCGTGTGTTGATATTAAAAATTTATTACTTTGAAAATTTTTAGAGCTCAAAGGCATTCTTTCGGATTGTGCCAGTACTCTTTTTATTTTTGGGAGATTTATCGAGTTCAAAGGCATCCCGTCGGATTGTGCCAATACTCATTTTTCTATCTCCATCTTTTTCCTTTGTTTTATTATTTTTCAATTTTTCTTTTCATCTCAAAATTTATTTATATATATATATATATATATATATATATATATATATATATATATATATATAAGCATATATCATGAATACACACATCCTTAGGTATTAATTCATACTATTGGATATCCCGATCTTTCTAACTTCATTTTCCACATACAAGTTTTTTCAAATAAATTTAAATTCCTAAAGTTTCATTTTGTGAAACCTTTATTTACACAAAGTTTTTCGTCAAATTATGTGGTTATTTCAAATTATTCCAAGGGTTACCAAAAAGACGTCAAAATTTGCATAAAAATCTTTAATTTTTGACAATCATGCAATTTTTAAAAAAAAATTATGTTAGCCAATTTTAAAATAAAAATTAAATATGCTATTATACTTTATGCCTTTTCAAATATTTAAGTTTAATTGTGCAAGACTCTATTTTTCATATCTTGGTAAACATCTTGACAAGTTCGTAATATTAATCATTTAAGTTCGAAATTACGAACTCTATTCATGGTCAAGTAAAAATCCAAGTTATAAAATTCTAAATGCAAAAAAAAAAAAATTAACTTAAATTACTTAAAGTTAAAAGTTTTTAGTTCCTAGATACAATTCTACCCCCCCCCCCCCCCCCCCCCAAGCTTAAACTAAGTATTGTCCCTAATGCTTAAATTTAAAAGTAGAAAAAATAGAAAGAAATAAAAAGATAAATAAAGAAAAGAGATAGTCTATGTCATGCAACTCTCGGAGGTGGTGGTAGTGCATCAATCGTCCTCCTCCATATCCTCTCCACCATCCTCTTTCTCTTCATCCCCTTGTTGTTGTTGCTCTCCCGTGGCTGCTCTTGCGGCCTCTTCCTCCCTTTGCTTCCTCGCAGCCTCCTCTCTCATCGCCGCTTCCTCCCGCTGATGACGCCAAAATATCAAAATATATAGCGAAAATCACTATCTTTGATAACGGAAAATGACAAAAAGTGAATATGAAGTAGCCATTTTTCTGAAATATTTACCGCAAACGTGTTTTTGAGTCATTTTGACAGGTTTTGGAGAAAGTTGTGTATTTAGGCCAAAAACAGAGTGAATATGCCCAATTTAGGCGGTTATTGAAGATAGCCTCAAATTATGACATTACATGGTGTATCCAACAAGGAACATGAAGTGCACAACATTCGAGATGGCAAAATTTGATGGAAATCCACTAAGCCAAGAAGCCGTGCGGGTTCAACCTATGCCGCATGTGGCATAAGCCTAGTGGCTGCATGCGATGCAGATTCAACCCATGAATTGTTATTCTGCACCGTTAGATCGACAGATCTCAGCCCTTGATTGAAGCCTTCTAGAAGGTGCGACCCCCAGGTCAGCTACAATGCTTCTAGATTGAGTGGAGTCCAAGTTTGCTATTTTTGGAGTGCTAATTTCAGCCCTAAAATCTAGGGATCATGTTCCCCACTACTCCACTACTCTCTCTCTCTCTATTTAGGAAACCCTATATATACCCCTCTTGTGATGGAATTCGGTGTGCGTGTTTGCATGTGATTAAGTCCAGCACTATGGCCACGAATTCCTCACTTATTAGGATAGATATGCTAGATCAAAGTGCTAGGGAGAGAGGTAAAGCCCTTGGAAGTCAAGGCAAGGTTGCATCATCTAAGAAGTCAAGGTTCTTCTTCTTCAATAAGGCTGTAATCTATGTTCTCTTTATTTTTCTTTTCTTTTGCCATGGCTCCAAAGAGCTAAACCTCTCATCTCTAAGGTGAGAGATTGAA
Organism: Carex arenaria; assembly: GCA_964058825.1. Taxonomy (NCBI): domain Eukaryota; kingdom Viridiplantae; phylum Streptophyta; class Magnoliopsida; order Poales; family Cyperaceae; genus Carex; species Carex arenaria. Next base: position 432,347 of record CAXKVW010000215.1, read on the forward strand.
CTATGAGTCGTTTAATAATATTTTGATTTTATTTATATTTTGTTGTGTGAATTTCTATTGCGCTTTAATTTCTTTTTAATCATATTCGAGCATACATAGTTCCATCTACTATATGCCAATGACTTCTACATACTAATGGGGGAGATCCGATAGATCCTTATGTGAGAAGGATAGTATGTAAGTGGTTAAACTCTGGCTAACGAGGCTAGGCAGTGGTTCAAAGACTAGGGTTAGAGCCCAGGAGGCTCCCTTGGCGGGGTAAGATAGAAAACATCCTAGGTTAGGTTTATTTAGCTGGATCCACAATAGAAACTGCATAAGGATTTGGGATATTTCAACTACAGGGTAGTATAAGGAAAGAATATAATTCCGTAATTAAAATATTTTAGTCTTGGTAGCCCAAAAGCCAATCGAAAGATTGAAAAACCTAAACACAACACACAATAGAATACCATGGCGCTTTGCGGGTAGTGACAATACCGCATGCGGGGTAGCCTGCGGGTAAGATCTAGGCCGCATGTGATAGTGACAGTACCGTATGTGGGTTGGATCAGTACCTGAACAGATCATTATATTAGATTCATAGGTCATCCTAAACCCTAGAGAATCCATATACTCTACCGATCACCTGTAGTGCCACCGCATTAAACCTCGCTATGACTTTGGTCGTATTTTAATTTACTTTAATTAATTAACAATTTAGAAGATCACAAACAAACAAACCTCTAATTAACAACGAACCCGACTTAGACTAAGAAAAATTGTTAGATCTTAATACACTATCCCTGTGGATCGATACCTGATAATACTACATGATAGGATTGTATACTTGCAATCTAAGTCGAAAGTGTAATCAAGGTTAAAAGATATAGTCTACTATACTAAAACTTCCTGCTGTTAGAATTTCAAATTAGGTCAAAAATTACCCGAGTGTAGCGGCAGTTGGTCGCAGTGCAGCCCGCATTTTGGACTTATTCGATTTTTGTTAGAAATACCTTAGTGCGGCCCGCACACCATGGCCAAAAACTTAGGTTTTTGAATTTTTTTTGTGATTTAACCCGATTTTTGGCCTAAACCTTTGATCTAACCATTGATTAATGTAAATTTAGAGTAGGAGAGATCAAACTTCATTGTAGATCGTGAAAATTTCAAAGAAAACTTGAAAAATTAGAGAGTGGAATCAGATTGCTCGAGAAGGAAGAAGAAGGGAAAGAGAGAAAGAGAGTGGCTTGGGGTGTGATTTGAGAGAAAAGAGAGGGGGAATAAGAAAGGAAATGAAAGGAAGAGTTTAGAGGGAGAGTGGGGCAGTTTAGAGAGAGAAAATGATTTTGTACGGTTTTGAAATGAAAGGGCACGAAGAAAAGGTCGGTTTAAAGAGGAAGGTCCGAGTGCAGTCCGCACTGGGTCGCAGTGTGGCCCGCATTCGGATATTTAAAAGTATTGTTTTATATATAAAAAAATCATAATCTTGAGTGCGGACGCACTGCGCTTAGTTTGTCCCACAGACTTGCGCAAATTTTCCTATCTCCTAAGTGCGGCCTCCCTAGATCGCAGTGTTGCCCGCACTCAGGTAAAATTTTCTTGTTCTAAGTCCTGAAAATTTTGGTTAAGTTGGGAATTGAAAATTTGAAAAAGTAAAAACTAAACTAAGTAAAAATAAAGTGTTGAAATTAGAGAAAAATAATAAAACCTTGGGTTGCCTCCCAAGAAGTGCTCAATTTTACGTCGCGAGCTCGACACCATTCGAGCTTGTCATGGTGGTTGGAAGGGAATTCCTCCGTGACTTACATCTTTTAGATTGTCTTTCTCCTTAGACTTCTTCTTTTTCATATTCGTAAACGTTTCCATCAAATTCATGTACTTTTCTTTTAGGGAACAAGTATGTTTCTCTTTGTCGATCTTTCGTGGTTTGTAGGTTTCAGATGTTGCCATCGACTTCTTTTTCACCTTTTCTCTATTCACCTACGAATTTTCTATCATGCAAACTAAATTTTTATTAGGAGGTTTTAATGGTTTATGAAAATTTTCTTTCTTCTTCCCAACGGAGAAAGAAAGTTCGCTTTTTAGACTCGCAAATTCATTTTGTTGAAATATTAAACCTTATATCATTTTTGTAGTTCTGAAATTTGTGTGCCCTAAGAAGGTCTTTGGTATTGATTTGGTCGATTTTGGTATTGGTTAACACTACCTTGATATTGGTTGGTATTATCGTTATCGTTCTTCCATTTCAAATTCGGGTGGTTCCACCTTGTAAGATTTTGAAAATAAGTCTTTAAAGTAAAAACTAATATCTATCCGTTATCTCCGGTAACGGTGCTAAAAAGCTTGTTGAGTATTTTGTATATAGGGTATTGGCTATAACTTTACTCTTTGAACTTTTAAATTTATAAACCTAAATACTCAAGAGATCGGTTAGTTGCAAGTGCACAACACATCCTTGTAGTATAAAAGGTGTCGATATTTGGAATAAGGGGAGATTTTAGTTTTATATATTAATTAATTTCAAAATTTAGTTGTTGGTTAAAAGTTTATTTTAAGTTTTATGTTTTAATAATCCTAGGGTTTGGGTTCAATACCCGAAGAGTTTGAAGGTTTAAACAATTAGACTAAAACAGAGTAAAATGAAATTAGAGTTTTCACAAAGATCGGAGAAATAGTGTCTTTCAGTCTACAATCCCTTGATTAATCCTATATACTCGGTTTGTTTATATTCATGTTTGATATGATGAGGTTTCTAACCTAAGATGTTAAAAATGGTCATTTTTGTGAATTAATAACATGCCTAGATAATTCAGACTTCACGATTAAGTCTCTCGCCCTAGCTATCTAGACCATGAAGCTCTTGTTAGTTTATCATCTCCTTAAATATCGGTACTTCACGGTTAGGTCCCTCATACCAATATCTAATTCAATTCAATATGTCCTAATTATGGGTTTGACTTCACCGTTAGGTTCTTCACCAAACCGTAACCTTAATTTCTGTAGTTCCGGCTTAGATTGAAAGATTATTAGTCCCTAACCTAATGACTTTATAACATAACTGGTACTATCCTATATAATTCTACGCTACTTTGGAGTCTAAAAAGCAGGATACTACAATTCAAGTACAAATTATGAGGAAGCACAAAGAAAAAATCACAGAAATTAACAATCAAATCAAACAATCATTATAAAAACTAAGATTCGAATAAAATAGAATTAAACAAGTTCATGCAATTGACTTAAACCCCCTAAAGAGGAAGTTAGCCTCTCATGGATAAATGATTACAACCCTTACAACAATGAAGAACTCTTACCTTGCCTTTTTTACTCTGAGAATTCTACTCTTCTTCTCCAAATCTCTGCTCTTAATTTCACCTTAAACTCTAATGGATGAACTATGGAAATATGGGGATGAGTAGAATTCTCTTTCTTAAATAGCCTACCCTACAACCTATAGACGTGGGGAGCAGTTAACCACTTGTCCCACACGTTTCCTATAATAAGAACTACTAAATTTGGTCTTTGAGGCGAGATCTGGCTTTCCAAATATAGCGAAACTACCTTTTTAGTCATAATGCGGCCCGCAGTGCGACCCAGGGTTGCACTCTGAGTCGTGTTTCCTTATTTAACTCCGTGATGCAGCCTGAGTGCGGCCCGCACTCAGTGACAGTGCAGACGCACTACGCTCAGACTTTTCTTTGTTCTGTCTAATAAGGTTGAAAATTTGGCTAAGTCCCAAATGCGGCCCGCACTGCTCTCGGGAAAACCTCCTATTGATTAGGGATGTGAAAATTCTTCTAAGTGCCGAGTGCGGCCCGCACTGAATGACAGTGTGGACGCACTGCTCTCAGTTTTCTTTTCAGATTTTCGAAAATTTGTCTAAGTAAATAATGCGGGCACTGAGTGACAAATTCATGGTGACAAATGAATTGTTCGGGTTCGGTTCGGCGGGATTAAAAATTCGTGATTCGGGTATAATTCGGATATAATTCGGGAATTATTCGGGAATTATTCGGTACAATAAAAATAAAAATAAAAAACTCAGCAAAAAAAAAAAAAAAAAGTTGTTCAATTTTTGGTGCTCCCCTGATTGGAGCGGATCCAGCATTGGTTTCAACCAATGCACAGCACCTACTCCAATGCACAGCGTCAGCAGATCACGTGGGTGCTGCAAATTCTCAAAGTTTGCTTTTTAACCAACGCACAAGATCTCATGCACGAATCACAAAGCGAAATTTTCTCCTCCCGCACGAATTACAGAGCAACGAATCATTCGAATAAAACGCGATTAATTCGTTAAAAACGTTTTATTCGCGTTTTGTTCGTGTTTTATTCGGTAAAAGTACGGTCAAACGAATTATTCGCGATACGGTGTGGGAACCTCTTAAAAACGTTTTATTCGCGAATTATTCGCGAATAAAACGCGCACCTTGTTACTATACTGACAATGCGGACGCTGAGAGACTTGCTGCACGAATTGCCACGCAGAAGCTGCTATAGACTTTGCTACAGGAAACAACCTAGTTCGAACCCTGACCCGCTCTGGTTAACCATGGTGCGCCTCTTGCACTGTTAATCAATCGCAAATTTTAGCAAGATAAGAAACAAATGACGAAATCGGCGACGGAGAAGAAGAGAGTTCGACGCGGGCCCCAGAATGGGGGTAGAGATCTCCCCGAAACCCCTTCCAAGGTTTGTAATTCATAGCTAGTAGGGTTTTGGTTTGAGCCTGACCCTTCGATTTCCCGTTGATCTGAGATGATTCTGAGGAAACTGGTTTGATGGTACCGAGATTTGCTAATTCCAGCGTGTACCGAGCTCTATGATCCATAACTAGTGCGATTTCAAGGAGAAGATGGGAGTTTATCCTATTTGTTTGATGAGTTGAATCATATTGGAATGGTCTAGTTCCAATTAAATTGTTATTGGCTAAATGACTATGCTTTTGTTTGTAGATGCTTGCTGTATTAGGTGCTTTAAAAACTTGCTGTGTTGATATTTTGGTCTATATTTGCTGAATTATTTTAGCTTCTTTAGTACGCTCTAGGTTTATTGAACAGAATTATTTGTTCTAGGAACATACATTTTCGGGTTTGATGGACGATGTTTTACTATCCTACTCTTGCATCGTAAGTTTCATAATTGAAACTGGGAGGTTGTTGGGTTTCTGGTCTGGCTTCTAGAATTGGTTCTGACTTTTGGCCTGAAATTTGCAGCACATTTCCAGAATGGTTCCATTTGCTGATTTCATTCTCTTCCCACATTGTCTAATTATTTTTCGCTAGGCAACCTGTATCAAGTAATTATACTTAACAAATATCATTGGTTATTCGTCTGAAACAATTGTTTAAATTCCTTTCTACCCTCCTGTTCAATTTTTACAGAAGGGGGCTCAAACAAAAGATGTGTACCAACTGTTTGCTGAAAAGGTGAGGGACAATAAGCAGCTGTCATCACGATGGGCTATAATGCAAGAAACACGGGTCGAGTATTTCAGAGGAAAGGACTTCACAGTTTTCATGAAAAACCATCCTGAACTTAGAGAAATTCTAGGCACTGATAAAGACCTTGATGTCGATGAGATTGTGAATACCTTGTTAAGTAAGCACCTCCTTATAAGGTGTGATCGGTTGGTCAAGACTCTCAGGCCTGGTAAGAAGAAGCTGTCTTCATGGCCTGCGCATTTACAGATACATACGGTACGTATTGTTATGTGTAAGCACTCTGTGCTGCATTTTGGATCTCTCTGTTTCTATATGTCAGAGAGAGAGAGAGGAGGTGAAAACAAATGAAAGTAAGATATTCAATATATATGCCAAGGTTACCATACCGGACTTGGTTTCATAGATTATTTTTGGTGTCTGCCCCTGATTGTAAAAGAAGTATGAACATGTGCCTGATATAGAAGAAATTGCAAAAGTTTGCCTGGATTTCTAATCACAGGCGGGCACAATGGAGTATGGGGATGTGTTTGTGGCCAGGACAGTGTGGTTGCAGCTTTAGCACTGTTGGCCACATGCGTTGATGTACGAACTGAGGCCAAATGCAGTCAGAAAGACAGGAGTCTGAAATCTGAACCAGGCATACCTTTGCTTTTTATACAACGACGACAACAACAACAACAACAAAGCCTTTAGTTTCAAACAAGTTGGGGTAGGCTAGAAATGAAACCCAACCGGATACCTTTGCTTTTTATATGGAACCATAAATAGACAGCGAGGAAAGTCTCATTTTAATAGGTTGAGGAGCTTGCTGTAGAAACCAAATTGTAGGGAATGATCTTGATTTTCTTTTATTTATTTTTTCCTTATCTTGTTTTCTGCTGAATTGGGTTCTTATGTAGAGAAACTTGGGGATTAGATCTTGCCTTGGTACCCAGTTAACTCAGTTTTATGTTAGTATGGTACTCTACCAACCATGTTTGCTGCCATTATGTACCTATGAAATATTAATCCCAGTTTTTTGTCTGATATAGATAACACTAAGAAGATACCTTAAATTTTAGCATCGCTTTGTTTTATGCTAACCCTCAAAATATCTATTTTAACAAACATGCTGAATCTTTTCTTTAATATTATCTAACAGTATTTTACTTTTAGGAACAAGAATTTTCCGATAATGATGGCTTCTTCGCTTGGACCTTTATGAAAAGGCGTACTCTGTGGCAGACTATCCTCTCTTTCCTGTGGCCTCTTTTAGCTCTTGCGATATGCCTGTTTCCTGTCTACCCATACCAGTGCAAGATTGTTGTTCTCTACTCCTGTGCTGGCGCCTTACTTTTCATTGTCACCATTCTCATTTGTAAGTTTCTGTTTTCTTAGGGTTTTTCTTTTCTTGTGTGACTTTATACCTATTATAGCTGTGTGATGTAGCAAACTATCCTCAAAAAGCAAAATGTTAGTAAATTGAATCATAACTTTTCCTTAAACTTAATAAAATTAGTTTATAACCAGCTCGTAAAAAAATGTTACCTAAATGTAATTGGGTCAAATTTGAGTGCAAATTGGGCTAGAGAAACCAGCTGTTAGGACTTGGCTAAAATGCAATATGCCTACCAATCTGTAAAAATATTGGGGGCCGGTATGGTCTGAAGGTATCCCAAAATAATGAATGTTAGTGGCAAGTGCATTTAACTGTTTGCATGCAAATCTGCAAAAAATATTGGGCTGTCTTTTGCAAAAACCTTTAGCATATAAATCCTTATTTTTTCCCATCAAATTATCATAAATTACAGTTAGGGCTGCTATATTTGGATTATTATGGATACTTCTTGGGAAACGTGTGTGGTTCTTCCCGAATATAAATGCAGAGGAAACTACCTTCAGAGAGCTCGTGAGGTTCTGGCCAGAGAAGGATGAAGGCGAGCCCCCTAAGTGGACTTCAAGGCTCTTCTATGCCCTTGTTTCCATGGTTTTCATACTGCTTCTCAGGCATCATGCCCCTGACGAAGCTGCCAGAGCCAGGTACCAATTTTTTTGTTTCTGAACAGGTGTGGATCTCTCCCAGAATGTCCATATCCGCAGGTGTTGAGTGAGGATACGGTGCTTTGCAAAGCGCGGAATAGTCCGTGCTATGGATCAATTTCTCCGTTTACAACGTTCAAACAATCGATGTGAACCGTTTGATATTATCTCCATATAGGAATGTATTTGGAGACCAAATTTAATATTAGTTTGAATTTTTTTTTACAATTTGTTGAGATAGGTAGAAAATCACCCAATCTAAAGATTGACTATTTAGACTAAAACGAAGATACGGATCCATAGCACGGACCAATCTACGCTTTGTAAAGTACCATAGCCTCACTCCTGCAGGTGTTGTTTGTGGATCAAATTTTGCTCAGTCCTCATTTTAGCATGCATTACAAATTTTGCTTGAACTACCCCTTAACATAACTAAGGTTAATTAAAGAAAAGAGCTGTGTGAAAACTGGAGAAGGTTGCATTTATTGAATAGGAAGTAGGTACATATAATGTATTGTATAGAAGAATAAATGGAATGGTAGGCCTAAAACAGCCAGCCATTCAGACAAAAAGATGCAAGGGGCTTGTTGCAACTACTATTGGCTGGTATGCACATTTAACCTAACTCTTTGCTCTTCCTACTGCAGATACCATAAGAAGGTATCAAATATAATAGATGATGTGCTGGAGTGGTCGCCTAAGCTGGCACTGTCCGGCATGATAGACAAAAAAAATGTTAACAACGCAACTGAGAGAAACATCCCCCCGACAGAGAGTAGTACTGTCTTTTCACCTCCCCCAGAAGAGACAGATTCTGATGTCAGCATAGATGCTGGCACGGATGGAGTCGTGGACAATGAAAGTGGAGTTGATGACATGCCTGCTCATGAAGGGTCAAGTCCGAGTGAAGAAATATGAAGTGTAGAATGTTTTTTTTTGCCTAATGCAGACCAATAATATTTTGTTTAATGAAAGTTATATGGAATAATTTATGGTTGGTAAAATATCATGGCCTCTTGATTACATTAGTTGGTCATTCTTACACTTTCGTTTCATTTCTTAATAGTTTGCTTTTGCCCTTTGAAATTGGGTAATTTAAATTGCCAGAATTCCTGCTTTTGTACTCCCTGCAGATGCATCAGGAATTCAATATAGCAATGGAAGGATAATACATGAGTTAACAGGGGGCCCATTTATCACGCTTGTTATTATAGGCTGTTGTCGAAGGGTTTCCCTTTTTAGGTAGAAAGTATCAATTTACCAGTTCAAGGAATTTTCCGACTTGAACATGTCTTTGATTGATGACAGTTGCGCTTAATATATGCAAAGATTCGACGTTTTCAAGGTCACCAGTACCACATAACATGACCTTTGGTTAATTTTTCTAACATTAATTTTTTATTTAATTAATTTGCAATATTTTCTTATTTTTTTAGTATTAATTATTTTTTTAACTTAAAAATGGAAAAATATGGCAAGTCTTGTGATGTGATGTTTGATTACGTCACGTATAATTATCACATGAGATGTGACTATTTGTATAATATGACTGTCCTTCATTTAAGTCACATCATATCTTTTTGCAGAGTACAAGAGAAACTAGTTTTTTTTTTTTTATTTGTTTATTATTCCAGCTATTTACTACGAGTGCATTTGGATGGGTGAATAATAATCACTAAACCGGATTAGCACTATCTTAAGTTAACTATTCTACATTTGAGTGTGTTTGAATTAGTATTTGTTTTTTATGGATTTTCTTACTATTCTACTCATCCAATAAAATGTTGAATTAATTATTATTCTCAATGTTAAAATTAGTTTTATTCTTGCTCTATTCTTTGATTCATCAATATCTCCCCTGTACATGGACCGATTATAGCTCTAATGTTGCTGTATTGATAAGCAGCTACATGGACCGATTATAGGTTTGGTACTACATTCCAAGAAGAAAACTGAAAATAAAAAGGTAATTCATAAGATCCGAACTCGCCGCCTGTGCCCATTGTTTGTTCCTATGCGCAACACATGCTCCCGCCATCATATATAATATATTTATATTGTCATAAAATTATATGCACTGTCATTTATAAATGTCTATTATTTAATATTATATATTTATACTTACACTGGCAGATGTTTCTACTTGCGCAATGAGGTGTTATATTTTTTTTGGTGTTCAGACTTGCATTTTCCATTACTTGTGATAAATCTGAGAGAAGATCCGGGATCAAAACATTTCCTCAAATATAACGTCCTTCATGTGAAATATTACAAGTTCAAAATACGGCTGAAGAATTATTTATAATCAATTATAATTAGAAAAGTCGACTTTATATTTAACAATAAAAACACAGGATATCATTAAATTAATATGAATCTCAGATTTTAACATGGTAGATTCATTCAGTCAACCAAAAAATCATGGACATTAAACCTGACGCCTGACGGTTAAGTTTGCCAATACATTGAATGGGTTATTAGAGATGCAAACAGGGTGAATTGATCAGGTTGACTAAAAATAAAAAACCTTGTTATAAAATAAAGAATATGTTATACCAAATGGAAACATATAACATATTCTAATGACAATAACATAAACAAAACTTTAACTAAAAAAATTAAAATTTAATAAGATTCCACATTAAATTTTACTCATAATAGTTAATATTAAAAAGTTTGTTTATAGAAAATAATGTATATATTGGTTTTACTCAACTTTGTTTACAAAGTTCGTACTCAAATTTTAATTATTGGATTTAACAAATACAACCTAGACATTTAAATGCTTGATCGGCAACTTTTTTTAGACCGGATCCATCGGATTAAACTTACCTCCCTAACCATTTAAATGTTGAATGAAGTGACACTGAACAAAAAAGTGAAAAACAAGTACCAGCAAAAGCATTTCCCTTGCTGAAATCAGAAAAACATTTTGAGTTTACAAATTCCAGGAGGTTCCCAACCACATAACATCCCCTTTTCAGTACATAATAGAAAGATAAATGCTAAAAAGCTGCAGTTCTCCTGATAAGCGGGAAACAAAACAGTTCACCTATCCAAATCACCATTTGTTACAACATTTTCACAAAATCACTACATAAGATGGTGTTGAGGCCCCTAATTAATCCATCTATATCCCTCCCACAACCTCGCTTTCAACACCACCTAGTAAACATAAACACAACAAAGAAAAGAAATGCAAAGACAATAAGCGAAACGATAAAAGCCAAGAATGAATTGCCTGAGAACAGAGACCAACCAGCCACACACCTCCTAAATTCACCTCTGCCTCATTATTTCCCTTTTATCATAATAATATATCCTTATATTAGAAAGAAACAAAACAAAGGGAACAAAGGGGTAATGTACAGAGGCAGTAGCTAAATAAGGAGGATATGTCACTGTGTGGCTACTGCTCTACTAGTAGGCGGCCGACCCATCAAGGAGGGGTTGGTACAACTTTGCGGTTCTTGCAAGGAAGGTGATTGACCGCTTGAGTTTAGACATGCATTGTTATTGTCAGAGTTGGTGGTTGGGGGTTCAGGCCCGCTATCACTTTTCTTTGTGTTGAGGAAGCGCCCTCCAGTGCCTCTTGCTCGGCGCATTGCATGCTGATGTCGCGATTCATGCAGATATGGCTACATATGTATAGGAGCACTAACATGTCATGTCACTCATAATCAACCAACAAAGCACTTACCAAAAAGCAAGAAGATTAAATGCAATGATAAGGGACAACAATCTCAAATTTCTGCTTATCTTTCCAATAATTCACAATCTCTCGGAGACATGTTTTTTATGTTTTTACAACTGAATTCAGGGCAGTAAACTGTCGGGAATGTCTAAAAAACATACACTACTACAATAGAATAAGAAAAATAACAAGTGTTAATAAAGAAGTTTATCTAGAAATACCTTTCGAGACTTGATAACTTTCTTCTCAAGCTCAGCCTTGGCACGAGATTGTCTTCGCCTCAGGATGCCATGATATTGTTTTGCATTCACATAAACAGGCTCTTCAGCCATCTCCAGAGGCAACGGCATGCGACTCTGTGGCATTCCTGACATCTGGTAAGGTGCCTGAGCACAAGTTGTGAATTAGTCACAAGTTATGGCTAAAGCTATACGTTGCAATATCAAATGACATACCATAGCCTGAGCTCCAAAAGGGGCAACCATCCCAGCAAAATATGGGTCAGAGAACGGATATGTTGCACAAGCCTGAATTAATGTACAAGGAAAATATTACTATGATATACAATAAGAAGAAATAGAATAACATATAGTCAAAGGGAAAATAGATGGTACAATAGATTGGCCGAGCTCAAGTTGGGTTGGGGGTGTTAGGTAATCTGGCATGACGGGAGCCATGACTGATGTGACAGCTGGTAGCTGGTGAGTGTCACTCCCATCTAAAAACACAATGTAACTTGTCAGTAAATGGTGTTATTGCATATCTTGACTTATCCCTATCTTGGTTGCATGTAATTAAGTTTTTATCTTTTGTCACTTCATTGTTTAAACAAGACGTGATGTTCTTACCTTTCTCTCTTGCTGAATTTTCATTCTCACTATTAGCATCTCCTTGTGAGCTGTCTCCGGTTTCTTTAGAACCTGACATATTCTCTGGTAGGATAACGGATGGTGGCATTGCACCAAAAACTGGGCCCCGCCACCACGGCTGAACCATTATAGCTGGAGGCAAGGTGGCAGCTTGTTGTGACCCCAAATCACCTCCCTTAAGGTTTGTTTCCATGTTTATATTCATTTTTTTTTTCAAATAGCTTCTGAAGATATCAACCTGCACTTAATAATTATCAAAGAAAATTATAAGAAACATGGTTAGATAAAGAATAATAATTCTTCAAGCCATAAAAATAGAGAATTCAAGTCAAATTAAATTAAATTGAGCATGATTTAGAGAATCGAGTTCAGGGGTTGTACCTTGAAGACCACAAAAAATTAGGTACTTGTGGATGTTTTTATTAAATGTGAATCGAAAGTACATTTTCCAAAATAAATAGGAAAAAGCAAATGCCAACAAGAAAGTATAAATAATTTAAATGACACCAATCCAAGAAAAATAATTGAAGTCGAATCACTCCATGCAAAATAGCAGTTCATGCCCTTAAATTTGTCAAATCCATCACACTTGAGTTTGCCATGATAGCATCTCCTAACTATACAACAGCAACTAAGCCTTTAGTCCCAAACTAGAGAAATGAAACCCAATCGTCGTAGTCACATGGTGAAAAGTAGATAGTCATAAAATAGTAATAATAGTACTAATAATACTAATAATAGTAATAATACTAATACTAACAAACTAACTATAAGGGGAAATAATGTGAAAGAGCAGCATGACATAGATCATTGCATTGTCTAATGTTATCACTGAGAAACAAAAGAACAAACCAACTACTTACCAATAACCCTTTGAAATTATTTTGAGAACATAGACAAGACATATAAGAATCAAGAAAGAATTTTAAGTTATCACCTAAGAAGAAGAAACACAGGAACTAATGAAAAAACCTATAACAATGACACCCACTGATTTTAGCAAACAAAAGCTTAGAATTAATATAAGACCGGCATATTTGCACTCTATAAGAATAAAATGGACAAAGAAATAAGTATTCCAATTAAGCTTTGCAAAAACAGGTCAAAGGCAAGAATTATCAACTAATAAGCAAAAGCAAATTCATGCAAACCAAAGAGTAACATACTAAGTGTGATCAAAAGCAAGAATTATCAACTAATCAGCAAAAATGGACTCATGCAAATCAAAGTTATTTTAATAAGTGTTACTTATCTCTAGCGATACGGCATACGCTGTACAGAGAAGACTAGGGATTAACTTTATCAGAAAAACTGATGAACAATCAGAAATAAATAAAAACTACAAAAGTTTCCAATTTAATTGACAAATCTGGGTACAGATATTAAATCAAACTTGGTTCTATGTTCTGACCCCCACACAAGATGACTAAAAGAGGTATGTTTAAGCAAAATCGAGCAAGTAATAATGTAAATAAGGAGATTATCGTCAATTGATCAAGAATCTCGATAAATTAATCACAAATAGACCCTTTCAACGAATCAGATCATCAAAACTTTAAATCCATCCCTAAAACAACACTATCTGGTGATTTTTCCCAAAAGACAGCTAAAATTAAATCAACTAAAAGAGAAATAAGAAATATAGGAAACAAAGTTAATACCAAAGGTAGACACTAAATTTAACTAAAAACAACAAACTACATGCTGCACCAAACTCAAATCCAAGAAATTAACCAACAAATAAGCCCGTCAAACTTTAATTTAATAAAACCCAACACCAAAATCTGGGTTTACAGTCAAATTGAATCGATCCCGGAGCAAAAGCCCAATTGAGGAAGGGGATAAAATATAAACAAAATAGACCAATCAGAGGAAAGAGAAACGTACTGAATAAGTAGCATCAGGAGAGAGAGAGAGACAGAGAGAGAGAGAGAGGAGAGAGAAAGGGGAGAAGGCGGCGCGACCAATAGGGGAGAGAGAGCTCCGAGGAGAATCGGAAGGAGACCAATTAGAGAGAAAGAACCCTAGACGGCCCACTCGACTCTTTCGTTCCACAAATTTCTTGAACTCATCTAAAGCGACAGCCACACCTCACAACGATTGAAACAAATTTACACACAGCGAGAGAGCGATGACGACTGCGCAAGGCAAAATTTACTCCGAGGAGAAAGGAAAAAAAATAAAAAGGTAGAAATATCATTACACAGGTCACAGGGAGCGAGAGCGATGACGACTGCGCGCATGGCAAAATTTACGCTAACAGAAAGGGGTAAAAAGGTAAAAATCCAAATAAAAAGAAAGATTTTAACATACTTTTGACTTTTCTTTTTTTTTTGATCTCAAGCCCGTAGGCATTCCATTGAAACAGAGTTGAATTGTTACATATTACTGTCTGTCCCACTGGACCACTACATGAATTAGTAAATTTACTTCTAGTTATGTAGTCTAGAATGCTAAAAACTGAAATTGAAAAGCTCCTACCTTACATTAAAATTAGAACAACTTAAATACTAAATCCTAACAACCAGCATCTGTGAGGTTTCCAGTATCCTCCCGTGCATGTTGTTTCGTACCGGTGTTTGTACCAGTGAGAAAAATTCAGAGTTTGCGATATCCTCCAGTCCCTTCTGTCTACCGTGAGATTCGTTCCAATGCTCCTCCAGCTGTTGTCCCCGTCTTCTGGCCTCATTTGCCAACCTGTGTGGCCCCTTTAGTCCTTCTCTGGGGCTGTAGCAGACGTGTACCTTCTCATTCCTCATTTGGTATTCTCTTGTGCATAAGGCTATTACCTCCGCTGCTCTCCAGGTTATGTCGCTGTCTGCACTTTCGCATGATACTGCCCGTACCAGTGTTTTACTGTCAGAACAGATTGTGTACCGCTCCGGTACCGTTGTACTGTTCTGTACCGGAACTTGTTTTAGCGCGTACAACAGGGCCGTGCCTTCCGCCTGCAAAGGGTCGTCCGTTGTCCCTGCTTGCATGCACGCCCCCTGCAGTCGCCCTTCTCCATCGTAGTATACCACCCCCCATCCCATTCTTTTGGAGGTATCCCAGGAGGCATCTATCAATATCACCTGTGTCTGCCCGTTTAACATAATTGGTTGGTGTCCCTGATGTTGCCTTTGGTCCTATCCTTCCCCCATGTCTATTTCCAGAATTCGTGCTTGTACCAGTATGTCTGGTGGTTTCTGTTTCTTTCCAGAGAACAGTTCTGCATTCCTCGCCTTCCAGAGGACCCAGAGCATATTACATAATTTTGTGATGTGCTGCTCATGTAGTCCTTCTGTTAGGTACATAATTGTCTCTGTGAAGCCAGCTGGCAGATTTTCTGTTCTAATCGGTATGTCTGAGATGCCCCATGTGGCCCTTGACAATGGACAGAAGAACAAGGTATGCATGATATCCTCCTTCTCCTCGCCACATCTCTGACACCAAGGGCTCCATGCGCGGATTCTCCGATTCATTTTCGACATGACTGGCAAGCCGTCCTGTATGCTCCTCCATATGAACGCTTTAATGCGGGGGATAACATTCTTCCATTTCCAGATTTTTCGAAACGCCTGTTTCTTAGTTTCTGGGTAGGGCGGCCTATTGATCTGTGTAGAGCTTAGATATTCGTATCCCTCCGCTGTTGTGTATCCCCCTTTCTTACTTCTAGTCCATATCAGTCTGTCCTGCAGTAATGGTTCCTGTTTTGGTGGTATTGCTGTTGCAACGATAGCATGTAACGCCTGATCGCCTAGAACTTCCTTTATCAATTCAGAATGCCATTGGCCCAGGTTATGGTCATACAGCTGACTCACCGTAAGATTTGCGTGGCAGCTGTCTGCTATAGGTTGCCTTTCCCACCCTTCAAACCATGGTTCCTGACATGCTTTTATGTTGTGTCCGTCCCCAATAAGCCATGTTAGATCATCTTTGAGAACCACTTTGAGTCCTTGTATATCCCTCCATAACCTGCTTGAGCATCTTCTTCTCTGTGTTTCCCAAAAAGCCCCTTGGGGAAAGTATTTGGCTTTCATCACCTTAATCCATATCTTGTCTTGTCCCGCTGCCAGCTGCCATGCCAGCTTAAGCACCAACGCCTGATTGAACACTCTAACATCTCGTATTCCAAGTCCACCCTCCTCCATGGGTAGGCAGATTCGGTGCCAGCCAATCATGGCCATATACCTATCTTTACCTAACTTTCCCCATAGAAACTTTCTCAGTATGGAGTTGATTTCATGAATCGTTTTTTGTGGCAAAACCGCCACCGTCATATAGTAAAACGGCATAGGAACCAAGACAGCTTTGATAAGGGTCACTCTACCCGCAAAAGAGAGCATGTTCACCTTCCATCCCGCCAGTTTGCCCATCAGTTTCTCAATCAGCAGTTCATGTGTATAATCCGACTGTCTATTCTGGTTTTCAATGATGACTCCGAGATACTTTTCTCTCTCCCCCGCCTCCTCTTCCCGTAGCTCTGCCATGATTCCCTGCCTTCCCTCTGCACTACATGTGTGACTAAACCACAGTTTTGACTTGGTCGGATTTATGCCCAAACCCGATACTGCCTCAAACTCTCGGAGGATTGATTTTATTGTGCGTACCTCCTGAATTTGTGCTGAACCCATAACTATCAAGTCATCTGCATACATGGAGTGTGTTAGGGATGGCGCCGACCTTGCTATTTTCAGTCCCCTAAGGTCTCCTCTTTGCTGGTTGAATGCAAACAATCTCGTCAGAAACTCCATTGCAAGTATGAATATGTATGGCGACATTGGGCAGCCTTGGCGAAGTCTTCTCGTTGGGCACAGGAATCCACTCCCTTTACCATTTACCATTACTGTAACCTTGCCTGCCCTTAGACATCCCATCATGAGGTCTATTGTGGGTTTTGGCAAATTGACCTCCTCCATCGCCCTTTCAACAAATGACCAATCTAGCATATCAAAGGCCTTATTCACATCTGCTTTCAGAAGAAACGCCTCTTTCTTAAAGGTTGAGCTCTGGAATGAGTGTATTATTTCCCGGATTAGGATTGTGTTGTCAGAAATATTCCTGCCTTTTAAGAAAGCTGACTGATTTTGGGAAATGATATTGTTGAAGTGGAGCTGTAGACGATTTGCTAACACCTTCATTAGGAGTCGATAAATTGTGTTTCCAATGGTGATTGGTCTGAAGTCCTTTGGTGTCCGTGGCTCATTGTTTTTCGGAATTAGGACAATGTTGCTCCGCAACCAATCGTGGGGCACCGTACCAGTGCTGAAAGCTTCCCTAATGGCGGTGACCACATCCTCCTTGAATAAATCCCAATATCGCTGGTAGACTCGAGGAGTAATACCATCTGGTCCTGGGCACTTGTCGGGCCCCATTTAGAATATGGCTGTTCTGATTTCTTCCTCATTCGGCAACCTTGTCAATGACTGGTGAGCCTCTGGGTTAATGGTTGGGTGCGATTCATGAGTGAGCTTTTGGAAGAAAGGGTTCAAATTTCTCACTTCGTGTTCCTAGTGTGGGCAGTATAGCTTCCTGAAGTAGCGGACAAAGGTCTGGCATATCCGATTTTCCTCAGTCTGAACTGTCCCTTGTTCATCAACGATGTGCGTGATACGATTCACCCTTCTTCTATTTGTAGCGACTAGGTGGAAAAAACCAGTGTTTCTATCTCCCTCACAGTGCCAGCTGAGTCTTGATCTCTGTCTCCAGTATAGTTCCAGGTCCAATTCGGCCTTTTTGTACTCACTTATTAAAGCCTCTTCTATCCTTGGATCTTGGCAGGCCGGGTGCAGCATTTGGTGAGAATATATTTTATTTTCAGCCTCCTTAATCCGATTTTGTGGTGTTTGTTGTGCACTCGCCCAAGCTTGCATTTGTTTTGTAACCGCCCTCATTCTGTCTTTCCACTCAAATTCCCTTGATTCCTTCCAAGTTGCGGCCCAAGCCTCTTGAAAGCCCTCTGTTGCCATCCACCAGTTCTCTACCTTGAAATTTGGCCTACCACTGTGAGTAGGTTGTGTTCTTAATAGAATGGCGGCATGATCACTGTGGATGCGAGCAGGTGGTGGACCCGCGCATGAACATGCTGTTGCATCCATTTTGATGTTGCCACCGCTCTATCAAGTCTTTCAAAAATTGCCCTTGATGTGCTTTGCTTATTCGTCCATGTGAAAGCCGGTCCCTTGTATCCGAGGTCCACTAACCCCGCTTCGAACAAAAACTGCCGGAATTCTCTACTATTTGCATTTAGTTCCTTCACTCCTCCAACCTTTTCTTCTTCCTTTGCTATGGCATTGAAGTCTCCTACCACACACACTATCTCGAACTGTTGTATAATTGCTTTAATATCTTCCCAAATGAACTTATTTAGTGTATGTGATGGATCACCATAGACACAAACCAACGACCAATGATCTTTATCCAGTGGCTTTATCGTAACATGAATATACCACCGATTTGCCATCATAACCTCTACTTGCAAACTTTCATCCCAAATCAACCATAATCCTCCCGACCTTCCAGCAGCCGGTATGATCACACTTTTTGACAGGGGTAGTTCGCTTATGTGATCTTTGGATATTTTTCGGGAACTTTTAGTTTCTGCTACAAAAACCATGTTGGCTTTTGTCGACCGGAGGATTTTATTTAGGAACTCTCTCTTACGGGGTCCTCCGGCTCCCCGACAGTTCCATGAGACGAGATTCATTGTGTCGGCGAGGGCGTGACCCTTGTCGCCCCTGCCGTTTTCCTTTTTGGTGCCTTTCTCAGCAAACCAGTTGAGGAATTGTCATCCTCTGTGATGTTATTACCCGAGCTGTCCCCTGGAGAGAAAAACTCCTCTCCGGGCTGTCCGTACTCTCCCCCCACAGGCCGAGCGTCCTGGAAGCCCGTCTCCATTGGCCCCAGTGTATCTGTGCCTTGGTTATGGTTACTGTCCATGCCCAGTTTTGGCTTCTTAGCGCTAGTCACAAAATTTTGGGCCTCATTATTTTCCTGGCCCGTGTTGGCAGCGGTCAGGAGGTATTGGTCCAGGTTAGAATTCTGGGCCCGCTCTTGTTGCTGCGTAGGCCCAGGTTGATCCTGGTTTTTGTGGGCCGCTTGGTCTGTATCAGATCTGGCCCCTATTTCTGGTAATTGTGTTGGGTCACTGATCCATGGGCCTATTTTCGGTTTTGTGATATTTTCCATTTGAGGGAGTTCTTTGTACTGTGGTTCTAGCTTGAGCATTTCTAGTCGCATTTTGTCAGAACAGGATTGGTGCTCATGGCCAATGTTTCCACAGAATAGACATATGCGGTGCAATTTCTCATATGTCAGGTAAATTGGGAGGACCCCTAAAACCGGGTGCTTAACATCTATTTTGTCTTTCAATGGTTTACCAATATCAATACGGAGTTTAATTTTTGCAAACTTACTTCCTCCCAGATAAGATTTCGTTACCTCTGATATGGGGAGACCCACCCGTTTCGCTAGCTTCAAGATGCCCGCCATTGTGATTGCCTCCGTTGGTATGCGATGCATCTGCACCCATACATCCCCCTTGCCCACTTCCGGTTTAATTAGGTCTCCCGGTCCGACGATCTTCCGTAGGACCACCGCATCAGTACGGTAGGTCCAGAGCCCTTTGCGAAGTACTCCATTCATGTCCTCATCCACTACGAACTGAATCAGAAACATATTTCTTTCGACATTGGTGATTGTTGTTTTGGGCTTAACCCCCCATGCCCTCCTCATTGTCGAAGCGAACTGCGTCTCCATCACCATCTTGTCTGTGACTACCCGCGCTAGGGCACATCTTGTCCAATCTCGACTACTTGCATCCTCCTCCGTCAGCTCTAGAGCCCCCTCTGTCTCTGTTTGGAGTGCTGCAAAACGAGCCACCAACTCTGCATCTGTAGGTTCCATTGGTTGGCAACGCTTGCTTTCTTTTTTTGAGTGTGTTGGAAGTGGAGGTGTAGTGAGTATTTTGGTTGTGTGAGGTAAATTTGTATTTAAGTGCGGTTGAGTGGATGTTTGATTTGTTCTGCTCCAGGAGATGGTGTTGTTGGTGTGGATTATTTGCTGGGCTGTGCGACTATTTTCTTTTTTAGGCCCGATTTGGTCCTGCAGGCCTTTGAGGTTGTGTGTTAATGCTTTCTCAGATTGGCCTTCCTTTAAGTGTCGCACAGGGGTCGCCTTCATTCCTCCCTTTTCATCTCTCTTACCCAACCATCTGTCCTTTCCCAACCGGTGCCCTGCACCAGTACTGGACTCTCTTTTTATGTGGAGAGTACCTGTGTCAATTTTAGAGGCGTGCCTGACCGTCATGGGGTCCACGTCCTTTAATCTAACTGGGATTATTTGAGACGAAATCATGACCTCTCCCACTCTGAAAATGAGGATAACATCACTTTCTCCTTTTGGTCTGACCACACTAGATCCCGACTTGTGTCCTGTGGCGAACGTGGCCGTCTTTACCTCTGTCTTTATATCGTCAGACCTGAAACCTTTCCCTATGCGTGAAACTTCTTGAGGTCCCACCCTTAGTACTTTGGTGCTCATGATGACCGTTTGTTTCCTTTTCAGGTACTGTCCCGGTTTCTCCGTTTTGGGATTTATCTGGCCTCTCTCCTCTAGACCCCTTGATGGCGGTTTGCTCCACCCCTGGCTTAACACCACCACAGTCCCTACCTGTACCGTGGTCTGTATGTCAGGGGTTTTGTATGGGGACCAGGGTGCCTGTTTCGGTCTATTGGTATGGGCCCCTTGGACTTCTGGTGTGTCTATCTGATTCTGAGAGATCTTCAGTGGGCTCCGCCCTTGTTTGGTGTCTAGACCTGGTTCAGAAGGACCAGTTGGTCGTATGTCTGACTGTCAGTCCATGTGAGCCGTAGCTTCTGGACTGACGTTGTCAGTTTGGTCAGAGCCGGAAGATGGCTCCGGTGAGGATGGGTGATTTCTCCGAGTGGTCTGCACTTGGTCATGGAAACTAAGCATTGATCGTCTAACAAAGAATTCATTGTTGTCCATGTGCGACCCATACCTCTCCCAGCTGTCTTCCGGGGGGGGGAGGCCTGCCCCCGGGGTCAAATCCTCCCCACAGTATTCCCAGGCAATGATCGTTATCTTGCATTCTTTCCAGAGTTGGCCATACGGTAAGGCGGAGAAATACGGGATTCTTCTGGGGTCTATGCATTTCACCCATATGCAGAGATTCATGTGGTTAGCTCCTTGTATGTTCTCCGGGTCCGTCCTTTCTATGTCCCCAAATTGTGCCACCAATTGTTGGATGAAGAAGGGGTGCCAAAATTCCTCTGGGAATTGGGTCACCCTAATCCTCACCCGAAAGGCCTTGAGCTCCACTCGTGCATCTCAGTTGGCATTCCATTCCCGGATTCTCCATCCGTGAGTTGCCCCCCATGCATTTGCCTGTTCTATGACTATATATGTGTTTAGAGTATGAGGGAGTTGGACCCTGAAGGTGGTCCTGCTAGTTTTCCAGTACGGGAAATCCTGCATGGTGCCCCCAAAGTTTGTGACCAAGAAGCGGATGACTGACTTGACTGATCCCCCTTCGTGTCGTGTTTCACCATCAGCCATGACCCGTATGGATCCCTCAAGCTGCTCGAGGAGCCTGTGGTGAATGTCATTTGTTGGGAAGTAGACGCAGCCTCTCTGAACTTGCTCAGTGCACATCGGAAAACTAGTAGTCATTTTCCAGATTTTTGTTGGGTATCGATATGATAGAGTTGCCGAGGAAGTTTGTGAAATGTAGAATGCTGGAAAGGATAGATCGTTTTGGTGAAGAAGGTACAAAGGGTAATAAATGTAAGGTTCTTAGCAGGTCATTTAATGTGAGGGTCTTCAAGGGAGGAGTAATTCGTTTGAGTTGTATGCCTCAGTGAATACTTCTCTGTCCTTGGCAGAGATAGGAGGAATCTGTATTGAATGAGCTTCTAGGTTGGTGTAGTTATTAATGGGGGAGATATCGCTAACATATTCCTTAGGGAGGGAATCGCCAGAGTATCGCCATTGCTCTCTTCTCGTTTTTGAATGGTTTACTTTTGACTTCATACAGCGCAGGAATCTGGCATTCCGATTCCAACCTTTGGTCTTTATTTCGTGCCCAAAAAACTTATTTTTTAAAATTCGTACATAAAAAGTTTTGAACGACTAAAATCGGAACACAAACCTTTTATTTCTTGAGAATAACGACAGATTTATTTCTTGTAAAGTGTTGTAATAATTTTATAGTTTGTGTGATATTTCAAGTCAAAAAATTAAAACTGTTTTGTTAAAAAAAAATTGTACTCAACTAAAGCGATAATCACACGACAATTTAACAATTTTATAGAGATAGTGAGAGAGAGCAATAATAACTTAACGGAAGTCAAAGTTTAGTCGCCTAGTAGAATACTCATAAAAAATGTTGAAAGAAGCATAACGGCATAATTTGCAAATAATTTTTTTTTGTTTTTTTGAATTGAATAGAGAATTATTTGACAGACCGAATTATTCGTGAATAAAATGCATACAAATTATTCGTGAATAAAAAGCAAAAATATTTTTAAAAAATTGGTTTTTTTAGCCTCCCTGTGGAACCGAATCATTCCCAAATTATACCAGAATTATTCTAAAATCACGAATTTTTGACTCCGCCGAACCGACCCAAATAATTCATTTGTCACCATGGAGAGAAGGGGATAAATAAAAGGTAAAACCAGTGTTGTAAATAACGGTATGCGGTCGTCGGACGGACAGAATACCGCCAAGCGATTAATCGGAAATAATCGAGAATAATTAGCTATAATCAAAGTTCTAAATAGTGATTATAGCGGCGTAGCGGGGAGACAGAAAAAAAAACTATAGCGAATAGCGGAGCTATAGCGAAAGCTTTCCTATATAATGTTTTTTTCTTTTTAAAAATTATATTTTATATTTCTAATAATAAACATTATCTATGTAAAATCTCATAGAGTAACAAAAACACCAAATTTATTAAGAAGTTCTAATATTCATATTGAATCAATACAAAGTCCAAATTGTCATTCAAAATATCTCTAATTCTATAATTCATAAACTACCAATACATTTTCTATTCAAAATATCATACTATCATATATTAAGTATCATTTTACTACATATTCAAATCAACTATTCTTTAAATTAGTCAGACTGAGACACAAAGTCCATTTAAATTGAAAAAAATAGAAAAATAAGCCCATGTAGCATAGCGGACCGCTATTACCGCTATAGCGGCTGTAGCTCGATTAGCGCAATTTTACTCCATAGCTTAGCTTATGAGGTCCAAAACCGCTATAGCTAGCTATTTAGAACACTGGCTATAATCGAAAATAATCAGTCAATTTGTCAAAAAATCCGTGACGGTTTGGCCACTGCTAATGATTAATCGGTCTAAACTGATGTTTATTACAACACTGGTAAAAACATTATAAAAAATGCATAGAGATTTTAACAAAGTTGTTTTGACTCTGTACAGCACACAAATCATATGCAACATTTTGTTTTAAGAACCTGTAGGTATTTTCATTAACCAGAACAAAACCAATTACATGCATCAGTTCATACCAGTAAAGGTACATGTACAAGTACTAGTACATAAAAGAGAACTCGCTTGTACAAAGTTTGACAAGAAAAAATAGAAAAATTAAAATTGTACTCTGAATAAAAGAAATGAGTAAGTTGTCATACTCAGATTAATAGATAGAGAGTCTGCATGATTTTCTGTGCTCTTCCTCAGATTGGTAGATAGTGAGGTAGCATAGTTTCTTGTCATTAGCACAAATAGTGTTGTTGTTGGAATCAAGACGAGCTAGAGGGATCCAAGAGAGCTTTCGTACTCAGATGAGGTTTGTGTTTGATTTATTTAGATTGGAATACAACGATAATAGAGAAATGATGAAGGAGAGGACAGAGAGGAAGAGGAAGAGGAAGAAAGATACCACATTACTACCAACAACATCACTGTTATAACCATAAACACACATTATTTATATATATAGATAGTAAATACTGCAGGTGAGGTGGAGCGAATTTACAACACCACATCCGATCCCGGTGAGTCGAGACGAGAAAATAGTGAGGCGGAGCAGTGACCAGATTCATTAAATAGAAGCATTGCTCTGATTGAGTGAGGCGGACTGGACTGAGCGGAGTTGGAGGAGGTAGAGCAGAGGAACAACGGACTTTTTTTTTTTAAATCTTCGCAGAAGCTGCGAAGTCGTGAGGGAGAATCGGTGTCTGATTAATTTATTCTAATTAACTATTCACCAAACAATTAGTTCGGTGTCTGAGTCTGACTGCCTATGTATTTATCCCAAAAAAAAAATTGCAACATGATATTGAATAATGCTAATCTACCACAAAAGAGAGCTTCTTAAAATAAATAAAAAACAACAACAGACGAGCTAAACCGATCTACTTAATAAATTTATGTATTTGATAATTGAAGTGAAAATATTGATATTTAATATTAATAAAGTAAGTTGATGAAATAGTTTTGAGTAAAAAGACTAAATTGTATTTATGTATTAATAATTTAATATTATGTTAGCAAGCAAGCAAGTAGTTGTGATAAAAAATGTCAAAATTTTGAAAATTTGATGATTCAACTTTACTTCATTTTTGGAGTAATGTATACGGTATACCTCTATATCATCTTAAAGCACCTTAAAACACTTTGATTTAGTTATAATCTTATAACACAATATTGGTTTTGGTGCGTTAAACTCTCTGGAAAGTACATTCCGAGCGAGTTGGGAGTATGCTCGTGTTCGATTTATTAAGTTAATGAGCAAGTCAACTCGAGTTGAGAAGACAATAATGAATTGATAACTATGCACGTGCTCGTTAAGCGACTCATTAAGAGATCAAGCTAGCTTGCAGACAATTTTGAATTTTGTTTTGAGTTTATTTTGTTTCAGAACTAGACATACTGAGTTGTACAACCAGGCTCAAGCATCACAAATTATTAATAAATTAATTTCAACAATGTCTTATAGGTACCCATATAAAACAAAATATTTTCACACTATTTGGAATTTATTTTTGTTCATCAACCCAAACAATGTGTCTTAATGTTGCAGCTTCTACATAATTAATGAATAATTGCACCAGATAAAAAAAAAAAAAGCAAATTGTCATAATCTGATCCTCTTCAAAAAATAATAGATACATCATTCAAAAACTAATTAATATTGATAAAATCATATCAGTCTGTCGGTAGGTCCTTTTGTAATTTTAATTTAATTTGGGGTTAGATTCGGTTGGGCACTACATGGAATTGGATGTGGTACGCTTTCATGTAACTTAGTTCTTAATGAACAAGTTATAAGTGAGTTGAAATTTGCTCATGCTCGATTCATATAGTTAATGAGTGAATTGATAATGAGCAAGTTATTAGTGAGTTGATAATAAAAAAATTATTAACGAACAAGTCACAAGTTATAAGCGATTTTCTCATACTCTACACGTAATTAACTATATATGTGCATTGCTTACTACCGTATTTGTCCCCTATTAACTACCTTAAAGTACTTAAATCACAATTGTGTCACTTTTGATTGATTCATTAAAAATATACATTCAAGTGTGGAAGGTCGTACGTTCAACATGAATAAAAATGACGTCTAACATGAATTGAGATTCTAAGCACATGAAGCACTGTTCTATCAGAATAACAAATTTTTTGTGCTATTAGAATGAGTAGAACTAGTGTGTTCTTAAGTTCACTAAGGTTCATTGTGAACTCAACTCTAAAACTTATTAATTGACTTCAAATGATGAATTCAAATTGTTGAAATTCTTTTACATTACGAGTGACACGTCTACATGCAAAAATTTTTGAACTTTTAAATAAATTTAGTATAAAATCAAGTGGTAAAAAGGTGTCAAAAAATGAATGTATTAAAATTAATTTATAAATTTTCTAATTTTGACCACTTTACTTCATACTAAATTAATTTAGAATATACTAGCTAGTATAAAGCTAGTATAACTTAAAAAAAAAAATTCAGAACATTGAAAATTTAGAATAAAATTTACACATTTTTAATATCTTATATAGTTTGACATAACAACACTCGAGAAAACCAAACTCGAGTCGAAATCAAGGACAAAACTAAAAATTTAAGATTGAAAAGATTGAAACGTAAAATACATATTGTGTTTATGGTCGTCAAATTTAAACTCAAATTTTCACAATCACAAAAATAAAATTCTAACTTATAAGTTAGAAGCATACCTTTAATATTTTATGAAAAAAAATTAAACTGTATAATATCTTTAAAAGTTTAACATACATGATTAAAAAATTAAAATGGTTAGAATGAATGAGTATCCTGACTTAAATGTAGATTTGCACCTGACTTAAATGTAATTTTGTTACCGATAAAATGGTCCGTGTGTTTACTTTAAAACTTTGTCATGTTTTAAAACAGAAGAAGTGAAGACGACTCGATCTCATTCTATACTGTCAGGTATGCCACTGAATCTGAATTCATAGAAATAACAGCTCATTTTTTTAGAAGAATGTGTAAAATAACCTGTTTATAGAGTGGACAAAACGCACCGTGCCGTGACTAACGCCTCATTACTTTGGTCTCGTGCCGTGCCATGCTATGACTAAAATGTGGAGGGGTGGTCACGGCACGCGAGTCACGCCGTAACTCCCGTGTCATGACTATTCGTGTGCCGTGTCCAAACGTAACTGGTCATGTTTTTCACATTTAACTATTTTTTCATAATTTAAGCTAGTTTATTCAAGATTCATCATTTGATCAAGACTTAACAGCCTTAATTACACGTGACTCGCGTGACCACGTGCCGTGCCGTGCCGTGACCAGATCTTTCGCGTGATATGCCGTGTCGTGTCAAATTTTCAAACGATGATCACAGCACGCAAAGGCCACAGCACGCGACACACGAGTCACAGCACGCGAACAGCTACACGTGCCGTTCCGTACCATAACCATTCCGTTCCGTGACGGAACCGGTTCCGCTGTGCTATTTTTTTTTTTTTGCAAGATTTTTTCCACTCTACCTGTTTATAGTGAATGGAGACGGAGTTCCTTTCCTGGTACGACCAAGTAAAAGTAACTGTTAAAAAATGTAAGCGATCTTATCCATAGCCCGGAAAAGGACAAACCCTTGGACACTCCCCATATCAAGACACGCAGTACAGACTACACAACAGACAATTGGATAATTTTATACCTATGACTCCCCCAGGTTAAAAAGTGAACCAGCTCCTTCATCTCGCCGACACATGACACTCTAGCAGTCTACCGATTCGATTTCAAACGAATATATAATTTTGTTTCATTTGGCTAATACAGGAGAAATGAATGGTACAATTAAATTTATACATCTGTCATAATTTTGAAATATATTAAATTAAATAATAATTTTTTATTATGTAAAAGAATCATATCAAAATGCAACCAACTCATCACGGCTAATCCAGGAGAGAATTCGGGGGCGCCGAAACAGCGAATAAAAGAGGCAGCGTGAAAGCTACGGACCAACAGCATCCATCACGCGTCGCTCTGAGACAGCTCAACTGGGACCCACTGTCGGGACACGTGTTGGGCCAAATGCCGTTGAATTGTATTGCGTTCAACAGCCGATTTATTACGTCGAAAGTTATTGGGTGGCGGTGTCGTAGGGAAGGCAGCAGCTCGGCCGTTGGGAGACAAATTCCAGTATGGTGACTGCCCATAGACGGTTTTCGATTCAATTTTTATGTTATTTATGATTTATCCCGGGATCACAGAGGTTCCTTCCTGTCTTCCTGACCGTCTGATTTGGATTTTGTGGTTACAATTTTTTTTTTTTTTTGAGAATTTAAACGGCCCTTCATATAAGATTCTCACGATTTAATTAAATATAAATCTATCGAGTTCGGCTGACGTGCTATTCATAATATAAGATGATACGTGCAATCATTTCGAAAACTTAAAAGATAAGTTTCAAACGACAAATTCAAATTATTTAAACTGAGCTGCTTCACGAGAAATGCGGTTTCATGTCAAATTTGTAAATTTTCGAATTCATTTAGTATAATATTAAGCTTCAAAAAATGAAAATTTATTAGTTAATTTTAATGCAATAGTTTTTCATCATTTATTTTACCGCTCGACTTAATTAATACCGTATGAAATTTATTTACTAATTTTGTATATTAAGACATCACTCGTCGAGTACATTGATTTTAACAGTTTGAATTTGTTAATTGAAGCGTTTTTGAAATGATATCACATAACATCATTATACTATGATAGCACACTAACCAAACTCTAAACATATAATTCTTACAAACTTTATTATATGATCAACAAGACAAATATATTGGGTGTATTTGGATGGGTGAAGAATAATCACTAATCCGGATTAACATTATTCTGAACTACTATTCTACGTTTGGGTGTGTTTGGATTAGCAAATATGAACTATTCTTTATTTGTCTTTTGTGGATTTTCTCACTATTTTACTAATCCAACAAAATGTTAGATTAACTACTATTTTCAATGTTGAAGTTAGCTCTATTCTTGTTCTATTCCTTGATTCATCCAAATGCTCCAATATAGCTAAATCAATATTTACAATTTATTTTACACCTTATGTTAATTAACGGATAAAACTTACAAATTATTCCGTTAATCTTCGTACGGAAGCGGATCTTGCGAGCGTAGCAGTATCACTGGTTCTGCAAGGAATCACAAGCCGAAGCCGGAAGCCTTGCGTTTTCCACAGCCTAAAACCTTCTTGACCTAACAAAGTGCTTCTTGGTGCTCTCTATCTTTTCTCTCTATTTTGACAGTCACTATTCATCCGTTTTTCTAACTGATATTGAAAAGAGATAAGGATAAGGCTTATATAATATTAATGCACCTTTTCATGAAGGGTCTGCACCTTTTCATGAAGGGTCTGCACCCTTTCATAACGGGTCACCTTTTGGATTCAGATTTCTCATAATGGGTGTACCAATTAATAAATCTAACACCTTAGTTTTTAACAATATATAAATATGAAAACTTATGATATAATAATCAGTGTTGTAAAAAACGGGGAAAACGGCCGTTTAATCAGAAACGGCGGCCAAACCGTTCAGAATACGCTTAACAGACGCCTGTTGGCGGGAAAAAACGATTAATCGGCTGTTTAATCGGCCGTTTTCCGTTTAATCGGCCGTTTATTCCCATTTATTTCTGTTTATTCCCGTTTATTTCTTTTTTTCCGTTTATTCCAGTGAATTTTTTTTTCACATTGTTTTTTTTTTTCTATAATAGTGTGTGACAATAAGGTTTATAAATCATGTATTGTAGTTTTATTTATGCTTGGATATTCATCCAATATTTTTTATATATGTTTTTTTTTCTTCTTACTTACTTTGAAATTGATTAATTTTTCTATTATTTATATATCATATTTTTTTTTTACTTACTGATGTAATTTTTTCAATTAGTACGACATGTTTATTTATGAAATTATGTTATTATCATAAATTAAATTTAGTGATTTTATGTTGGAATGTTTTTTTTCTTTCAAATAATATGTTATTAGTATTTGAAAAAGCTTAATTCTCAAATTTATTTTTCATTAAATAAATGTGTTACTTACACATGCAAAATGCTTATGTGTTACGAAGAAATAAGCATAGTGTCATATTATAATAATAAAACTAACTTAAATTAAGTTTATTTGATAAGTTTAATGAGTTAAATAAATATTTTTTAATAAATTATGATATATATACATAAATTTAATAAAAACGTTAAATTGTCCGCATAATTCTGATTAATCGGCCGCATACCGATTAATCACTTGGCGGTACCCCGTCCGTCCGACGACCGCATATCGTTATTTACAACACTGATAATAATTGAACTCGTGTCTAGCTCGAACAAAAAATATTAAGAGTTAGATAGTTCATAGTTGGATTGATTTGTAATTTGAATTTGACTTAATTTGATCATTAAATTAAACCAAAGCTAAATATGCTCGCTTGAGCTCATTTCTAGATTGAGAACCCTTTCAAGGAATCACCGGTGACCTGTGAGTCAGTGCGTATCTATCGAATGTTTAACTGATATGCCTTGTTTTATGTGTCCTCCTTGTATGACTAAAAGTGTCGGATCCGACTCTGCTGCTTTTATAAATAAAAGCAGGGTCCTGCTTTTACTATCCAAACCATTCAAATATTTTCATTCACGTATCTCAATAAAGAAACTTTTTCTTGCACAAATCTCAACAAATTTAAATGGCTGAGATGGTAAAAGCAGGATCCTGCTTTTATTCCACAAAAGCAGCAGAGTCGGATTCAAAAGTGTCAGGGTCACATGCAAAATATTTTTAAATGGGCAAAAATGTTCTAAGCTACAACGTTGGTTTTGACCTCATGAATTTAGCAGCTTATTTATCAGTTCCATTTTGATTTCCGTTTTTTAATTTTATTTTTATACGAGTCAACTAAAGATATATACTTGAGCCCGGTTAGTATGATATTATCATAACTTCAAAACTTATTAAATAGATTTTAAACGACGAATTCAAACAATTCAAACTGATTTAATGTATGAGTGATGAGTTTACATGTAAGATTTATATATTTTTGAGTTATTTTAGTATAAAGTCAAATAGTTAAAAATAAAAAAAATGAATGTTTTAAAATTAACTTAAAAGCTCTCACATTTGACTGCTTAACTTGATGCTAAATAAATTTGAAAAATTATAAAGTTTGCATGTAGATGCACAACTAATGAAGTAGATCGATTTGAACGGTTTAAATATGTTATTTAAAATTGATTTGATAGGTTTTTTAATAGATGTTGTATAGATTGAAATGATACTAAATATCATACTAGCCAAACTATACATTCTTAATTTAAAAAAATTGTAATTAAATATGTATAATTAAGCTCTTGGGAATCCGGATATTTCGGATCAACAAACTATAGCAGTAATCCGGATATAAAAGCGTGTTAATTCAGCTACGATCGCTATAGCAGTAATAACGGTTCAGAGTAGCGTGTAGCGCACACTATGTTACATGAGCTTTTATTTAAAGGCTCAATTTGAAAAATTTCTTTTAAGGATCAAATTTGTTAAGGTCCGAATTGTTTTTACATTTAATATATGGTAGTAAACTGTATTTGACGAATCTAAAGAATGACTGATTGAATATGGAATAGCAAAGTGATACTTAATATATGGTAGTTGGGATATTTTGAATAGAAAATATTGATAGTTCATGCAATGATGTTTAGGTTATTTTGAATAGAAAACATAGATAGTTCATGCTCTGATGCTTAGGTTATTTTATATAGAAAATGATAGATAGTTTATACCATGATCCTTAGATTATTTTGAATAGAAAAAAAAATATAATTTATGCTATGATGGTTATGTTATTTTGAATAGAAAAATATAAATAGTTGATGATACCACTAGAGATATTTTGCACGGTAGATTTAACTTATAATTTTCAATGCTCTAACTTCTAATCTTTATTACCAATATGAATTTAAGAAATTTATTTTAATTTTAACTATAAATTTAACTCAAATTACATATCAAAATTTCATAGGGGGCCCAAATTTTTTTGGGAGAGGTGGGGTGGCAAAGTTGATCTGAAGCTAGAAATCTCCATAAAATTTTGAATAACAATTTAGACTTTGTACCTGCTCAATATATATATTATAATTTTTTAATTAATTGAGTGTTACTTATTGCTCAATAATACTTCCGATAATGTTAATAATGAGTAGAAATATAGAATATAATTTTTTTTAAAAAAAAAATGTCTTTCCGTAATTAAGCTATTTGTGATATATTTTTTTTTTTCATGATTAAACAATAATTGCTACTTAAAACTTTGACAGATATGGGCGGGAGCGAAAAGCGCGATCCGATGAACATTGAATATAAATTAGTCTGATGCCCATTCGCTTTATTATTCGTACAAACCGCTTTAATATTCGTATCGTACAAAGAGACATCGGTGCCCATTCGATGCGAATATTAAAGCACTATGGATTGCAAACCGTCAGTGAGGTTTCATCCGAATTGACCAGGTCAGATGCAGCGCTTTTTAATTGGAAGATATTTTTTTTTTCTGAGAGAGAGAAATTGGAATATTTCATGTCAGCATTTAGGAAAATATCTCCCCCGGGATTGTGTCTCAGAAATAAAAATAAAATAAAAGAGCATCTAGGGAGGGAGACAAAATTAAAAATTTTGCTTACCAAAGCTATGCTACGTGTTCGGACTGGGTAATTTTTTTTTTTGAGGGAAAAGCCCGTAGGCATTCGGACTGGGTAATTTCTCCCATTTAATAAATCAAGGAGTTTGATAGAGATCCATGTTATGTTATAAGATCGCGAAATCTAGAATCTTCTAACGCAAGATCCGCTGGAGTCAAACCCCTGTGTAATTTTGTGCTGCAAAATTTCATGCATATCCCCAAAATTAAAATATTAGCCCACTCCCCACTGATGAAATTTTATGTAATTTTTAATTTAAAAAATCTCTTTCTAACTGTTCTTGTTTCTCTCTCTTTAGTAATAATAGTTGACGATGTGATCTAAAAAAAGAGAGTTAATGATACGAGTGTAGAGATTTAAAATTATTAACTTCACAACTGTTTTTATTTTATTTTAATTTTACTGATATTTACGAAACAGATAAACAATCAAGTCCCTGACATGACCATCTAAAAGAGAATTTACTGAACGATACTAGATTCTGAATTCCATCTGGGTACATCAACAAGCAAAGGGCTCAAATTCATATATGTAATTTACTATTGGGCCAATTGGAACTAGTTGATATTGGTAAATTTAGTTCAATTTATTGGGCCAGTAGAAAAATATTGTCACATGAAAATTAATATTACATTTTACCGGTGGACATTAAGTTTATACAAGTCTCAACTTCTATTGGGCTATATCAGCCTAATGGATATTGGTATTTTGGGTAGAATAGATAGGTGCAATTTAAGGCCTGATGTAGATTGTGCTGTTGTCTGATGAAGTTTAAAGAAAGTAAATTGTTACTATTTGGTGTACAAGATTATTTTATTTTATTTTATTTTCATTTGTCATGCTTTTTAGTTTTTACTAACAAATAAATTAAGGATTCTGATAATCGTCTCCGCACTTCTATTTTTGTATTATTTCCGCACTTACCTTCCATAACTATCATGGGAGACCATCCTCACAATTTCCTTATATAATCCGTATTGTTCCCGCACAATTTTTAAAGCATTAATACATATGAACGAAAATATCTATACCTATACACGAAAGTATTTTAATGTAAATAATTCTCCCCAACCAAATTTCACAAATTATCTCTGCACCATAAATACATGTAGGGGACCACTCAAACTAAATGAAGGGGACCATGGGGCCAAACATGTTTCTAAAAATATCAATATTGTCATAACTATATGGGGGACCGCAATACTTAATATTTTTTAACATATGGTGATTGATGACGTCTGAAAGTATTAATATCAAGTATTGAAAGTATTTATACCTATGAACTGAAGTATTTATATGTATAAACATTGTACAAAGTTTAATCTTTAGACGTTTGATCATATTAAGTTACACATCAAAGTAGTAATATCTTAATATCAAGTATTGAAAGTATTTATACCTATACACTGAAGTATTTATATGTATAAACATTGTACAAAGTTTAATCTTTAGACGTTTGATCATATTAAATTATACATCAAAGTATTAATATCTTACTTTGCAAGTATTAATATCTTATATAAAAATATTGATACTTATGCACTGAAGTATTTATATCTAGAGTGGGGTTAAAATGCACCATAGGTTTTGTACCCCAACCATACCCCATGTCTTTATTTTTGTTCTCGAAGTTAAAACAGTCGATCCGAGCCGCTCAACATGATATCCATATTAAAATATGTCTATAGATCAAAGTTCATATTTTTTGAAATTATTTTACTATTTTTTAAGATAAATACAAAATCACTGTTTTTGAATGGTCCAGAAGCAGTGATTTTGTAACTATCTAAAAAAATAGTAAAAAAAATTACAAAAATATAAAATTTGGTCTCTAAGCACATTTTAATATGGAGATCATGTTGAGCGGTTCCGATCGACTGTTTGAACTTCGAGAACAAAGATAAAGACATGGGGTATATGATTGGGGCACAAAACCTATGGTGCATTTTAACCCCACTCTTATATCTATGAGGTCAAATATTTTTGTTATTAAAAGATTGATGTGGAGATACGAGGTGCCCACTATTTCATTAGAGGAAGATTGACGCGGGGACTGAAAAAGGAGGATCATCATATCAAGTAATGCATGCAAGTATTAATAGCTTACTTTGCAAGTATTAATTTATTATTTTCCAAATATTTATACCTATGAAGGTTGACGCGGGAACAAGTACATGAACTAAGAAAGGAGACTATATAATTAGTGGAGACCATAGTACAACTTTCTTTTACTGTAGCTGTAGGAACAGAGGGAGGAATATAATTATTTATAAATTAAAGATCATTTACTTCGTGAAGGGGCCAATAATTTGTGGACTTTAACCTTACTTCATGTTTTAAGAAATCTGTGAATTATAAAATAACCAAATGTATATAATCCGAGCACAATGCAAAGGAAAGCAAAGCGGATGAGGTCATGTGTACACACTTTGGAGATGATTATTAAGCATGTTAATTAATAATAACTAAAAAGCACCAAATTTTCATTTTAATTAGCCCGCCTAACGTTATTTCTTATTTGGCATGAACCTCGCCGTTTTGTTAAAATAAGAGGGAGAAAACCCGACTTCCCAACTAACTCAAGCAAAAGTCAAAAGAGAGAGAAAAAAAATAGAAATAATTAACCTTTACAATAAATAGTTGAAAGTAATTGACAAAATATTAGTTTGACAGTTTTAACAATGTTAAAAAATAATATATAATTCTAAAATCCGGAAGTGAAACGTAAGTTAATTATAAGTTTTCTTAGTTTTAAATTTCTTTTGTTATAATTTAAGAAAACGTTATCAAAATAAATATTGTCAATAGATTCTAAACACAATTCTATTCAGGTTATTATATCTTCTGACGAAGTCAGCACCATCTTGTGCATGCATTCCCTGAAGATGTATATTAAAACAAGTCTATACTTTAAGGGCTTGTTCGGCTACAGCCCGGGAACGGGAATGGGCACAGGAACGGATGAATAGTAAACAGCGGGTTACTGTTCATGTGGAAAAAAAAATTCAGTTGAACTGAATTTTTTCTCCCGCGTGAACAGTAACACGCAGGATTGCAGCCAAACAGGCCGTAATAATTTTCTCATATAAAGATATGATCGAACAGATGTTGCTAAATGTGTGAATTCCGATAGTATTTCGTGGAGGATACTAGGAAAAAAAAAATATTGTTTCTATATTAGAACTCATGATTTATTTTAATTATATTCATATTCTCATAAATTAATTTTTACTATTTATTGGATGCATAGAATCATAAATCATATATGCAATGTTTTAGTTTGCATGATTTTATTAGAGTATTGTTTATTCATATCAAAATTTCTATCTGGATATTTGACAGATACAAATTGAAACATAAATTTTCACGAAGGTACATATAATGGGTGTATATTTGTGCAATATGTGATTACTAACAAAAATTCATGAAATAAAATGAGTGAGTCTATGGTACTGTGCATATCATGATTAATATTTTCGTTAGTAATCACGTATTTTGTTAGTAATAAAATAAGTGAGTCCGTAATACCAACTAATATTTTTGTTTTCAAAATTCTAATAGTCAACCCGAACCGTTTAAAATAATTTTCATATGAATAAGTACTTGCAGACCAAATTTTCATATGGATGGTCCAGAATTTTCAAATCAAGTGATTTTGTACCTATCTTACAAAATAGTAAAAAGAATTCTAAAAAAAAATAACATTTAGTCTGCAAGTAGATATTTATATGGGGATTATGTTAAATGGTTTGGATCAACCATTAAGATTTTAAAAATAGAAATGTTGAGCCGTATTACAGGTCAACCCGTGATATGCATAGTACCATAGACTCACTCAAATAAAATTATAAATTGCGATTAAACATTGAAAATGGATAATTATCTTATTTAAGGGTACAATGACCAAAAGAGAAAAAGAAAGAAACTATGCATATGAGCATATCATGTCAGAAAAAGGTAAAAATTAAACATTGCAAAATTTTCATTTTGCGTTGTCTATACAATTGTTTTCCCGATTATTGTGCGGCGCGAAACATTTCCTTGTAAACAAATACAATTAATGTTTAATCTTGATCCGCATACGTGGCATATCTTGCCAAGAGATCCTCTTCTAGGTCTCTTTTTCTTTTCTTAGGTCAAGTGTTTTCTTTTAGTTCTATTTATAATGTTATATCAGTTTTATTATTGTTAAAACATCAACAAATCTTTTAGGGAGTTGCACTTCCTTTTCATCGTATCAGAAACCCAAACTTCTTTTGGATATTTTTTTATTATTAATTGATTGATATCATGGCCATTCCTTTATGTTTTAGTAACAGATTTGATGAAGAAAAAATAATTATTCAATATAAATCACTTTGACAAATTCAAGTTGACATGTCCCATCCGAATGATTTTCTTTCTATTTTATTTCTCACTGGTGTATAGAGTACAAAACACGTGAAGAATAATTTATATTTTTTTAAAAATGGCTAGGCGGACAATACGAATATTGCTAATTAGTTTAAACAGGGAGTATTTAATCAGGAGGTAAGTCTAAATATTTTAATCAGCTCAATTCAATCGACTTATATATTTATAATTTGATTGCTTATGTATGGATTCAATTGTAATTGACTGGACAATTAAATTTTAGATACCAATTTTGTAAAAATAATTGAGTAGAAGACCTCAAGATCGTTGTGCATTATCATCTTAAAATAATCATTTTTATATAACTATAATGATGAACCTAAGACTTAATGCAGTGGCACGAGTCTTCGCTTTTCTTCAGAGAGACGCATATAAATTCTAAAAAATAACATATAAATGATATTGAAGTGTACCGGTCCTTTAATAACTATAATAATATCATTACAGAAGTATTATAGTATTTAGTTAATTTTTTTATTACTAAAACTACGTCTATGTTATTATTGAGTCTTCCTAATATGACAATAGTGTCATTTCAACCTATATAACACCAACTTCAAAACATATCGAATCGACTTCAAACGGTAAATTCAAACCGATTTACATCATTAGTTGTGCGTTTATAAACAAAATTTATCATTTTTTGAATTTATTTCATTTTGAGTCAAGAGATCAAATGTGAGAGTTTTTAAGTTAATTTTAATACATTCATTTTGCAATATTCTTTAGCGCTTGACTTGATACTAAAATAACGTGATAATAAAAAAATTGCATTTAAATGCAACACTCAATCGTTTAAAGTTTTTCCAATAAGTTTTGGAGTTGATATCATATGACACTGATATCATATTAGCTAGACTTGTTATTTTTAGTGAGAGTATGTTACTTGTTCTATATTTGTAATTCTTCAAGTATTAGAGGAGGGTTAAATGCACCATTTTTTTTGTGCTCCAATATGTTTTACATCATTTATCAATCACCAAACAATGAGTTTTTTTTTTTTTTTTTTTTGAAATGTTTTGACAAAGGCTGTCAAAAGGAACCAAACAATGAGTTAACGGGTCAAATCACTGTAACATCTATAGTGATATCCAATATCAGCAACCTTATCCTATTAAGTCGGTAATGATTGAATTTTGTGCATCTTTCTGGTACTAATTTGTCATCCTCCAAAATAATTTAACTGACAGCAACTATAAATAACTAAACAATTTCACAATTAATTATGGAGTGCTATTTGGAAACATTGGGCCCTCCTGGTTGACTAACATCATCCACTTGTACTTTTTCTCGCTTATTATTGCGCCGTCCCCCCCTCCAATTTGTTTGTTTTAAAAATTAAAAAAAAAATGATTCGTCAGAGATAAGATGGATTACTCTTTTTTTTTTTAAAAGATGGATTTGAATCAGTAATTCGGTCGTATTGGAAAGAGGTCAATAAAACTAAACTAATGAATCGATTATTCAGATTAATTTCCATACTTTATTACACTAAGAGCATCTACATTTATGGTACTAGGAGAGTTTCTAATCAGATGTGGCAGTTTCTAATCAAGTTTCAGAAATGTGAAAGAGTTTTTTATTTAGAAACTATGCAGAAAAATTTCTTATTAAGAAACTGTTTATAAACTCTACACTTGCTAAATAATTGGCTCAAATTATTTCTCATTTTTAATTTATTACTAAGTTGGCTTAATAGAAACTCTGAAATTAATTTCAGTGATATGAGAGTTAGAAACATTAGAGACCTTAATTTATAAAAAGTGGTTAACAATTATTTAGAAATTCATTTGAGTTGCTGGGATGTAGATGCTCTAATAGTCACACAATGTGGAAAATCAACGAGACGAGTGGAAGAGAGAAAATGAAGCAGGGGCGGACACATGATTTTTACTAGGGAGGGGCATAAATCGGATACAAATAGCTTATCGGATTCAAACCCATTAGCTTCATGACCCGTTTTGGTGGGGGGGGGGGGGGGGGGGTGGGGGGCATTTGTTGAATCATAAAAATTTGAGAATTCATTTAAGAAATTTATCAAATTAATTTCTTAGAAAATTGGTCGATTCAATGTCTTAAAACCTAATTTTTTAAATTCAAAAAAATAATATTTGAATTTATTGAAAATAAAATTCATAGTAGTATTCTACGCGTTAAACCAAGAATTTTGATATGAAGAACGTGAAAAACCACCAAACGGTTGATTTTATATGGATTTTACAAGATTTAACACACATTTGAGTACAACTTAGGTGTGGTTGATGGCCATCCGACTAGTGGAACCCACTGTCATAGAGACACAATTTGAATTAATTTGAACTCCTCATTAAAGGTGACTCCTTCATTTTGGATACATCCATACTAAATAGACCAAAGTATCAGATGACATGGGGCTCATTATAAACCAAGTCTATTTGAAAATTAAAATAAAACATGGAGGATTTTATTAGGTCAATGATATGTGAGACTCTTTTGTAAGACTTCTTTTCCTCCTTTGCTATCCGAAAATTAGTCTAAAAAAAAGGATTTTTAGCTACAAAATTCAAGAGAAAGAGGAAAATTTGTGTATTCTCACCAGTAATCAAAAAAGAAATAACCAAGCTCGTTCTTCTCTAAGGATGGACAATCTAATTTTCAAGGAGGCAAAGAACCTGACCAATTTTTCTCTATTAAATTTCAAAATTCAGGGGAGAGCGGTTGCCCCCCTGGACCAATGTGGGTCCGCCCTTGAAATGAAGGAGAGTGGAAGAGAGAAAAGAAAAGAAAAGAGAGGAGAGTGTCTGCATATTCCACAGCTCTACTTGCGAATTAATGGTTTAATTTCAGTAATTTTCAATTTTTTTGTAGTGAAGATACGCTACAACATACAAAAACTACTTAGACTGAACCATTAATTCATTAATTCAGTCTCATTATACATACAAATAACTCATCATCTATGACTCTCTTACAAAAGATAATTCATCTTGCTTTCAGTAACTTATTTTATTTTAGTTTCGAAATATAAAAAATGGTCCCCTCTCATTGTATTCCTGTTTGTGTAAAGAATAATGATCATCAATGTGCATTTATAGTTTCACGTCAGCAAAACAGAATGGAGAGAGGGTCACCACATCATTGTTTGCTAGAATTTTTAAGCACGAAACTATAACTTTATTCTTGCAATTTGACCGGAATACCCTACCAAAATTTAAAATATAATATAAAATATCATTCGCTTTCAATTTGATTTGTAAAGTTTCAAAATTGTTCTTTAAATCCTTAAGAACTTTTAACTTTTACCAAATTAGTTCAAATGTTATCACAAAGAAAATATATATGAATCCACGCGTCATAATAATATACGGTGAGATGTATGTAAATAGGGACGAATACAAGTGAAATAGTGGAGGTAATAAAATGATGCCCTGTTTTTATTTGGAAAAAAACAAAGAAAAAAACAATATTGGTCATCCATGCAATTTATTTTTCTACATAAATTTGGTAGAGGAAACATCATCGACTCTCAAAGTGTTAATATCATTTTTAGCGCCATACCATGAAAAATAATAACTTAATAAGTAATGAGTACTATAATGTACGTATAACTTGCAGTTCTCATTTTTTTTTACTCTCGGCCACTATTTTTAATTAATTTATAACGACATCATACAATTGCCAATGTAAGTTATATATATAAATAATCGATATGCAATTTAATGTATATAGCTATTAGTATATACTACAAGAATCTACAAGGGTAAAAGTGCTTAATTCCGCG
Organism: Carex arenaria; assembly: GCA_964058825.1. Classification (NCBI taxonomy): domain Eukaryota; kingdom Viridiplantae; phylum Streptophyta; class Magnoliopsida; order Poales; family Cyperaceae; genus Carex; species Carex arenaria. The sequence continues at coordinate 472,771 of CAXKVW010000215.1, forward strand.
GTATTCTTGCGGATACTCCTATCAATAATAGGAATCATATCCTCTGCAGAGTTTTTACCTGCAGAGCTATGCGGTATTTTTAATCTGGTCCGTTCGTTTTGATCGGACAGATCAAATAAGATTATGGCACGAATCTCAAAGCAAAATTAATACTGTCCCCTCCTTCATCTCGAGCACTCACCTGTTGGAGATTAAATCTGGACTGCCCGATCAACTCCGCACAGTTCCGCATGTAAAAACTTCGCAGAGGATACTGGTCCATCAATAATAGTGATATTCTTGAAAATTACAATTTTTGTTCACTAATAATTATCCTCAGCAACAGTCATTGTTTAATATCGTGGATACCTCCGGATTTTGTAGTCTATTGACATTTATATTGCTTGTGCCACCATATGCACGCTATTTGCAATGCTAAATTGTATGAAGATAGCTAAAAACATAACTTACAATGTAAAAATATTGTACGACCCTCAATTGTATGAATATGGGCATGACCCATAATTTTCTTCAAAAAAAAATATTGTACGACCCAAATCATTTTTTTTAAGATAGATTTTTAAAGAATTGAAATGAAAATTACTGTCTGTCTTCTATTAATTTGTCTCAGAAATTAATGTTAAAATAAACAGGGATTTATAACAGACAATTTGAAATAACTTCAAATTCAAATTTGAAGTTATTTCAAAAGATACAATATGTACTTAAATGCTGAAATTAAGGTAAAGTAATTTCACCTCACCTCAGGACTCAGGTGCATGCATGCTCTCTATCTGATTTTGAGTGGCTATATAGCTCCCTTTCCTTAATTTACACTTGCCGGTGGCCTTGAGAATAATAATAATAATAGAATATCAACGGTATCTACAAATCCCACCTGGGACAACATAAATTCATATAATATATAGTACTGTCGTTTTAGTTAAAGTGTTATCTGTAAAAGAAATACTTCAAAATTTAACTTTGTAGACAGGCATATATACATTCTAGCAATAACAACAACATGATAATATATGCCATGAGATTATGGATTGTTGATGCGACGGAAATTTTGTTTTATATTACATTTTGTTCAAGTCGATCCATTTTTCCTGGTCAATTTTTCTATTTGTAATAATTTAGAGTAAATTAATATAGGAGATATTATATGTATTTGTTTTTCATGTCTTCACTTCTAAAATATTTTAAAAAAATGTTTGAAATAAAATTACAAAAGAAAACCATAAGAATGTAATCTATAGTACTTATTTCTACATATAAATAATTGACATTTCAACTTTGCATTTATGATAATCAAGAACTTCAAAATCAACATTCAGAAATTGTCCATGTTATTCGTTACTCTATGTTTTACAAATTGTTGATGCAAATGAAAACAAAGTCAAAGTACTATAATATTTTATATATGCGCATAGGTAATTAAAATAATATAAATCACACCTAACGATTATATTGTGAAACATACTTCAGTTTTATATTTTTTGACTTGTAGTTAGCTAGGGTAGGCTTAAATATTGATTGGTTAAGAAAAATCAGTGACAATTCCTGCAAAAGAACAAACACTGATGAGTCATTTTCAATGTCGATTCGAAACCAAAGAATCGACACTGAGAGTGACTCATCGTTAATTTCAGTTCCTTATATTAAAACCAACACTGATAATTTGAAATCATCCGTGTTGGTTTTATACATATGAACCGTCATCGACACGACGACACTAAAATAAGCATAATCAGTTCAATATTAAAAGAATGTCACTGATATATTTACATTATTTACAGATTTATCACTAATGATTATTTTTATTTTTATTTTTATTTTTTTACAAAAATCGATACTAATTAATGTGCCAATGATGTATTATGTAGACTTTTGACTGTTATCTAATCCTAACACCGAAAAAAAAAAACAGGGGTGACAGCAAGATGTAAACAATTGGATAGAAACTTAATGGATGTCAGCCAGTGGACACTAAACATATTTCATAATTTACATGAAGACCGAGAACCAATCACAAGGCACTGAAAAGGAGAGATATGATGAAGTGGTGTGTTTGTGTTTGTTTCCTCTCAGAAGAATCCACTACTAACTAGTATTCAGATTGCAGAGACACAGAGAGGAGGGAGGGGGGGAAGAGGAGATTCTTGCTGGGTTCTCATCCAGCAGCTAGTTCTGTTCTCTTTTTATGATTCAAAAAGGGGGAGCTAGCTAGCTGGGAATAATAGAGTAACTTGGAGGGGAGAGAGAGAGAGAGAGAGAGAGAGCTACTATAAGAACTAAATTCCCTGTGCTCTCTCTTGCTCATTAATTTGCTCATTTGTTTCTCTCTCTCAATTCCTCTCTCTGTCTCTCTCATTGTAGCTTGTTATCTCCAAGAAGGAGATGGAAGCAAGACAACAAGGGGACCTTGCACTTGTGAATGAAAACCAAAGGAGACTTAAAAGAATTTGTGTTTTTTGTGGAAGCAGACTTGGAAACAAAGCCTCGTTTGGTGAAGCAGCTGTTCAACTTGGCAAGGCATTGGTAAGAATACATACATCCTTTTCCAAAATGAAAAGTGAAATGCTTTCGGCAAGAGATAAAAGAAAAAAAAATATCTATGGCAAAATCAGAAATCTCGACTTTAATGCACTTTTTTTTATGTTAGTACATTCATCTTTTCTTGCTAATCTTGTTGACACCTTTGGTATATGTATTCCATCTTGTTTTTTGGGACATATCATGTAGATTAGTATACAAGAATCCGTTTTATGATTAATCTTGTTAACCCACGTCGCTAATACTTCCGTTGGGAATAACCATTTGCCTGAGAGATAACTATCTTGGTCTTACTTTCGGCACTAATCATTTTTTATCCTCGCCATTGAAACAGATCCTATAATTGGCTAGCTTCTTCTTAATGCAGCATTTACTAATTAAGAACTCTGAAATGAAAAATATATATACTGTTTCAAATTCTTCACGGGGGATAATTAATCCTTTTTTTTATTTTCAATATTCCATTGGTCTGTGTCATAGACTGATTCTGCTCATTTATTTATTATTAAGTATGATTCTTCTCATTTATTTCTCTCTGATATGGAATTGGAAGATGGGTGCAGGAAAAAACAAAGAGCATATTCACCTACCGTACTAATCAGCAATAAATTATCTTAAAATAGCTCCATTTCATGAAAGTCTCTTAAATCTTTCATATTCAAGTTATATTATATACCGAGCTCAGTATATAAAGGAAAACTTATATTTAGGATTAATTAATTCTTAGTTTTCATGACTTCTTTGACTAGCTTTTTGGATAGCTTAAGCTATATATATGTTGCATGTTATCTATCTTTTAAGCTCTTTGTTTTCTATTTTTAGGTAGAAAGAGAGATAGATCTTGTATATGGAGGAGGAAGTGCAGGTCTAATGGGTATAGTGTCTCAAACAGTGCACAATGGGGGACGCCATGTACTAGGGTAGTATATATATATATTTTCATAAGAATCCACTTTAAATTTTATATTTTGTACTGTAAGTAATTAAGTGATTAACACACATTAACTATACATGCACCAAAATTTATTCTCAAATTTGTTCTGCTCTGCAGGGTAATCCCAACTGCCCTTCTTCCAGAAGAGGTGAAGCCTAATTAATTCTCTCTGATATATACAATACTATATATGTCAAATCAAAAGATATGTAGACAAGATTATGTAATCATCAGCGTAGATATTTTCTACTAATTAACAAATGTATAATTTGATTAATGTAGGTTTCTGGAGAGACTGTAGGAGAGGTAAAGCAAGTTGCTGACATGCATGAACGTAAGGCTGAAATGGCAAAAAACTCAGATGCTTTTATTGCCCTTCCAGGTTATAAAATATTTTTTGAGTTAGCAATTGCGTTGATAATTAATCCATATATACAGACATTATTTTTTAACTGATTTAATAGCATGCCATGCGTGGCCTTAAATCCATATAAATATATTGTTGAGAAAGTCCATACAGTACTCCTGCAATTTTCATTTTATGATCAAATAAGATGACAAGTAGGGCTGCACTTCCATGCTAAAAAGATAAAAGACAATCATGTCTCGGCGTTTTTTTATATATTTAAGCTGTTGTCTTCATTCTATATAAACTTACTTTTAGGATTTATACATACAAAAAATATTCGAACGATCCATAAATTTGCGAAAGGAACAAACAGCCAATTGTATAATACATGTGTGTGTTCACTTGTTGGATTCATAATTTTTCTCAAATGTAAAATTAATGGCAACTGGATATATATAATTTTTTGTGACATGTCAATTACGTGTTGAACTACTTTAATTTGTTAATTAGGTGGTTATGGAACAATGGAGGAACTTTTGGAGATAATTGCATGGTTGCAACTTGGAATCCATGAAAAACCGGTGAGCTCAAGATCTTGTATTTTAAATTAAACGATGGTAGAATTTTTTTCTTGTGAGAAAATTATGTACTAATAATTTATAAAACACTTTCATTCAATTATCGCTAAAAATGACTAGAACTCCAACAAGGGACTTGTTTATTCGCAGTTTATGTAACTGCTAACACAGAAGGATAATGAAAGGATTGCACATATATTGACTTTATATATAAGTAAAAAAAAGTTCAATTAAAATTCCTATCTTATTCTGCAACGTGTATAAAGTATTAAATAAAACAAATAATCAACATGCCCAAAATCTTAGCATGATTCCTATTATCTTGCTAATCATGCCTCAAAAGATAGGTACAGAAATTAGTACTTGACTTGATTGGAATGCAATAATTAAATACCTTAGGATTTTTTTAATAATTATATATAGGTCTAGAATTAAAATTTGATGCAAAGAAAATCAAAATCCATGATATCATCATTTATAGTTAATCTGGAAGCTTGCTGGCTTACAAGAGATAGATTATCATAAAAATTCTTAAAGAGTTTTAAATGAAATTAATTAATGTGCTAATTAATATTTATTGGCAATATTTGGATAATTAATTAGGTGGCGCTGCTTAACGTGGACGGATACTACGATGGTTTGCTCTCGTTGTTTGACAAGGCAGTAGAAGAAGGTTTCATCGAAGATTCGGCACGCCATATCTTTGTCTATGCAGATAGCCCAGAAGAACTCATAGAGAAATTAGAATCGAAACGAAACGAGATCAATTCTAGTTCTAGCTCACCAAACAAAATATTAACCTGGTAGAAATTAAATGCTATAATTAATTTCAACTCACTATATTTGTTCTGCTTAATTAGCGTTGCTTAATTTCCACGTTAAAGTGTTTTGTATATATGTACCAGTACCCGTACCAGTATATATTAATATATATATATTATAAATTAAGCTAATGCATGTATTGTTGGTTCTAGTTTGTTAATTGCTGTTGGCTGTGTACTTGTGTTGTGTGTGCGTGTGTCAGGCGAACAGACAAAAGCAGGGGTATGGACCAATTATTAGTGTCTGCTGCTCCTGCCTGTGTCAGTGCCTAGTGGATTGTACCAATTGACCTGTTTCTATGTGTATGGGTTGTTGTCATGCCGATAATAATTGTGTGATGTTTGATTTAATGATTTGGCATTTGCCACTTGCTACTAGTATGGACTATGGAGTGGTGTTTTCATTTTTATTTTTCCCGATCAGTTAAAAAAGGAGAAGGTGCATGTACAATGACACGGTAGCATTGACATGTTCTGTTTCCCTGGTCACCTCTTTTGTGACATAAATAATAAGAAAAACAATTGTAAGTTTTTATTTTGTGAATGTTGTCCAGTATGAAATTGAAAACTAAATTAGGTGCTACGGAATGAGAACGAGCGCCAGGGACGGCTCTAAAAGTTAGCCACTATGAAAACTTAAGCCACCTGTATTATTTTAAAATTCTAAGTATTTATATTGAAATTTAATTATATTTTAAATTTTATGACTTTTTATATAGTCTAACACTCTAACTCCTTATAAAATATCAAATATTTACTTGTAGTCCAGTGGTTAGATTTTTATTTTGTGAATGTTTATCAAATATTTACTTGTATTTGAAATTTGAACAATTTCTATTAAGATTTTCTAGTTCCGGCTCTGACGAGCGTATCTTTTTTGTCTTCGATTTTAACCTAAAAATATGTGAAAGAAAAGTTTGAGAAGAAAAAAAATAGAAAGATTAAGCAAACTTGACAAAATGAAGAGAAAACCAGAGTTATAATCCGTGAGAATTAAAAAAAAATCAAGTCTGAGCAAACGACTTTTTTAAAGTGCTTGAATTTGGAAGGAAATCCCAACTCAAGAAGAAAAAATAAATAAACGAATACTAACTCGGAAAAAATTGGTATGAAACTGACTTTTTACAGAATTTCTCATGGAAATATGGCTTGCGGAACAGACTGTAAATAGTCATTGCAATTTGTGACTTTGCAAACACAAATTCAAGGACAGCTAGCATTGCAAAAATTTAAAACAAATTAACATATGATTATTTGCTGCGAAGGAATAGGAGGACTTGATTTGTCTGCCACCAAGGCACTATTATATATATTGTTTTGGCCTTTAACAGAGATACAAAAAAAAAAAAAGGCTTGAAAGGAATGGCCATTTAGCACCAAGCAATAATGAAGAAAATCATGGGAGAATCAATCAAAAGATACGTCGAAAATTATCTCTCTTTTCTTTTTGGGGTAAAAAAACAAATTGTTTAAACTATATATCACCAGCGCGAGATCCAGCTTTGTTTAGTTTTTTCTGTTTGGATGCATTGCATTTATTATTAGTGACAAATACGGACCCATTTGATGGATACAGTTCCAGAAATATATTAAGAGGGATGAAATTATTGGATTGGTACAGCTTAGCACAGGGCAGAACGAATACGAGATAAATAAATATACATTTTACGTGTTTTACTGCCATTTTTAGAAAGTGAATAACTAACGTGGGGATCATATTAATATTAACTATTATACGATCGAATTCATTTTTAAGGACAAGCATGTTTGATTGTCATTATGAGCTAGAGAACTCACATTCATTCTTATTAATGTTGAAATTATTAAATTTTGATTCTTATACATAATTTGACCGTTCTTCTTTTTTATATCATAGGAGATAATTTTTGCTTGCTTGTGTGAACCCAACGTACAGCATCAATAATTAATGGTAACCCGTAACCCTACTCTCTCTCCACCAAAGTAATATTCGAAGCATTTGCCACTACCTCCATCATTGGTCATGTTACACTCATACCGGATATGATTTTCCATGCTTTAATGCTCTTAAGATCGATTTCTATCTACTCTTATCTCTAGCTCTCACGCCAATTAATCTTTTATGCAATACTTCCAATACTCATCTTCTTCTCTATTCTCATAAATAAATTCAATATTGGATTCTCTTTTCCTTGAGCTCCATCTTCTTTGTTGTTCAAAATTTTTTTTTTTTTTTTTTTTTTTTATCAAATATGCATGGTTGCCAACAAAATTGATAGTGGCAAATCCTCACGTGTGTTCACCAAAATTAAAGATGATCAATTCCTCATGTGTTTTTACTCTTTCACTTCTCTCGTGTTTACTCTAAATTCCTATGTTCTCTCAAGCTCTGATTTCTCTTTCAAGTTTTTTTTTAAATAACTAACTGAACAAATTTAGGATACAAAGTTGATTCAAGAAACAAAATCAGAATAGACACGGAATTGGAAACAAATAAAATTTATCCCGCAATGGATTCAAAAACAAAAATAAAAATAGACACAGAATTGAAAACAAATAAAATTTGCCGGCCATTGATTCAACAAACAAAATTCCCTCAAGATATTTGCTCCTTGGAACTCACGAACAAAATGAAATCGACCCAGGAAAACAATTAAAGAATATTCAAAAATGAAGACTTCAAAAGTAAAAAAAAAAATCCAATTAACATAACAATAGTATATTTTTAGGAAAATACCCTGGCCCCTCGAGCCATCATATATATCCGAGCATGCCTCCAACTAGTTTAATAGAAAAAAAAAAACACTTTCAATTTTGTCTTACTCTCATTTCCAACGCTTATATCTAGATTTTTAAAGTTCTATTTATAACTTTTTATAATGCCACTTGCCAGCATTTAAACATCTATATGCAAGAATTAAAATCCTAAATTTGTGTAGTTTACCTTCTAACTATTTTTGTCTTCAAACAAAAAAAAATTCATTTACCCACTTTTTTTATATGATCATTCTCGTCTATTTTTTCGATGATCCGTGATGAATTTTACGAATATAAAAATACAGACGTTTTCTACTCGATTTTATTTTTCAAATGAGATTCATGAAGAAATACTTTTAAGTTATTTTCAAGTCGTTTATTTTTTTTAAGTAAAGCTCATGAGCACTTTAAATTTTCAATCTTGTAAACCACAGTCTACAACCATTTAAACCAATGATTACCATTTAAACTACTACGTTCAAGCGTTTAAATCTCTAATTTCAATCATATAGTATCACACGTTTAAACCTCTGTGACCGTTTAAAGTAGTTGTGTCAAACATTTAAATAGTTTCCATGTTATATTTAAAAAGTTAGAGACTGAGATTTAGAAACTTGAGAATTTAAAGTTCTCATGGACTTTGCTTTTATAAAAAATAAAAATGACTTGAAAAAAAATGAAAAGTGTTTCTTTATGGTATTGATCTTATTTGAAAGAGAAAATCAAATAGAAAATGTTTATATATTTAGATTAGCAAAATTTATCACAAATCGTCAGAAAAATAGACGAGAATGATTAGAGGAAAAAAAAAAGAGTGGGTGAAAGAATTTTTTTTTAGTTTGAAAACAAAAGTATTTAGAAGTTAAAACTATTCAGATTTTGAATTTTAATATTTATAAGTAGTATTGTAAAAGATTAGAAACAAAGTTTTCACAGCTTAAATATGAATGCGGAAATGTAACTGAGAAGCCATTATCAGGCTCCAACCTTTCTTCTTTATCTCTTCTTATTCTATTTTTTGGGAAAGAATTTTTAGTGTAAAAGCAAATGTCGCCTGTGTCACCAACTACGTACCACATCCCTTGCAGACGTCAACATATTTTGTATCCGATTTTTATATTGTTGGTCCTTAACAAAATAAAAGCGGCAGCTAGCTGCCTAGCTCTAATATAATATAGGTAATATAATATATAATTCGTATCCAGTGTAATATCGCAAAAGGAAATCTTTTAGAATGATTCTCTTTTGCATGAATCCGGACTGTTCTTTTAGCTTGGCACGAATCTCAAAGTCCAATAATAGTGCCTTTTATTTTCTTCCGAATCTCAAACTGACTGAGATTTAATCTCAAACCGTAAAGTGATGCGCATCCTCTGTAGTAATAGAGAGGATACGGATCCATATAATATAGGGGTGTAAACGGAGCGGATTCGGAGTGGTTAATACTAATACTGTATCCGTATTCATTTTTCAACGAGCGTATATCAATACATATATAAATAATAAATGGATATCAAATTTTAAAATCATATCCGTCTTAAATGGATACGGATACAGAGCGGATAATCTACGGATACAGATTCGAATATGAATATGGAGCGGATTATTGTCGGATGTTGAGTAATTATACTAAATTTCATAATTGTAAATTGCCTATATTGACAAAATTTTAATTGAGTTTTTTAGTTTACAAAGTGGCAATTATGTATGACTAATTTATTATTAGTTCAGAGAACTAATCCATTATTCTAATAGATTATATAATTTCCATACGAAATAAATACACAACTTGACTCAAAATTGTTAGCCCCAAAATTCTTGGACTTAAATGAATATGTATGCTTTTTGGGAACTCCGCAAGGGTGAAGTGAATTGAAATACACTGAAAGAATTGTCCGCTACTTCCAGTATGCAGAATGTTATTTAGTCCCAACTCATCAAAACAAAATTAAGAAGGTGCTGGGATGTCTATAAAAGAAATTAGAGATTACCACAGAAATTCACGTGACTGGACCCATTCGGTCCGGATAAGTAAATGAAATTGGGTGCCGGATTGTACCGGATATCCGTTATCATTTCAGATTCAAATCCGATTCATTCTTTATACATTTGGTTTTGGTTAACACTGACACTAGTAAAATCCGCATGTCAGTTCAAATATTAAATTTCGGATCCGGATATATACGGATATCCGCTCTATTTATATCCTTACGGAATTATCTGTATCTATATCCGGATTATTTTTTGATATACTAAAAATATTTGTATATGTATCCAAAAATATCGTATCCGTTTAATCTGAATTCAGATTATAAGCAGATCCGAGCGAATATCAGTCGAATAATCTGGATCAATTTACACCCCTAATAATAGCAGATCAGAACCGCCACGAAAAAAATGTTGCCCAGAAACAGTTTAACAGAGCAAAGATAATTTTACCTTGTGAAATTACGATATAAAAAAATCAACATTATGACTGAAACATTACAGCACTTTACGTATCAATTAAAGTGACATGATTCGCATGCTGCATGCTATAACTATCTTCTGAAAAAAAAAAAAGTATAAAACGAAACGTGAATCAGTCTAGTCACCGCTCGGCACAAGACAAGATTCAAAAGATGACTAAACATGACAACACAAATTTGTGTCTTTATGTCAAATGAACTCAAATTCCGCACAACAATTTTATTTTACTGTACGTAATTTTTTTATAATATTATTTTTTATTTTGCAGTTAGTTACCCTTTTTTCTTATTTTTATTATCTTCCTTTTTTTTTCGTACTTCAGCGAATTTAAAAATCAATAATAAATAATTAGAAGACCAAAGATAATTACATGTCTGCACAGAGCACAGTTAAGTCGGCACAATAAAGCACAAAGTTACATCTCTGCACTGCACAGCACAGCACAAAGTTACATCTCTGCACAGAAGAATAGGCCGCCAGCGTTTTCACTTTGTTTTGGCATCAATTGAGCAAAGAACGTGGGTAATACTTTTAAAATAATATGAATATTTAGACGCATAAATTTCCGGTTATGGGAAACAAAAGAGAGCACATGATGCATTGACAACAGAGGAATAGACGTGTGGGAGCAACTCACCATCACCATGCTGTGATGGTGATTCTGCATTTGCTCAGAGATTCAGCGTCTTAGTCAGGTCAGGGGTCCCCTAACCCCTAATTCTCATCTCACACAGCTGTACGCACACCATGTACTGCACACCTGTACTACTGTACCAGTTCCACCTAATCCGACTTGACTTGCTTTTCTATTATCCCATTCCCATTATACTTACCTTTTACTGGTAAATGGTAATGAATCTCTCTTAACATCAGTGAACACTGAACAGTGATATATATCATCGACTCTCAGACTTACCAAGTATACTTCAAATAATAAATTCAAAACATCTAAAATAATTCACTCGTACAAGATAATCTACTTTATAACTAATGTATTTACATATAAAATTTATAATTTTACAAATAAATAATATACTCATCCAAAATGTTCTACTTTATATATAAAATTCATAAATTTCACTATTTCGGTACCAATTTGAGTGGTTACAAATTGAAAAAATAAATACACTATAATTAAAAGGAAACATTTTACTACCAATTGAGCGGTTAAAAATAAAAAAATACATTATAATTACTTAAAAACACATTTTTAATATACGGTTAATGCGTTTATAAATTTATAAATTATTTTTTCACTTGACCGCTGACGTGATACTAAAAAATTAAAGAAATTACAAATTTTGTATTCAATTTCAAACTCATTACATGACGTATATCTATTTAAACAGTTAAATTCGTCACTTTAATGAATAATAATATTTGTGATATTTAAACTGAAATATCACCGATGATGTCCCGGTAGACATCAGTAGCCGGACTTAACCGTTGACAGCGATTTGGTTCAACGAATTGTACCATTCTCAATTCACAAGCGAGTGCAATGGATGATTGTGCCTGGTCTGTTACTAGTCACTGCTAGTCACTCGTTTGTCGCCAGTTTTGGACTAACCATGGAAAACGCAACTTCGTTCCAAAATTAAGAGAGAATTGCTATTTGTTTCTTTATTTTCTTTGGGCTTTCGTGCTCTAAGCCCATTTTTATGGGCCCAGTACTACTTGAAGCCTTCTTTGCGTTATGGGCCCGGGTACCCAGTACTAATTCTCTTAAATTAAAGACAATTAGCTACTCTTAAATCAAAGACGATCCATTTTTTTTTTTTAATTTCGTTAACTAATACATACATGCACAAAGAAGGGCTTAAAGAAGGAACAGACCCACTTATTACAAGCAAAATTCATTTCAAAATGATCCAAATTAAGAAGGGGAAAAATAAAATGAAACGCATATATAGTCTCAAAACGCTTATAAACAAGAGAGTTGTGCAATATTAAAGATAAAACAAAGCTACTCCTTAGTTTTGATATGGCCTCCCTTGACACAGGACTTCACTAGCTTTTTAAGCCCTTTCCCCGGGCTCACCTTCGGGCTTACCTTCGGACTTCTCCAACCGTCGCTCTCCTTCCTTTCCATCTCTACCTCTTCTTCTAGCTGCATCCATTTTTCCACATCAAGGACAAATAAATATTCAATGAAAATTAAACCATATTTTAGTAATTTTTATAATTTACTAGGCCTGCAGCTTATAGACTATCAGTGTGACAAGTTGGATTTCTTTTTTTATTTGAATCGACACCAATGATATATGATATATCCATATTGCTACAATTTTGTTGTGAAAAGAGTTTAAGCACATGATATTTTTGTATATAAATTCCAAACATATTATTTGGGTTGTAAATTGACAAATAACTTTGAGCATGCATGATTAATTACAAACATAAACCTTGAGAAGGCGGTTCTCGAGGAAGTCGATGCGATCAAACAAGGTCCCCTTGACTTGTATCTCCATCATTGCCTCCTGTATCGACCTACACCGCCCCCTTGACAAGCTTTTTGGTGAACTTGTTACTGACGAATCACCCCCTGGGTAAATATCACTGCCTGTCAACGGCCCGCTCCAGTTGGTTGACGTGGCAGGGCTCCTGGTACCGCTCTTCCTGCCGCCACGTATCTCTTCCAAGTAGCCGAGCATTACGTCTAAACGATCAACTCGGTTTAGCATGCTTGGTGCTTGTTCATGACTTGCAACGGGTGCCATTAATTAATTGTTGGTTAAATTTCTCCTTTGTGGCGGATTGTTGAGGAATAGTGTTTGATTTGGAGGTTCATATATGGGGTCTTTAATTGTGAGCGATGGAGAAGTCGATCGGTTAGGAGCTGGCATGCTGGTCGACATCTGTCTTTTGGTGTTGACGTGGCAGCATCTGCATGGACACGTGACGCTCATACTGATGCCGAGCAGTTCGATCGGATAAAGTTTTGATCGGGCCTCTCATTTATTACATTGCTTGTAATATATAGGGATCGGGTCTACATTGTGTCAGTGTAATTGTTTGTGGGATGTAGGAAGTTGTGTCACGGAACGTCAAGGTCCATTTTCGAGCTTATTCACAAAAATTTCCTTACGCTCGTGTCATACTTATAATTTAATTGGTGTGCCCGCGTGTGAACAGATTTTTTTATTAGTAGGAAAATAAAAAATATTAATAATAGGTAAAGTTCTATAAAATTTTGTAATATTAGAAGAATATTATGATTTATAACGTTCAGAGTATTGTAACTGGACGTTATACACTATAATGTTTAGTTAATATGATCATAGAAAAAATAATGTAGCTAGATGTTATGATTTATAACATCCGGTTATATTGTTTTTTTTATTAAAACTAAAAGGCATGTTCATTTGTCACGGGATTGTGCGGGATGAGATTTGATGAGTTCGGAAATCCACTTTTTTATTTGCAAGAATCCATACTCATAAATTTGCACGGAAATAATTATGAGAATGTACTGAATGAGTTTCGGTTGTACCGTAAGAATAGTTGTGGAAAATCCTATTATTTTAATATTAATAAAATAATTATTAATTAAATTAAATAAATCTAAACAATAACATAACAATACTTATCAATTATTTTTATTAACAAAATTATAATCATGCAATTAAATAATAATATTAAATAGATATAACATTTCTAATAAAAATTATTACTAAAATGGATACAAATAAAATAAGAAAATATTTATAAATAAAAATAATCAAAAACACCAATTAAAAACATTTAAAAAAAAATAAACACTTACAAACATTAGACAAACAAAAATTTAAAATATGTAATTACAAACTAAAAGTCCAGATTCGGACTATAGTCCCATAATTGAAAATAAAATAATTTCTTCTTTCCTTATATATACATGAGCCAGCGTGTGAAAGAGAGAGTCACATGGTGTTGAGAGGTAGAAAAGCATGATAAAGGAGCCCTAAAAGCAATTGCTTAAGTTTTAACAACAACAAAAAGGCTGCCCAAACCGACTTTGGGATATAGATAGATGGGTTATGCCCAAAACCCATTAATTTCCATCAAATATTTTGCATCCGTTCTAAAAACAATTCCACAGTAACAGTTAGAATTGAAGCAAAAAAAAAAAAAAAAAACTATTGTAGCTGGACATTATGAACTATAACGTTCCACTACAGTATATTTTTTTTTTGAATTAATTAGCAATCGAATTAATTGAACGTTATAGACTATAACGTTCAGATTTTTATTTTAGTTTCTTATTAATAAAAAAATCGGGCGTGTGAACCATGTAATTAGATAAAGGAAAGATGATGGTATCACACTACTCATTTTTTCTTCTTCTCAAGATAGAAGATCTTACAATAACAAATGGGGTTTAAATTTATTTAAAACATGAACAAGCACATTTGAATGCACAATAAATATATTGTAACATAATATAATGCGTAATTATTTATCTGTAAGTTTTCTTAATCTTACAAAAATAAAGAACGCCCATATTTATTAAAAACATTCAGAAAAAAATATATTTGAAAGTAGCTAGTTCATTCAATTAACGAGGTTACAGAATGCAATGGAGTTGCTGAACTAGATTGGACATTTACCATATTCAGAATTTTGAAATTTTTAAACCCATGTGGTATTAAGTTGTCCTGCTATGAATTTTTTTTTGCCCCGTCTTTTGCAGTCTGAATTTTCCAACTCAGACAATTCGTTATTTTTCGCAGCCCACTCTCCTACATAATTAAAATTTATGAGTAATATGAGTAATATGGACCCTAATTTAGACTTTGTTAGTAATTTGGCCCCTATTTATCAATCTATTAGTAGTTTAGTCCCTAATCATTAATTACCAATATGTTAGTAATTTAGACACTATTAATAATGTAGTCTGTAATTTAGACTCGAACATTTATTATTACTATGTTTATTGATTTTTGATATATAAGTATACTATGTATTAGTATATATATTATTTTGAATGATTTATAATTTTGTATTTGTTCTTCAATATTTAATATTTTGATGAAATTTAAACTCTTAATATATTTGTCCAGATTGAAATCCTAACTACACCAGGCTATACGTGATTTAGTTTGGTCCGTTGAAATAGAAGGATCAAATGATGGGCCAAATTGGGGCCCAGTCCGGTTTGTCTAGTTGGTGGCCCAAAATGTACTTCTTTGAAATATCCCAACTGATTTCGGCGAGCACCGGGCAAATTCAAGAAGATTTCTCTTGCTCCAGTTCTACCTAGGTGAGCCAACTGTCATTATGTCATTGGCCTGATTCTGATTAGAAACTATAATTTCCATGCACACTGTTGTCGTTACGTTTCAAATAGTCTCACCACTCGTAGTCTCCGTGGCCGTTATATGAGAATCGCTGTGGCAAATATTTCATTGCTTATTTGTTGTGCAATGCAGCATGCTCCCCCTAGAGCTATGTGGCTGTCGTTGTCGTTGTCGTTGTCGTTAATTAATTATTATATTTTAAAAAATTTACTCTAATAATCATGCTTAATATTATATATTTTTAATTTAAACTAAAACCACTCTTGTTTTCTTAAGTAAAGTTGGAGGTCAAGTATTTAATATTCACAAGAGATCTTTCATCCGAGTTTCAAACATGTGATCTCTTACATAGAGGGCACTGTCTTCATCGCTGGACCAAAAATCAGTTCTATTAAATCATTGGTTAGTTTGATTTAATCTTTTCATTTTAATAAAGTATTTTTGTAATATACTTGAGAAGAGTTGAATTGTTTACAATCATGTTAATATTTATCCAGAATAAAATATTAATGCATTGTTTTGTACCACTTATATTGCTGCATACAGTGAATAATATATACATTCAATGCTAATTCATAGAGTTGTTTATTTGGACCATTATTTTTCTTTTGTGTAAATCTTTTGAAGTTTTCTGAATTATACATCTACACTACTCATTTGAAAATTTATTCCAAAAAATCAACTGAAAACTTTGTTAGTCCCAATGAATAGCTATATCATTTATAAAATAACAAAAATGAACATAGAAGATCATTTCTATATGTTTTTTTTTTATCATAATCCACGTCTTATCTTCTCATTCTCATTTTTAGTTTAAAACCTTTTCTCTTCTTTCTTTTACTTTATTTTTTTTCTTCGCAACAAAAGAGGTTTGAATAATAGAGAAATATGATCACGCGAAAGTTATTCTGCATGTTTGTTGAATATAAGAGACTACATCTCAAAGAGATGAAAGTAAAATATTAGTGATATCAATACAAATAAAGTTAAATTGAACCAACGTATCTAATTTGATAAAATCAAAACAAAGGTTGTTACATTTTTCTTCAATTATATAATTGATAGTGTAAAAAAATAATACAATGTTGTGTAATTTTAGTAAAACAAAACATGGGAAATAGATTAAAATTGTGCTAATATAGAACAAAAAAAAAACATGCCTAACACGTAAGCAACCGTTGTTATGTGTTGATATAAATTTTATTGGCCTTCGAAACTCTTATTGAAATCAAACTAAAATTTTAAAGCTAGAGATAATATAGCTTGTTAGTTATTATCCGTGATTTTCATTTTTGAAGGACTTCTATGAAAATATTAATCGCATTTTACCGAACCATTTTTTTTATTACAATTCTAATGAAAGGCACCAAGCTACGAAAAAAAATATGGGGCAATCTCATGTTTACCCTTAAATTTTACGTATGCCTAGTCCCCCCCCCCCCCCCCCAAAAAAAAAAAAATCATTATATTATTTTTACCTTTCTACATTTTAAAAGCTCACTAATTTATCCATATCCAATTTATTGTTTTTTTATTAGAACAAATTTTTTTTTTAAATACATGTGTTATCCTTTACTAAAAAAAATGTGTAATATTTTCAAGAGAAATATTCAATCCTTTATTTGACCGGTTATGAGAGCAAATAATTAATTTTCTTACTTGTGACGCATACTGCATGCACTAGCATATGTCTAATCGCCATTGTACATGCATCATAAGAAGAGGAATTGACTATTTGCTCTCGAAAATTGACAAAACTGAACATGTTTGAACTTTGTAAATTGGGTAAAATATAGGATAAAATGAGAAATTTATAAATTTGTTTGAAAATAGAGAAATTAATAAATTTAAAATGAGTTTTAAATTTTAATAGAAAAGACAATAAATTGAGTAAATTTGTGAGTTTTTTAATTTTAGAAGGATAAATATGATACACAAAATTTAGAGAGAAAATATGTAGTTTTGATGTTTTTGAAGTATATACATAAACCCCCCCTAAATTTTTTTTTTCTCAATTTGTGAACTGGCGTTTTTACATGCAAAGCCACGGAATCCCTGCGAAGCGAAGATCCACCTAACAAACCCATTAGCCATTACCAACTTATCTCTTACCACCACCACAAGACGGGAACACGTCCACTCTGCATTAACTCAGAATTTGAGTTAATGCATCTCGACTGTTCGATCAGGATCTGGGCCAATCCGGCCCGAGGTGAAACTCCCGGAGACTCTCTAATATTCGTGCCAACATGGATCGAACGGTTTAGATTCATTATGTATTAAATTAAATTTTGAATCAATGCAGACGATACGAATTCAGAAGACGGTCGCCACAAACAATTGAACTCTCCACAAAAAAACGAAACAACCAAGAGTGCGTATATTTTACGAACCTCTCGTCTCAAGTGGCCACTTCTAGCCTTGCGAGGTACCTAATCCATGGGAAGTGTCGCTGAGGTTGAGACGATGGAGACGGAGAAGAAGAGGCATGGCGTAGTGAAGGTGGATCCTCGGCTGAAGAAAGGCGCGACGGCGCGGCTTCTGGATTTGATCGAGAAGGCGTTGGTGTGGATGATGTACGACAAGTCCCAGCCTTTGCATTATCTCTCTGGAAATTTCGCTCCCGCCAAAGAGGAGACGCCGCCTTGCCCCGACCTCCCCGTCAAAGGCTCTCTTCCTGTAACTCTCTCTCTGAAAAACTTGGTAGCGGAGCGGCTACTAAGTGACTCTCTCTCTATGACACACACACACACACACACACACACACTCACACACTGTGTTTGATTATATTTGATGGGTCACATAAACTGCGATCGATTTTAAATAAAGTACTATAAAACAAACTGGCACTTTTTTGCTTGATATATTTTTTTAGGCATTTTCATTTTTGAAAAGTAGAGAGACAGAAGTAGATTGAACATTAATGAATGTCCTATTTGTAAACATTGTTTCTGATATTCTTAATAGAAGGCAAGGATCTATATTGAATAAGTCTAAATCGGTTCCTTATAGTAGCCAAGGTTTTGTATGTTTGATCAAACAGCTAATACTTGTGTGCCCAATCAAATTACCTGCATTAATGTGCACCTAATTCAAATGTTACGAGTATAAGTCTGACAGAGTACACTATTTGCCAGTATAATAGTTTTGTTGGGAAATTTGCATAATATGATACCTAAGTGCTGCTTACCAAAGAAAAAGTTGAGTTCAGCATTCTTTTTGGCCACATTTTAATTTTCGTATTGGCTTAGTATGTTGATTGACAGACAATGGTGACTAGAGAGAAATGAACATAAAATTGTTGATTTCATTTCTGAATGGAAAAATATACTTGTGACCTTTCCTGATAATTTGATTGCAAATTCTTTCAGGAATGCTTGAATGGGGAGTTTGTTAGGGTCGGGCCTAACCCTAAATTTGCACCTGTAGCAGGATATCACTGGTACAAATCTTGAATTTTTTTTTACACTGTTTGTCGCATATTCTTTGAACTATTCATGAATATGCTATCTTACGGAGAAGCCAGAATTTATTAATCTTTCTTTTCTTTTCTTTTTTAATCTTGGCAGGTTTGATGGAGATGGGTGCGTATTCCATCACTTTTATTTTCTTTTACATTTTTCTGATGTAGCAGAACTAATGGCATTCTCCAGTCAGTAAAAGTATGATAGAGATTTATTGATTTATGTAGAATGATTCATGGAATGCGTATCAAAGATGGAAAGGCGACTTATGTTTCCCGGTATGTGAAAACTTCAAGGCTAAAGCAAGAAGAATACTTTGGTGGAGCTAAGTTCATGAAGGTAAATTGCAAATATTTGGTGACAGACTCATCTAGAATAGCACTATACCAGCATAGCTAAATAGGCGGGAATAAATGAAAAGCATTGAAGGGGTGAAATTGTGCCGAACCATTATGACAACTATCAGCTATGTACTGTGTTAAATGGGTTACTTCTTTGTTTGTCAGATTGGGGATCTGAAGGGACTTTTCGGATTGTTTATGGTTCAAATGCAAGTTCTGCGTGCCAAATTAAAAGTATTCGACATGTCTTTTGGTTATGGGACAGGTAATTTTTTGGCTACTATATTTGTTATTGTTTTTATTAGTATTATTGTAATAATTAAACTTGGTAACTATGTTTTATATGGTTATTAGGTAACACTGCTCTTATATACCATCAAGGTAAACTCCTCGCCTTGTCCGAAGCCGATAAGCCTTGTAAGTGAAACATTATTAGAGATCATTTTTGTGCTCAATTACCAAAAACCTTGTAAAAGATAGCCCTATTAGTTGCTCTGGACATTTTAAATGTACTATTTGCAATGTTGTTATAAATTAGATGTTGTGAAAGTTCTAGAAGATGGAGATTTGCAAACTCTTGGACTGTTGGATTATGACAAGAGATTGAAGCATTCTTTCACTGCACATCCAAAAGTTGATCCATTCACTGGTAACTTTCTAATTTAACCAGAAGAGTTTCTTTAAAGACACTAATTTTTTCCAAGCATTGCATTTTAATGCATAAAATTGCCTCTGCAACTACTACACAAGTGACCAAATGGTCTGTGTTAATTGTTAACTCCTCGTGTACATAATGCAATAATGGCCAAAATGCCCTTTGGTTGAATATTCTCTTTTATCTACTGTATAACTGGACAGTGTTTCCAAAGACCATTTGATTATTTTTAAGTGTGATAACTCCTTGAGCCAATGTATTTTTAAATTATTGGAATGTTTCAGAGTTGAGATTATACTAAAATAAGTTGGAGTCTTGTTTTCCTCAATAATGGAATGAAATAGAGTTTCTTACGCAAGATAATATATATATATATATATATATAGAGAGAGAGAGAGAGAGAGGAGGGTTCCAATACCTCATCGTACCTCATATTTTATATCTTCGTTTCCGAAATCCAAACTGTCGATCCAAACCGCTCAGCATGATATCAGTACTAAATTATATCTAGGGATGAAATTTTATAATTTTTGGAATTTTTTAACTATTTTTTAAGATAGGTACAATATCACTGTTTCTGGACTGTTAAAAAACAGTGATTTTCTTCAGTTTTTACATTTTCAAAGTTCAAACAGTCGATCCAAACTGTTCAACATTCAATATATAATAAAATGTGCTTGGAGACCAAATTTTACATTTTTTTGAACTTTTTTACTATTTATTAAGTCCGTTTTAAAATCGCTGTTTTCAATGATCCAGAAAATTTTCACTGTTCATTAAAATCAGCGATTTTAAAACTGACTTAATAAATATTAAAAAAAGTTCCAAAAAATTGTAAAATTTGGACTAAAGCACATTTTAATATGGGATCACATCTAACAGTTTGGATCGACCGTTTGGACTTTGAAAATTGGAAAACCAATTGGTTGCACCACGGCTCCGGAACAAATGTTTTGATATTAGCCAACCTCTATATATATCTATCAAGGAAGCTAACAAGATGTACTGGATGCAGATGAGATGTTCACCTTTGGGTACTCACATGATCCACCTTATGTTACATATCGGGTCATCAACAAAGATGGGGTGATGCTTGATCCTGTACCAATTACTATACCAGCACCTGTAATGATGCATGACTTTGCCATAACTGAAAACTATTCCATTTTCATGGACCTTCCCTTGTATTTTCGACCAAAGGTAAAGAAGAGACTTTGAACATATTAAGTTCTGAGAATTTTCAGATTATGGTATAGAAAAATCTTTGTACTTTCTACCAGTTGCAGCTATGCCTGATATTCTTTAGTAGTCATAATTAATTCCCAATGTTCTTAACGACAAATTTATCACATATTGTCCACCATGATCAACATCTGACATTATTTTAGGTTTTTGCAAACAACACTGAATTTAGCTTTAATGGTGGGTTTTATTCTCATGTAATCCAAAATGTCTATTGTGGAGCTTATTGCATATAGAAGGTAATGATGGGTTTTATTTGCACATAGCTGCTTTTGTGCGGAAGTTCAAAACTAATTGGGGCCAGTCTTGGGGGCCATTTTTAAATCCTTTTGTATTTGCTAATTGTGTTTGTTTTGCTTGTAGGATATGGTAAAGGGGAAGTTGATTTTCACTTTTGATGATGCTGTTAAAGCTCGTTTTGGCGTGCTCCCAAGATACGCAAAGGATGATCATGACATTAGATGGTTTGAACTTCCCAATTGCTTCATTTTTCATAATGGTAATTCTTTTAGTCTTAATGGTGAAAAGATGATAGAGTGGTCTAATTGGGACAAATAAAAAGTATAGTTGCTTGAGGAACAACTCAAAGTTTAAGTGACCAATTCATGGCATAGTTTAACGTTTAGTGATCTAAAGAAATTTACCCTTTAAATTTAATCTCATTTGAGTCGATTTTCTTTTATCACTAATGTCTAATTTCTTTCTTTACTTCGCCTACGGGCTTTTCTGCCCAGAAAAAAAAAATCTTAGATTACTTAGATAATATATGCAGCCCTAGTCTATGTACTAATTATTCAATTGTTTATTTTAATTAGCCAATGCCTGGGAAGAAGGTGATGAGGTGGTTCTAGTTACATGTCGTCTTCAGAATCCAGACTTAGACCAAGTCAATGGTGCCACCAAAGAAAAGCTCGAGAACTTCACCAATGAACTGTATATCATTCTACTTCTCCTTTTATATTTTGCAACAACCACATGTCACAAATTTTTATTAGCAATAACAATACTTCATTGTTTTTAGATATGAAATGAGATTCAACATGAAAACTGGTGAAGCTTCGCAAAAGCAACTTTCTGTCTCTGCTGTTGATTTCCCTCGAATTAATGAAAGTTACACTGGGAGGTAACTTCTTCTATAGTAGCTATTGTTATATTATAAGCTGTTGCAGAAGCAGATATGACTGGCATCGTTGCATTTCATTTTTAACCTTTCTTGCCATAAAACACCCGTGTAGGAAACAAAGGTACGTATATTGTACAATACTTGACAGCATTGCAAAGGTTAAAGGGATTATAAAGTTTGATCTTGAGGTCGAACCAGAAAGCGGCAAGGAGAAGCTTGAGGTGGGAGGAAATGTGTCAGGCATATTTGATTTGGGCCCCGGTCGGTATGGGTCTGAGGCCATTTTTGTACCACGCCAGGCTGGCCTGACTGGAGATGAGGATGACGGCTATTTGATATTTTTTGTACATGATGAAAATACTGGGTACTCTCTCTCTCTCTCTCTCTCTCTATACAATTCATCTTGAAGGCTGAACCAGTCAAGCAGCTACAGTTCAAGTAATATTTTAATTGGATAGACATACTAGGTGTAGCTTTACAAAATTAAAAACAAAATCCCTTATAACCCATAAAAACATGATAAAGTATAATGCACAGATCCTTAACCAGCCTTCAGAAATTGCTTTGTCAGTGTTCACTCTTGCATCATTGACTGTGAAAAGAACCTTTGGAAAAAAAGACTTAAAAGATGGGCAGTTTGGTCACTTGAGAAAAATGCGAGAAGGGGTTAGGATGTTTTGTTTGTGGGTCACTTCCTGTAAACACAACAAGTTTAATTTTTTTTTCTGTTCAGGTTTGTGGCAAAACAATTAAGTAATACGCATAATAATTTTTTTTTTTTAATGGTTGAAGGAAATCAGGGGTGAATGTGATAGATGCCAAAACAATGGCAGCTGACCCAGTAGCAGCTGTGGATCTTCCTGCCAGAGTTCCGTATGGTTTTCATGCCTTTTTCGTGACTGAGGTTAGTGTCATATGGAACTTTTGTGTCAGTGCTCTCCTTTGTCCTTCTCTCTTCTGGCAAAAATTAGCATTAAAATTGAATATTATGTATTTGTTAGCAGTGCTTCGTGTGAATGGTTGAGAATATCTCAACGTGCAATCAGCAAAGATGAGTTTTGTGAGAAACTTATTAGAGATTTTTTATTTGGCAGGAGCAACTTAAGAGTCAGGTTGATGGGAATATGTGACCACTTGGTAGACTTGTATGACACGTATAATGGACCGCTACATCTGAAAGACGGCTAGTGAAATATATGTACATCAGTATATAAATGTTTATATACACCACAATACCTAGTCTCAATTTCATGTACAAAATAACTAGACTAGTTTATTGTACACAATACCTATTCGCTTAAAACTACAGAAAGGGACGGGATATGTATAATGTATTGTCTTTTATGGATGGTCTTTGTCCCTGGTTATCTACACATCTAATTTGAGTTGGAGGTTTAATTGGGCCCTATTACAATTTGATGGATTGTCGGACCCAATCTGTCTAATCAGAAGTAGGTGGCCTTAAGTTGGTGCGTCTCTACAATTACATGCCAAGTCAGTCTCCTTGACCACCGAGAATTTTTCATTTACAGAAAATTCTATTAAATAATAGGGAAAAACATAAAAAGTACTTTGGATAAAAAAGTATATTTTTTTTTCTATTGGCCAATGGGATTCTGTGGCCAAATCATTGTTAAATGTGTCGTCAATAGGGAAAAAAATTACTTCGGATCCCGAAAAAAAAATCAGCTCCAAATTTTGGATCTGAATTTTTTTTTTTTCTGGATCCATCTAACCATTGAAAATTCCAGCCACTCTTCTTGATTTGATTTTACCAGGGCCAGTATTATTATTTTATTTTATTTTTTGTTGTGGGGGAATCAGGGATTCAGGGCCCAGTGAATATAGTGCGAATAATTGTAGTGACAGGGTCATGGTGGATGAGTACAATTTCTCCTTTCAGGGGCACAAGCACAATGAAATAGTACACTATAGAGACAACATGGTAATTGTTTTGAAGAATTCTAGGCTAACAAAACATGACTTGAGTCTGAAGTGAAACCTGTATCTGGCAATTAGAGGCAGACAGCCCAGGTTGGTTCAAATTAAACGGGACTCGGATTTCTGATATTGTTGGGTCACTAAAGTTGCATCATGTGGTGCTTTTTCCAAGCCTGTTGTATGACATGATCTTTGGTTGATTGATATCATTGCCAGTACGGAGTACAGACTATCTGATAAAATTGGACAATCTAGACAAGCAGTGCAGTGATTTTAAATTAATGTGTTTTGTTTAATAAAGGAGTTTTAGCCGCTTGTTGCTAATATTTTATCAAAAATATCTAGTCGGTTTTGAACGTGCAGCTGGTGTGTAAAGATTATATTTTTTTAGTCAGTAAAGTTAGGTGTGGTTCTCATATAGCCACGGTTTTTCAATTCGATTGCAACCATCTGCTTTTATATGGATGGTCCAAATTTAATAATCACAAGTGCTTGCCAACATTGAAAATGACAGTTGATGCAAATTCTATAGGCCTTGAATTCGTCAGTCGTCACACCTCAACACGCTGTATTATTGATCCTAAAGGATATCCATGACCATGCATGAAAGAATGAAGTTACTGCTAGCGTTCAATGATCGATTATTACTTGGTTTATTCGGACTTAAAAAGGCAAGTGGAAATTTCTACCCATTTTCCAGCCGAATGAATAAGAACCTTAATTATTATAATGGCGCGTTGAATAAATGAGAAAACAAGTTTTGGAATTTTATTTTAGAAATGAATTTGAGTCTGATCTTATCTTGATGCGAATCAGGCTTTTGGCGGTTTTTTTTAGCAGACCAACAAAAAAAAAAAAAGGAGAATAACAAGTCGAAGAAATTCAAATAATAAAACTTTTGTAATCTTTGCAGGGATTGTAGTCTCCGTGGACATTATAGATTGTTTTGTGGCCTGTAAAGATTTCTTGCGGACATTACAGTTTTCAGAGAACAAAATTTTCAAATTTTAATTTTTTCGACCTGATTTCCTTCTTCTTCTTTTTTGTCGGCCTCAGCATCATGTCTCTAGCTAGGTCATTGAAGTAACAATTTGTTTCCCTCATTTTGAGATAATATGAGGTTGTGAATTGAGTTTATGCCCTCGAACAATTAAAAAAAATAATGCTCTCGAATAGTTAGTTCAAAGAAATGACTCTTAATTTCAAGCATAACATTCTACTAGCATCAGTTTAAAAAGGAAATACTAAAGTTTTGTAAGGTAAATCACCTCCATTAAATCCAAACCTGGACATCTCTTTCATACTGATACAAGCACATGAAATCCTATAAATAACGGTGCAGGTGCTGATCATTATGCTCAACTGATAAGGAGAATTGGTTCTATACTTTAGGCATTTTACATACTAAAGTGTTGAAGATTGATATTAGAATCAACATCATCGACCATTGATCTAAGATCCAAGTGTTTAGATTAAATATCAAAAATAGAAAGAAATAAAATGGTAACATGTACTATCGTTACCATAAATAGTAAAATAGTACAAACGGCTATATTGAGTCTTTGTAATTATAAATAAGAATTTTGTAGTAAGAGAAAAATAATCAAGAAAATACATATTTACTCATCCCCTCAGATTCTTTTTACTCTATATGAAAATTATCATAAAGACATTCTGTTTCTGTGCTGAGTGAGCAGAAATTTTTATTTATAGAAATATATATTAAAAATAATATAGGAAAATATATAGATTGTTTGAGAATTTTGATCCCATAGAAGAAACTGGATTACTGTCTGTCTACTAATGCGGTTCGTTAGACAGTTTCTTGTTCCTTGAAAAAAAAATGGGAGTGGGGAGAATTTTTTTGGGGCAGGACGCGCATGTGGGGTGAAGCGGTACAGAAAATGAACCGAATCATTAATAGGGTTCCTTTAGAAGTATCAAAAGAACCAAATCAACAATTCAAATTCTTCTATGTCATCAAAATGTCACTGCCATCCATCTATTTATCTATATTACTTTTAATTAATTTCTAGAAATAAAAAAAAAATCTAGAGAGCTGGGACGAAGAGACTCGAAAAAAGTTTCATCAGTTCATCTGGGGTAGGTAGGATGTGTCTCCTTTCTTTAATTACAATGGTGCTTCTGTGCTTGGATTCGAATTTAGCAAGTAGTGTGCAACAATAGCCTAAAGGCAACACAACAGGGGTCAAATGGGATTTTGTTTTCTTTCTCCAGATCATTCATATCGGACAAAGTTTTTCTTTGCCTCAATGTGTTTTTTTTTTTTTATTTCATTGGGAAAAAGGATTCGTTCATTCAGTGAAAAGCTCGTTTGATTCGTTCAAATCTGTCATCTAAGTGGACCCTGTTACAAAATAAAAATGAAAGAATGTGTAATTTATCTCGGAGGATTTTCATCAATCATCATCGATCAATATGGAAAGTCAGCTCAATTTTTGCTCTATAGCAATTAGCTGTTGATCTCAAGTATGAAAGTAGTATCAGTAAAATCTGTAATTTAGTGTTTAATTATGTGATATTTTTTCAAAAGGAAACTACTAACGGTAAACAGTGGCTGCTGCTTATAAATAAGCATGCACTCGTATCATGTGGAATCGTCAGAAAAATAATCAAAAGTCCTTTCAATTACTTTCTCGGGCTCAAGTTTAATAGACCCGCTTCGTATAATACCTGTTAAGCTTTTTACACAAGACCCACGGAGCAGATTCTTGTTATCTTTTGATTAATGATTTTTTGTAATATTGAACTCAGAATGTTGTATTTCTAAGTCTATGATACATTTACTGTTTATAGATTCTAACTATGCTTAATCGTCTCTGTTGATTTGTAACGGTACCAGCTGTTTGATATTAAAACACAATTTTTGGTTTCAATACGAGATCCATGGGTATCATTCCACTTTTGTCAAAAAAATAGAAAGTTCTAATTCAACTCTTATTTATATATCATAGTTTTAATTTCTTCAAGGGCAGTTCTTAACATATTATTAAATAAAGGATAAATTTCTCTGGAGGTTACTAAACTTTGTCATTTGTCTCAATTAAGTTACTTCAAAATGCTAACCGAATATACTCATTCCGTTAGTATTTTGGACGGAATATGCTCATTCCGTTAGCACCAGTCACAAAATAGACAACCTACGTAGCATGTTTCAATTTTAAATCTGTTTTCTTTTTTTTTTTCATATTTTTCAGAGCTCAAATTTCTTAAGCTATTTTTCAAGATTTACCTATACGTTACAAACCACTTCATTACTATAATCAAACAAGGGCTTGACCCCTGTTTTTCCTCAAAAAAAAAAAACATATGATATCTCAGCTAGTTTACGAGTAACTAAACATAGCCTGATGGATTACACGGCAAAAGTACATGACAATGAGGAATCTTGATAGGTAAATTATCATTGACACAAAAGAAATTGAGACTTTACCCTGTTCAATCTTTTTTTTTAAAAGAATGATGTTTGGAAGATGTCGTCACATTGATCACATTTTTATTCCACTTTTTTTTGTTGATGATTTTAATTTGTCATTTTGATAGATGCCCCTTTTGCTTGGAATATAGATTAGTATACAGTGGAACAATCACATATGTGAAGAAAAGAAGAGATACTGGTACAAGCAAGTAGTCATGTTGTCATTTCAAACAACTTAGGACAACAGATTTGGTGAAGGTGTTATCGGTTAACAACAAAACTAGACCTCTTGTCCTTTCTCTATATTTACTCAAGTGTTTAGTCTCTTCTCTTTGTAATTAAGGTGCCCAAAAATGTAAAGAGTTTTCACCATATAATTTGTGAGTTTCAACTAAATGAGTGAGGTATTGGAAGTTTGGAGATTCAAATATATATACTAATGGATACATCTATCGAACCTACAGATACCAATACCATAAGAAAGGAGGGATTAGAGTGTGAAGATGCCACTAATGAGGTTAAGCCAACAATTCAGATTCTTCACATACCGAAGAATACCGGCCTTTTTCTTTTCGTCTTGAATATAAGGTAATTAAAAAGTAAGAATTTTTTTTGTTTAGATCAATTTATGAAAATGATTTAGTAACTCAAATGGAATATTAGCATGACTTGAAAAATAGATATTGAATATGCACTCTTATAAAAACAAAATATGAAAATAATCGCCTTATCAAAAATATTATGGATATCGTATTCTGTAGGCTAATAACTTGCTTGTCTTTACCTTGATTTGTAGAAATGTGTTGAGGCTAGATGATCTTGGCATGGAGATCTTGCAAATAGCAGTACCAGCTGCTTTGGCACTTGCTGCAGATCCACTTGCCTCCATTATTGACACAGCATTTATTGGTCGATTAGGTCTGTTGTTTTCACTTCGTTTCACAGAATCATTCATTGTTTCTTATAAATTTTCAAAGAAAAAAAGAAACGCAGTTCATTTTCTTAGTCATGATATTATTGTGTCTTGTTTATGGATTATGTTATGTTCCTGACGCCCCTTCAATCACTTCTTATGTAATGCTGTGCTTGTATTATGTTACAAATTTTAATCAATTATCATGCAAATTAATATATAGGTCATGTTTTGTGATGTACGGTTAATACCTTCAACAGAACCTATTGTTACTTGGATAGCCGCCTGTTCGAACAACATATATGCTACTTAATTACTGTGCGTAGCTGGGAAAATATATATCAACAATTCCTTCTGTAGTAGATATTTATACTGGAAACAATATATATAGTTACTTTGTGCGGTCAGATACTTGTCTGCATGCACAAAGTCCTCTCTGTCACATGATCAAAGATGTATGCCTAATTTTACATCTCCTCTCACATTTGGACTTAATGGATTTCTGAATCAATTAAGACTTAGAACATTGCATATGGTTGTATTCCAAACAGGATATGTAGGATACTTTCTACTAGCCAAAAATTTAGAATATGAAACAACCCAAGAACTAAATAACAACAAAAAATACGAGTTATTATAAGAATGAGAAGGGAATATTCTAGCGTATGTAAATAGATACTGTTTTGACATGTGGATCCTTATATTCTGGCATTCAAAAATTTTTTTTTGTTTTTGAGTTGAAGGCCCTTACATTTAGGCTCATTCTATTTAGAATTAGGAATTGGCATAATCAGGCCTAATTTTGACATATCAATCCCATCCTTCAGTGGATACCATTTACTTTCTCGGACTTCTATTGAATCGAGAAATAGCTTTGATTGTTTTCTTCAGAAAAGAAATAGCTTTGATTGCACATTTTTTTTATTTATACAAGGTTTCCTCTAGACAATAAAAATCAGGCCAATTTGATATCTGATTCAAGCCTATATGACCGATCGATAGAAATACTCTTAACATTTCACCTTTGTCAATATTCCATATATGACTTCTGCAAAAAATATGTAACAGGGTCGGCAGAGATTGCAGGGGTAGGGGTTTCTATTGCAATATTTAATCAAGTGTCAAAAGTGTGCATCTATCCTCTTGTAAGTGTCACCACGTCGTTTGTAGCTGAGGAGGATGCTATCATTTCCGATCCAGTTGACAAAGAGAAACTGAAAGATTTGGAGAAAGTTCCACCCCCCGTAGGCGCTGAAGAGTTGTCTCCTTCAGATAGTGGTGAGATTCATTCATACCATTGGATTTTAATTACATGACCTATATTTTCTCTTTGTTTTGGTGGTTTGTTCAGTATTAGTGATTAATGGATAACAGGGCCTTCTCTAAACCTTTTAATTAAATGAAGAAGGCTCACATGCCCCACATAAAATGAAAGATTTCAAACATTATTTGACAAACAATTATGATAATGTTTTTAGCTTATCAGTTATGTGTTTTATTTATAAACCCTCAAATTTTCCTTACTCAGAATTGAAGAAGGCATGGTGGTACAGAATTTTTACTAACAAATGCATGACAGGAGACATACGTAAGAGAAAGTATATACCATCTGTATCTTCAGCATTGATTGTAGGTGCTGTACTGGGGTTTCTTCAGGCTATAACTTTGGCTTATTCTGCTAAATTGGTTCTGAACGTTATGGGGGTTAAATCTGTAAGTAATAATATATTTACATAGTATAAGGATTATCATTTGTCAAAAGTGTATGGATAAACTGGAAAAAAGGAAAATCTTCAAACTGCCACCAGTATACCCCATTTAATCTAGTATATTTTCTTTTTAAGTACATATAGTATACCTTGTAATGTTTTAATATGCTGAGTGAGGCTATGGTACTTTGCAGAGTACTTTCTTTTGTCCAAACATACTAAAAAGCCATAACACACCTAAAAGATATATTATCTAGATAGGACGATATACTTGAGTCATTTTGGGAATGCCTGCTTTGCAGCAAAAAAATATTTGGTAGAATTAATTTTGGTAAGAATTAGTTAAGCTCATGGCACATGTTACCTCTTTTACAGGGTTCCCCCATGCTGCCATCAGCATTTCGTTACCTAACCTTGAGATCGATCGGTGCTCCAGCAGTACTCTTAAATCTAGCCATGCAAGGTGTTTTTCGTGGTTTCAAGGACACCAAAACCCCGTTATATGCTACTGGTATGTACTATAAACCCTCATGTGGTATCATGTTAGTATTGATAGTTTATGTGTTAGCAATCGGTTGGATACCATTTCTAAACAAAGAACAAAAATTTTACGATGGCTCTTACAATATAATATGTGCCTCATTCTACATTGATTGACTTATCTGTTCTATATTTTTTTGAATAATAGTGGAAAAATCCACCGATTTCATATTGAAACCACAAGTTTGCATTGGGCAGTATCTAAAACAGATACTAACCAAATACAGAAAGAGTTACATCAGATGTCCAGAAATAGAAAGAAAAATATTAATCCAGCAACCAAAACATAGAAATCCAAAATACATCAAAGACTTATCTGTTCTATAATTTCGATCAAAACCTAAATAAAAAGGATTATCTATTTCAGTTATTGGAGATCTAGCCAACATTATATTAGACCCAATTATGATATTTGTTTTTCACTTTGGAGTTGGTGGTGCTGCAATTGCTCATGTAGTTTCTCAGTAAGATCCCTTTTACACGTCTAACTTTATCTCCTTTTATCTATAGTTTCACAGATATAAATTTTAATTGGGTCACTAATATTTAGGTATCTTATAACAATGATATTACTTTATGGGCTGCTTCGGCAAGTTGACATCATGCCACCAAGTTTTAAAGCTCTTTCTTTTAGTCGGTTCCTGAAATGTGGTAATTAGTTCCGAACTCTGCATACTGATGCTTAATAATTTATCATACAGTAGTATATAGATATTTGGATGTTAACAACAACTTCCATAAAAATATTCGCCGCTAAAAACTTACCTATTTAGACCAGTCTGATCAGCTTCTAGACCCTGTTTCGGTTCACTTGTTTTATTCTTAGTTTGTTAGGTATTGAAGTCCACTGTAAATATGCTTGTTTTACTCTTTTGAGTAACTATGGCCAATTTTTAAGATGTCTGAACTTGGTAAAGAGAATGCATTTCCAAAATATTTTCTCTATTTTACATATAGGAACATTACTATTGGCAAGGGTCATAGCAGTGACATGTTGTGTGACTCTAGCGGCATCTTTAGCTGCACACCATGGCCCAGATGTCATGGCTGCGTTTCAAATCTGTTTGCAACTGTGGTTTGCTACATCTCTTCTTGCTGATGGATTAGCTGTTGCTGGACAGGTCATATCTTATATCTTAAATTGTTTCCAACAGGATTTTTGACAAGATTTACATAGAATTGAAACTGAAAAATAATAATTACTATCAAAAGTTTTCTATTACACAAAGACAACGCCCTGACTTTTATATATATGAATTACAACATATTCTTATAGAAGAATATCTACTACTATAATACAATTTCTATATTCTGTTTAATACCAAATACAATAGATGCACTAGAGACAGAAAGTAAAGTAGAGATGTGCTAGCTAAAGAAAGAAATCACCGAGAGAAACATTTCAATCTGAGATGCACTTTAGGATTTCAAAGATAGCCCAAATCCTAATTCACATCTTGACAGTTTCATGCACAGCCTCTGTCAGCATTCTCAGAAAGACAGGTTCGTGCACAACTGTGAATTACTGTACCAGTAATTGGTCGTGGTACAGGGTGGCTCATCACAGCACCACCATAAGACCTGGTTTTTATCCTAGAACAAAAGACAAAAAACATAATAAAAAAAGTAACAAACAAAAAAAAAATTAGAATTGTTCAGCACATTTTCTGGTTCAAAGACTGCCTATGTACAATCCAAATTCAGAGTATAGTTTGCCTCAGTTTGAGATATTTATTTATTTTTTGTTTTAATATTTTTGTAGGCAATACTAGCTGGAGCCTTTGCAAGAAAGGATCATAATAAAATCACTGCTGTGACTGCTCGTGTATTACAGGTAATGGAGTCCCCAAAATCACTTCGTTACAGTTCATACCAGTTATATTAAGGTAAATGTCAGAATTTTAATTGTCTCAGGTTTTCTTTGCAATATTTTTTTTTTTTTGCTCTTATGTTATCAGCTAGCCCAGGTACTAGTAAATACCAATGCTAGTAATTCTACTCGATATCTTTGTATAAGCAAATTGATATCTAATTGAATTCAACGTGCAGCTAAGCATTATACTTGGAATGGCACTAACAGTATTTCTTGGTGTTGCAATGGTGTTTGGGTCAGTAATTTTCACAAAAGATAAAAACGTACTAAGTGTGATCCACAGGGGCATTCCGGTAGTTTTGACAATTTGTTTCACACTAAAAAACATTATCATTTTCTTTCTTAATTAAGAAAACATTTGAACATCTTTCTCTTTTGTTTCAGTTTGTTGCAGGTATGCAAACGGTTAACTCATTGGCCTTTGTATTTGATGGAATCAATTTCGGAGCATCTGATTACAGATATTGTGCATATTCTATGGTGACATTTTGTGAATCATTCCATTTAAAATTATAAGTTCCTCACTTAGTGAGATAAATAATATTTTTTTTTTCTTTCTGCTATGCATTGTAGGTTTTTGTAGCTATTGCCAGTATCCCTTGCCTGATATATCTTTCTACCTGTTGGGGTTTTATTGGAATATGGTTTGGACTAACAGTCTACATGATATTAAGGACTCTTGCAAGTACCTGGAGGTAATAGTTATATTGGTCCTTCAGCTCAGCAAACAAAAAATGTTAAAATTCTAACTGGACTGTTTCTAGCTTACAACATATGTAGGTTTAACCATAATGTCAGATTTAACTTCAATAACAAAACACTGCATATCTCTTTTACAGGATGGGAGCTGCAAGAGGGCCCTGGATTTTCTTAAGAAAAAATTAAAGAGATGTCTCTACTTTTTAGTTCCACAAAATGCAACAGCTATAGACAGATAGCTACTACTATATATAAAAGTTCTGTTTACAGAAGCTGGAAAGAGAGAACAAATTTATACTTGCATGAAAGAAGTCTGTAGTATCAATTCGAAAGAAATTAAAGTATGTAATACCAAAGATACAATCGTATTTTTACTTCAAATAAAACAGTAAATTTCTTTTTTACTGGAGGATATTTGCAGTTCGTCTCTCCCTGTCCCACCTCCACTGGATTCTAATTAATTATATTTGCTTAATTAGTTGAGAATTGGTAGAGTCCGACCAAACCATCCTAGATTCGCCACCATCCATTAAAAGGTGTCACATGTTGCAAAATATCATACTTTGTTAGGGGTGTAAACTTTCGGATACGGATCGGATAGTGGTCAAACCGTATCCGTATCCGATATAATTTTTCGGATATGGATACGGATAGTCTCGGATACGGATACGGATCGGATGTTAAACGGATACGGATACGGATACGGATCGGATATGA